>CM035431.1:110498845-110918845 GCA_020310875.1 Ceratopteris richardii
TGCTCGAATGAGTGGGGACTATTTTCTGACTAGTCAAACACTGTAACTAAGAAACATAATATGGAAGAGGATCAAGTATTAAACCATTCCATGGTAATGATTTCTTGTGACTACATTTTTGTCACAATATATGTAATATGAGATATCACATTAAAGATTTCATGTGATGCCTAATTGTACAGTAAATTAGAGTTCTAGTATTAAGATTAGGAGGTAAGTGTAATTCATGATGTGCTTGATTAGGAATCTGCTGTCTGATCCCATTATGGTAAATAAACATGGCTTTCTGTGCTAAAGATAAATAAACATGTCAATCTGTGGTAAATGTACAAGTGTGCAATCGGGCTCTTTATTTTCTTCAGAAGGATCATGCCTTCTGTTAAAGTTATATGCACCATAAAGGTCTCATATTTTCTCGGAATATTCAATAATGTCCATAGATAATCATGAGTTTTAATGAAGCTGAATGCACCAGATGGCTTCTTCTCCATAATTGAACACACCACCACTCTTTCTGGGTGGGTTGATTGAGCAAAGTTCTTTCTTATAGATTACATTATGAGATAAAAAGATGACCCAATACTTAAAAAATAAAAAATAAAAAATTTAACATTGGTTACCAATAGATACCAAGATTTACCAAATACCTTGTATAGAGTAGCAACATCAGTACAAACTTTATCTATTATAGAAGATACTGCCAAATAGATTGACACCGGACTTTCCACGGTGTTTGCTAATGGTTATGGGGATTGTCACATCAAGAGGGTGATTATTTAACCCTAGATCTTCTAGAAAGTTCCAATTAGGTGACAACTTCCATTGTAATAAAATTTTATAGGAGAATGGTTGCATTTGATTATTTTTCATAGCTTGCATAGACAATTATATAACATAGTAAAAAGCTGTAGCCTGGTAATATTCAGTTTGTCTTGAACATTGACTCTTGTAGTGCTATCAAGATTTTATCAAGAGGGTCTTCACAGAAACTCCTAAGAGACTTGTGTGTTGTGGAGATTATGAAATTAAATAATCAAGATCTTAATGTTATCCGGTTGATCCATCAGTATCAGTGTTTCCATCCAGTCTTGCAGCCAAGAATATCTTTCATATCATTTAATGATTACTATAAACAAGTTACATGGTAATGGGCCTTGAAGTGTTTCACTATGTTGGTCAAACAGTGTATAAGGTTTTAAAAGTTTTAAGATGGTTCGAATTTGGGATTATTTAGAAGGTTTCTACGGTTTCATGGAAGATAGAAGGGATTTGAACCTTGAAACGATATGTTGAGGATGATTCATTAATAGGTTAGTGAAGTTGAAGTACATGGCAAATACTAGAGAGCTGAGTACGAAATTCCATTAATAATCCTGAGAATTTGAATGCAGACAATAAATCTTCAATGAATTTAGGAACTAAATATACTAGAAACATTGAGTTCCATTCCGATATCAGTAGTATTGTCATCTACATCAAGTTTCACAAGAAAGGAAGTCTTGAACTTGATACATAATCAGCTTGAGGGCAACCTTATGCATGGTTCAGATACCATTCTACTGAAAATAGAACGAGAGATGCCGGAACATTTTGAGTTTTTATGACAACCAGCAATCATTAGTCACACTTATCATCATCATTCATCAGCGATTTCAACCAAGAAGCGAGTACAACAATAAAATGCGAATCACTTTTTCTCCTCCTTGGCTCAAAACATGAAAATTGTCTCAATATAAAACTTGTACAAGCATAAACGGGGAGGGAGAATACCTTTCAGACTGTGTACTATCATCCAGGTGGGGAATCCATTCTAGTTTCAGCGAGTTTTTTTAGATGGTGATTTTCAAAGAATACGTGAACATATATCACCTTTACAATTACAGTAAATGATACTTCTGTACAAAAAACAAGGGAATTCAGGCTGTGTACCATCATCCAGGTGGGGAATCCATTCTAGTTTCAGTTAGTTTTCTTAGACAGAGATTTTCAAAGAATGCCTGAACATATATTACTTTTTACAATTACAGTAAATAATACTTTTGTACAAAAAACAAGGGGTTATCAAGGGATAAGATGATTGCATTTCTCTAAGTGTTTCTTGTGTCTGTATGATTCTAGATCTTCCAAATAGTTCCTCTAATGACATTGCGAAAGTGAATCAAAGTAGCAAAGTGTCCTCTGGAATTACAGCTTGTTGCCACAAGACCTCAAACATCAATGGTTTTGGAAGGTTTGAGTGAACCATGGCACTCATTGTATGAGAAGAAGAGGAGTCTCAATCCTTTGCTTCTCAACCATCTTATACACCATGCAGGTCCAATACCAAACTTGTTGGCTCTTACATTGGCTAAAACTCCCTTGTAAAGTACATAAGGTATAAAAGTAGCTTTGAAATTCTTATTCTTAGTCATTTCATGCCATATGCCAACCTTCATTTAGTTTCATTGAGAGGTCAATCCTATTGTGAAATGGTTGAATGTTTATAAGGTTATGCCCTCCTTTCCACTTGCATCCTTCTTATCTAAGGGGTACTTTAGCCCTTGAAAATATATGTTCTTTGCTATCTTAATTCTACTTATTGGGTGTTATGGTGTGAGAAGGGATGCACTTTGAATCCATTTTAGATTTTACGTACCTTTACCATGCTTTATAATTGTTGTAGAACTTCAAGATTTTGACATCACCATAGTGCCTTGCTCCCTTGCAAAATATGTGAATCTTATTTTCAAAGAATTTATTCTTGTTGTACAAAGATTAGACATAAAATTTAGAGGGTTTTGACCTCCTTTTCACTTGCATCTTCCACTTTGTTCCTTACGATGACACACTCATCATGTCAAAGTTCTGGACTCAGATCAATATCTTCTAGAGGAATCCTAGAGCTCTCAAATATTTTCAAAAAAGTAAAGATTAAAATATACTAGTTGGAGAATAAGAAACTACAAGTGATAGGCAGGATGGGCTTACCAATTTTTTTGTCCATTGGGTGGAGGACAATTCTAGTTTCATGTCAAAACCATGGGAGACTACTCTTGATAAGTATCCAATGCTAATTGTCTAATCTCAAACTATGATCAATGTACTCAAGTTAGGTCCAATAATTTCTCTCTATCACTTTATGATGGCTTGATCCCCTTCATGCAGGAGACACCTTGCCTCAATTATAGGGGTACGAAGTTGGGGTTCCTGGACTCCTTTGTATCTCCCTCTTTGCTCTTGTACTCTCTCCTTTGTTAATATTTTTGAAATTATTAAAAAAGAAAAAAATTTTCTATCACCCTAGGACTTAAAGTCTTTTGTTTTCAACTTCATAGCCCTCACTTTAAGTTAATGGATTTTCAAGTTCTCATAAATCTAGAACTAGATGGACTAATTCTTCAAATGTTCATAAACCATTTTCAATATCTATTGATTCTATAATCTTCTTTAGCTATGTTCACAATGTGCCAAGATGAAGTGAGCTTTGATGCTCGTATTTTGAATTTCTAAGTGTGATTATGAGGAAGAGGAGAGAATAATAGTTCCAATGATATGTGCCACAAAGGAGCATTGATTGAAGTGCCTACACATAAGGAGAGCCCATGGATCCCTTGGTTATAGCTAATATTCGATTGTGCATTTGGATGTTATAATATTTATCATATTTTGGATGTCTATTATATTGAGATGGACTTTGTCCTTAGGAAGGTAATTCTTCCTCTGCTTAATCTTTAATATATAATTTTTGTTTAATTTCTTTACTCATAAGAAACTTCAACAATGAGCAACAATCTTGATGAGGTATTTATATAGGAGTCTTGAACATGAGATAAATTATAGTGTTGTAGGGATCATGAATGTGTCAATGGCCATTTCGTCCTACCATATCTAACTAACAACCTGTCCATATCTTGGCTTGGTATCTATCTTATGTATGGCCACATTCCACCTTTAATACATTATAATTTGAATCCTATACATGCTTCCAATAATAAAAAAAATTCCATCCTCTAGCTCTAGAATTCGTGTGCTAAGAACTTTGGAGATGGAGTGATTGCGAATTTCTATTCCTTTTTCTCATGATTAGTCCTAGAAATCAAAGTGGTGAAAAGGTCTATATGAGAGATCCGAAAATCACTTATTCATTTACAACGCAATTTATATAATTTACAAACAAACTTAGGAAAAGTTGTTCTCCAATGTGTGGAAGGGACTTCTACAATGCCATCCTCTCTCATGTTTCTCTCTAATAGTAATCTCGACCCATTTGCAGAAAGCAAAATAAGAGGGGTGCTTAAGGGCATCATTGTCTTGTATAGCATCTTAGAAAAAAGGCTCAAAGAGTTTTTTTTGGTTATTATTTTTTTAATGCTATCTCCACTTTTGGCATTCCCTAAAAAGATCACAACTGTTTTAATATGACATGTACTTAGAGCTAGGTCCAACAAGGATTATATAAGGTAGAAACATTCCAATCAATCATAGGCCTTATCAAGATCAATCTTATATGCAACTAGATGGCAGTAGAACCTTCCTAGGCCCTTAGATAATCACATACAAGTAAGATGTTTTTGTTGGTTCTTTGAAATATAGCAAAGAATTGTTTAGAGACTTTGCATACTCTTATTATATCGTAATAGATTTCTAATGAGTTATTATTCATTCAATTTGGATACGTCTATCTCATGCAAACATGTATGATATTACAAACTACTTAAACAAGATAGTTTATGAGACATACACATAGATAGTGGTCTATTTTCTCTCAGAATATGTGGATAATGAACAAAAGATTTTGAAAAAGCAATTTAGACTTGGACACATTCAAAATGAAAAAAAAAATAAATAGATTAAGAATTGTAATTCTTCTATTACACAACAAAATCTTAAGCTTTGATGGATGATAACTAAAAGCGATCCTAACTTTTCTCTAGGTAGTTAAACTAAATTTGATGAAGGAAAACTCATGAAAAGTATATGTCTAGCTTAGTTGATGTGGCAAATGAATTTGGGGAGGTTTTCTATCTATTTGAGCTTGCACTCAAGGTCTTCAACACTCCCATTCAAGCTAAAGTCTTCAAATCTTCCTCCTATGTCCTTCATGTTGATAGTTTCCTTGACATTTTATGAGCTTGTTTGCATCCATAAACTTGGTCATCATATATGATAATTTATCTTTGGTGTTGATTTATCTTACATTCACTTATTTTTCCAACACGTTCTCCCAAATGATGGAATTCAATGTGTTCCCTCCTAGCATGGAATATAGGGTGTATACTTGACATGTTGTCTCCACACAAATGAGCTGATTTAACCTACACATCACGATATTTGAAGATCTTGTTAAGCCAAATTATCTTGCATGTAGAATGTACCAAAGCCCTAAACTTCTATTGAGGAGAGAGCCAAAATATATTGTTTCTTTGATACCAAAGATATGAATTTTTTACCTAGCATGAATACATACTTTGAAGTGCTCCTCTCATCATCCTTTGAACCTTCCCAATCAGCATCACAATAACCTTTGTGATCCAAATTCTATCCATAAGAATAGTAGACTCATGGTTGATGTTTGCCTTGATGTATCTAAGCACTTTTCTTGTTGCAAGTAAATGTTCTTGAGTTTGGAGCATCCAAGGATTGGGAGAGGAAACCTTCTACATAAGAAAGATCATCTTATGATTTCTATACATGCCAATTATAATAAAGTAAAGATCTAATTATGATTCTATACATGACAATGTATTTGATAGCTTCACCTTGACCTATACTAAGATTTCTATTTGTATCCATAACTTGTGATAAAGGTTTGAATTCCCTCATGTAAAACCTAAAGAGTACATCCAACAAGTACTTCCTTTGAATTGAGTAGAATCCATCTTTAATGGAATTTAGATCTTACCTTAATGCACAAAAAAGACTTAAGAATTCCAAGATCTAAAACCTTGAGCTCTTTTCTACGCCTTATTTTAATATCTTTAATACGTGCTTGATTGCTATTTGTGATTATGAGATCATCAACATATATACACATGTATACCATGAGATCCCCATCTTTCTTCAAGAAAATTGATGGATTTATATTGCTTGCTTTGTAATCACATTGATTGAGGCAGTACTATATAATTGAAGTCATGTTGGCTACAATGTGAACTCTTTCTCGATAATTATCCCCATAGGATTGAGCAAACCTTTTGGCTACCAATTCAGACTCGTAACTTGTAATTGGTCCATCTTCATTCCTTTGTACCTTGTACAACCATTTGTTATGTATGATCTTCATTCGTTCCTTCTTAGATATCAAGTATGTATGAATGTTGCATAGTGTTTAACTATGAAATTATCATATGTAAGTCATTTTCGTTGGATAAATAAGCCCTTGATGACTTTTGTTCCTCTCCTTTTCACGAGATAAATCTTCTTTGCCCTAGAACTTAAATCCCTCCTTTCGATGTTGCTTCATTACCTAACACATGTCCTTCTTCATCTTCAATGTCATCGCCAATTTCATTAAGATCCACATGTGTTGCGGTGCCCCTATTGCTTGATGAAGCTCTTTCTTTCCATGATGACATTGTGCTTGATAGTTTGTTAATGTTTGGGTCACTTGGAGTCCAAGATTTCTTGTTGATCTTAATATCCTCCTTCAAATATCCTCTCTACCTTTTCAATTTCTCATTCCTACAAAATACTATTTTATCCATAGCATAGATTTTAGTTCATTAGATATAAAGTCCCTTGATAATTACAGTTGTAACATATATACCCCTTTTTTCCAAGTGAATACTTAGAAATATGAAGGATTTTTCACTATGCTCCTCCTTGGGTACCTCCCAACTCTTTTCCACTTTCGGCTGGGTCTTCATCTTCATCATAATTTTCATCGTTCGAGGAAGTATTTTGCCCACAAAAACAACACAAGAAGGATGGCTGATGACTTAGTAGAGCTCTTCTATCCTAGATTAAGATAAAGCTCCCAACCTTCAAAGGAGCTTCCCATGAGGTCCCATATGACCATGTGAGAAGATTCTTGTCCTTATGCAAGAGCAAGGGGCTCCAGAATTTGCAAGATTCCTTTCTTTCTCTCTTCTCAGCTAACTTGGAGAGCATTGTTGATTGATGGTTTATTCAATATGTTAAAGGACATTTTGTAACATGGGATGCCTTATGCACAGCATAGAGCAACACATTCAAGCCACATTACTCTACTAAAAGAACCCTTGACAATTTATAAAATCTTAAACTTCAGCTAAGGGAATAATTCCCTGAGCTAATGACTAGAGTAATATCTCTAGTAGCAAAGCTTCTTGCTCAATCTGGAGATTTTTCTAGTTAAGAAGTGGGTGGAGAAAGCCCTCCCAAAATCATCTCAACGAAAACCGAGGGAATTGTTAAGAGCATATGCAACACTACAAGATTTAGTAGGCGTTGTAGCTAGGATCAAGGAGGTTCCCCGACATTTTGAAGGAAGGAAGACATGTCAAGACGAATCTCCATGGGATTTAGAGGCAATCTTGCAGAGGGAGTTAGAAGCTCTCAAATTATAGAAGAAGTGCAGGAAGATACTATCACACATCTCTGGCAAGAGCTGTAGGAGCTTAAAGCTCAGAAGGAGCTAAAATCTTTCGATGCACAATATGTAATAAACCAGGTCATAGTAATTAGGAATGTCCAAAGAAGACCACCTACCAGTTGAGTATCTAATTAACTTAGATAGCTACCAATAATGAGTTATTTCAACAAAAATAATCAAGTGTACATTGAGAATGATGTTTTGCAAGTTAGAAGACTAGCTTGATATTTTTGGTGTGCTACAATATGCAGAACAGTGAGCAGAAATATGAAGATATCTCAAGACTGAGAACACAATGATAATGAAACTTTGTAGCTATGAAGTAGAGCGTGTGCTGAATCTATAGAACTTTAAATCACATCAAATGATCAACTGTGCACTGAGAAGTTCACTATTCTGAGATGATCATAGCAGAGAAGTGAAGTAGAGAAGTAATCAGTGTATATGTATTAGATCACATAGAAATACAATGACATTGGTAATCTATAATCGCACAATGTGAGGGTAATGATAGAGCTATGGAATGATCTCTCTAATCACAAGAAACCCCTCTCAATTGATCTCCAAATCGGGCTCTATCCACGCGGGATTTTGATCCAATTTTATAGCTAGAGTTGGAGCCAACTTTTGAATTCAAATTCAAGTTCTCACCATAAAGTGAGTCCTAAAATTTAGGCTTTACTTTCTCATCTATCAATTACCAAGAATTTGAGATTTGATTCCTCCTAACTCCACGTGGGATTAGTGCAATTAACATATGCACTTTTACAAGGATAAACAAGGGAGTAGTCATATGTGACTATATGAGATAAATGAGAATTGTCCAAGTACATAGGTTGGACTCATTTGCACCAACAACTCCCCCTCAAGCCCAACATGCTTGGTCTTCATTTTTCTTTGATTTTTTGCAATCCAATCATCATCTTGAACCTATTCATCTTAGTTCCATCCAAAGACTTTGTGAGCATATCTGCACATTGTAAATTGGTTGACACATAGGACAATTGGATGTCCTTGCTAAGTAACTTCTCTCTTACAAATGATAGTGCACTTTAATGTGCTTAGTCCTTGCATGATATACAAGATTAGCAACCAAATGAAGTGAGCTAGTGTTATCTCCAAAAATCATTGGAGTATAAGAATGTAATCGCAAATCTGTGTAGAGTAGTTTGAGCCACATAGCTTCTTGTGTTGCATTTGCTAAGCCTCTATATTCTACTTCTGTTGATGACGATGCAACAGTTGGTTTGTCTCTTTGATGACCATGATATTAGCTTTGAACCTGCAAAAGAAAAGTAGCCAGAAGTGCTCCTCCTCTCATCTTTTGATCCAACCCAATCTGCATTAGAATACATCTTGATATCCAAAGCAGAAGTATATGGATAAAAAAACCCTTCATTTATGGTACACTTTATAAACTTTAAGATCCTCTTGGTAGCTTCCATGTGAGGTTTTCTTGGTGTATGCATAAATTGGCTTAACATAGTTACTCCATAACATATGTCTACTATTGTTAGGGTTGCATAATTGAGACTCCCAACAAGCTTTGATAACCTTTAATGTCTTCAAGAAAATCTCCCTCATGAGAACTAAGTTTGTGGTTGAGTTCCATGGGTGTACCTGCAATTTTAGTGTTCTCCATCTTGAATTTAACCAACATATCATGAATGTACTTCCTCTGGGTAATAAAGATTCCAAAATCTGAATGTACAAGTTCTAATACGAGAAAGTATGTTAGCAAACCAAGATCACTGATTTTAAATTCTTCCATCATCTGAGCTTTAACGTGCTTGATGACATTGAAATCATTCCCTATGATGATAATGTCATCCACATAAACACATATGTAGATAACTTCTCTGTTAGTTTTCTTTATGAACAACGAACAATCTACTTTGCTAGCAATGAATCCTTGATCCTATAAATATGTGAAAAGCTTGCAAACATAGCCTGGTTTGTCCTTATTCATACCCTGGTGGTTGATCCATGTAAAATTCTTCTGAGATCCATCCATTTAGGAATGCATTTTTAACATCTAATTGATACAAGTTCCAATTTTTTGAAGCAGTAGTACTTACCCAAACTCTGATTATTGGCATCTTAGCCACAAGTGAGAATGTTTCCTCATAATGTACTCCATGGATTTGAGCAAACCCCTTTGCTACTAGCTCCAAGTCATCGAAGTCACCATTGGCACCGTTGGCTGCACACCAGGGATGACCGCAATGAGCAAGGAAGATAGAGGTTCCCGGTACTTCTTGGGAGGTCACCCATCCCAGTACTGTTCCCCCCGGAGCTCGCTTAACCATGGCAATCTCTTGCCACTAAGCTACACTCTTGTGGTGTCTAGAGAAGGGACTAAGGTTAACATTAACTTGAACATGTTTTGGTCCCTCAAAGCTTCATTTTGTGCCTTTCAAAACCTGTTTTTGAAGCATTTTTGGGGTGTCTTTTGGAGTCATTTTGGATCACTTTCACACAGTTCTCTTCACACATGTCCAAGAACATAAAGAAGAGTGTTCTTTGTACTTATCTAACAATAAATATCAACCTTTGGGGCTGTGTTTTCAGCCAAACTCATAAAACTATAGGTTTCTCGAAAGGTTTTTAGTTTTGGTGGGAGCAGTCACTGCAAATTTATGCAAATTTTTGAGCCTAAAAAGTAAGAGTTGACATACACTTATAGGTGTTGTTGCCTAGTTTTTGGGCTATGCATTCAGCCTTTTAGTGTCATTCTACTGCATATATTAAGCACATACACACCGTGTACGCTTCTATGGATACCGCTTATGTATGTCCATGTGGTCATTGATATAGCGGTTGCATTTTTTGCATAAAGCTTTTTATATTTGATAAAGAGGGTCATGGTGAGGTTTTCTTAATTGGGAGACACCCAGATGTCGGGATCTCTTTGGTGATGTAGGTCGAAGACTTACCCAACCTCACCATAGGAGATGTATGATAGTTGTTCATAGGTGCGATAAGCCTAGTTGGCTTCTATTAGGTAATTGGTTATATGCAGTGGAGTAAGTGAATCACTTTGTAGGTAAACATGTCAGTACTTGTAGTTTTATGATAGTTTGACACTAGTCATATGCTCATTTTGTAGAGGATACTCTGGCAAAATGTTTCCAGATTTTTGGTTTTATCAACTATACAGTGGTCGATTTACTCCTTGATACACTTATTTGTTGGTGTTTGGACTCTTCTAGCTCCATTATCATTCAACTAAGTTCTCTACCATCATGGCATCAGAGATCTCAGGCACATCTGGTGGATCAGGGTCTAGTGCCAGTGTTTGGAGGAGGAGCTATAACTTGCGGGGGCAACGACCATTTTGAGATTGAAAAATTTGATGGCACAAACTTTGCTCTATGGAAGAATCAGATTAAAGATGTGCTGATTCAAAGGAGGCAATGGAAGCCAGTAAATGGGATTTCAAAGAAGCCTACTGACATGGATGAAGATGATTGGGATGAGTTAGATGAAATGGTTAGGTCTACCATTTGCTTGCACATGGCAGATAATGTTTACTTCATAGTATTAGACTGTGAAAGTGCAGAGGAGCTTTGCAAGAAGTTATGCAATACATATGAAAAAGAGACAGCATCAAATAAAGTGTATCTGATGAGAAAATTTTATGACCTTCACACGAAGGACACAGATAGTGTTGCTTCTTATGTAAATGAGTTTGATGGTATATTATCCCAGTTACATGCTCAGAAAATGGATATGGATAATGAAATGAAAGCAGAATTGCTATTATGCACCTTGCCATCATCATGGGATACATTTTGCACAACTATTAGCAATAGTGCACCTAGTGCTAAAATTGTCTATGATGACATATGTGGAGCACTCTTGAGTGAGGAGATTCGTAGAAAATCTATGGTTGGCACTCAGAGTGGAGATGCACATCATGTTCATGATTCTTACCAAGGAAAGAATCAACAACGTGGCAGGAGCAAGAACAAGGAAAAGAATGGTCAATGGAATAAGAGTAGAAATAAATCAAGGAAGAGGTATATCAAATTTCATTCTTTTCATAAGAAAGGACACATGAAGAAAGATTGTTATGCATTAAAGAATGCTAAAGGTAAAGGACAAAATGTTGATGGGCATGTTACGTAGTTACCTGCACCATCTACTCTGACTTTGAAGATTGAAGAGATAAATGCTATTTTTGATGATGTTGATGTGTTGCTACTTGAAAGTACTGTGCCAACTGAGGCTCTTATGGCTGATTCACTTTCCCACACATGGCTATTAGATTTTGGTGCTTCTTTCCTTGTGAGATCACACAGAGAATGGTTCTCTATTTATGCAGCAAAGTCTCTTGGTACCGTGAGACTTTGTGAATCTTACTAGTGTGGCATTGTGGGGATTGGAGATGTGGTTGTGTAGTTCATTGATGGTTCAAAATTTACTATGCATAATGTATGCCATGTACCTCAGCTATCATGCAGTTTGATGTTAGTTGGTCAACTTGATGACCTTGATTACAAGGTGGTCTTCAATGCTCAATCCTTTTGTATATCAAAGGGCAATTTGGTTATTGCAAAAGGAAGCAAAGTTGGATCACTTTATCCTTTATTTATATCACAAAAAGAACACTTGTTAGCTATTACTGAACAGCCTATGGCTTGTATTTGGCATGGTTGTTTGGGCCATATATCTCGTAGTGGAATGGAAAATCTTTCTTGTTCTGGCTACTTACTTGTGTTATCTTTCTCTAATTTTTCAGTTTGTGAGCATTGTCAATATGGAAAGAAAACCAGAAATGTGCATAGAACGCACATTGAATCTTCAATTCAGCCTTTAGATCTCATTCATACAAATGTGTGTGGTCCTATTCCCAGTAGCTCCTTAGGTGATTCTCTTTACTTTTTCACTTTCATAGATGATGCTACTAGAAAAGTTTGGGTATATCCTATCAAATTGAAGGATGAGGTATTCCCTACTTTTAGAACATGGCTTGCTTTAGTTGAGATTGAAAACGGAACTAAGCTTAAGGCTTTACATTCAGATAATGAGGGTGAGTATATCTCACATAAATTCAGCCTTTTGAGTTTATAGCTCCTTATACCCCAGTACAGAATGGTGTAGCTGAAAGGATGAATAGGACTATTCAAGATAGAGTAGTTTCTATGTTGCATCATGCAAATATCTTAGAAGGCTTTTCGGCAGAAGTAGTATTGACTGCAATTCATGTAATTAACCTTTCACCTAGTACTGTCAAAGGTCTGAAAGTGGCACAAGAGTTATGGACAAGGAAGCCACCATATTATGATCATCTTCAAGTTTTTGGGTGTGAAGCATATGTCCATATACCCAAGAATCATAGAAAAAAGTTGGACCATAAGTCAAAGAAATGCATTTTTCTTGGATATGGTCGAGAAGGACAATTTGGATATCGCTTATGGGATCCTGAAACATGGTTAGTGATCAGAAGTAATGTAATTTCCAATGAGTCTATGATGCATAAACAACCCATTAAGGAGGTTGAAGTGAGAAGAGTGGTGTTTGAGGATACTAGCCCTCCAGTTAGCATGCACAAAAATGCTGCAATGTTTGATCAGATCAGTTTGCACATGTTCCTGTTCAACAATCATTGAGATGTTCTGCATGTGTCTCACATCCACCTGATAGATATGTTCCAAGTTTAGATTTTGTTATGCTAACAGATGCCGGTGAGCCTTCTTGCTACAAAGAGGCTATGCAAAAAGAGGATCATGTCAATTGAGAGCGTGCCATGAAGAGTGAGTTGGATTTTATTCACAAGAATGATACTTGGGATTTAGTACCTTTGCTAATGGGAAGGAAAGCTTTACCATGTAAATGGGTATATAAGCTGAAATTCACATCAGATAGTGCTTCTCCAAAGTATAAAGCACGACTTGTTGCAAAGGGTTTTAAGCAACAACATGGTGTTGATTTCGAGGAAATCTTCTCTCCAATGGTCAAGATGACTACCCTATGCATGTTGCTTGGATTCATTGCAATGGAGGAGTTAGAGCTAGTCCAAATGGATATGAAAACTGCTTTCTTGCATGGAGACCTTACATATGAGATCTATATGGAACAACTAGAGGGTTATGTAGTTCCTAGCAAGGAAAGTCTAGTTTGTAAGCTCAAGAAGAGCTTGTATGGACTATGCTAGTTGTGTAGACAATCATAAGTCTACATCAGGGTACATTTTTCATTTTGCTGGAGGTGCTATCTCTTGGAGATCTCGTCTTCAAGAATGTACATCTGTTTCCACCACAAAATCAGAGTATGTTGTAGCAAGTGAGGCATGTAAGGAAGCATTGTGGCTTTCTTGTCATGCTTGTGATATGGGTTTACCTCAGCATGTACCTCATTTGCTCAGTGATAGTTAGAGTGTCATTGATTTGGCTAAGAATCCGGTCTATCATGTAAAGAACAAGCACATTGAGGTGAGGTATCACTTCATTAGAGAGTTCTTAGCCACTAAACACATTATTCTTGAGAAGGTTTGCACTCAAGATAATGCTGCAGATGCTTTGACTAAAGTTCTACCACATGATAGCTTTCAACACTGTTGCCACTTGATGGGGGTTACTTGATTCATGATCTTACACACTCACTTGTATACTATGTAACATGCCCATTAGGTGGGAGGTATAGTTTGTATACTTACACTCAGGTATTCTTTATCATTCTTTATTTTTCTCCCATAGTTACTTTGGCCATATTGGTCTTTAGTGGGAGATTGTTACTGTTAGTGTCCATGTGAAAGGCCAAATGTCCACCGGACACTTCTCTATATATGTTCTTTAATAAAACATATAGTGGCATGGTTAGTCACACTGCAAGTTTGACAGCATTTGTAACACCTAAAAAGTCTGTGTTCATGCTCCCTGTGTGCTGTGTTTTTCTGTGTATTCTATAGCCTCTATGTGGACTATCGTGTGCGGACCTAGGAGCTCAGTTTTCTACTCTGAAGATATTGTCGTGGAGCTCTCAAGAAGGAGAGTGCATTGTGGTGCATCGCCATCGAAATACTTTAGTCAAGGGAAGGTATCCTGTCATTCCATGCTTCATAAGGTGTCATTCTATCCAAGGACTGGGATGGAAGCCTATTAATTAAGTATGTGGCTATGGAAATAGCCTTTGCCCATAAGTAGTTTGGAAGTTTCATTTCATTCAACATTGATCTTGCAGCCTCTAATAGTAGTCTATTCCTCCTATTTGCCACTCCATTCTGTTTAGGAGTGTATCTTGTTGTGAATTCTCTCTTTATACCTCTCTCCTGTAAGAATGAGTCAAATTCTCACACCACCTCCATCAGATCTGATGCTCTTCAAGCTTCTACATGTTTAGTTCTCAACTAATGCCAAATACTTCTTGAAACAAGTGAAACCTTCATCTCTATGCTTCACGAAGTAAAGAATTGTCCATCTACTATAGTCATCTATGAATGAAACATAGTACCTTGATCCTGAGATTGAGGGCTCTCTGCTAGGACCCCACACATATGTGTACACAAGCTCCAAGTAATCTTGATACATATATCCTCTTGTGTTGAATGGTTGCCTGTGTGATTTGCCAAATTGACATGCTCCATATTTGTAAATCATGTGTTGCTTGGACACATTTGGAATACCAAGCACACTGTGATCCCTGCGTATCTGTTTTAGTGTTCTTTCACCTATATGACCTAACCTTTTATGCCATATCTCTAGTTCAGATAGGGTTTGATGTTTGTAATTGAAGAGTGCAATGTTTTTGGTATCTTCAACTTCAAATGTAAAGAGTCTACCAGATTTATCACCTTTTTCAATCCTCTTGAAGCCTTGTTGAGGATCCTCCACATAAGCTTGATGCCTTGTGAATCTAGCTTGTAAGCCCTTGTCAACAATCTGTCCAACATTGATTAGGTTTTTTGTTATGGTTGGCACAATATAATACCTTACTTTAAAGGTTCATGTTACCGTCAGAATCCTTGACATCCCCAATCTTCTTAACAAAGTGTCTAGTATCATCACGTGTCTTCATTTCATGCTTCCCTTTAGGTTCTTCAAGATCAGATAGCAATGCCACATTTCCAGCCACATGAATGGAACAACTAGAATCAATATAGAAAAGATGCTCATCATCTTTACCTTGCTTAGATATCAAGTTCATGATTAGTAAGAATCCCCTTGATCTTCTGTGTAGTTGTTATAATCTCTTCTACCTCTAAAGCCTCCTTGATAGTTATTTTTGTAGCCTTGGCTGTAGTTGTGATGATAATTGCTTCCTCCATTCTTGAACTTGCCTCTAATTTGACCATAGCTTCCTCTCTGGAAACCTCTTCCTCTATGATTCCTTGTTTTCTTGAAACACTCATCTGTGGTGTGATTGGTCAAGCCACACATATATTGCAAGGTGAAGAGTTGTATGATCTCCCCCTGCCTTGTTTTCCTCCTGTGCCCCTTCCTTTAGTACCTCTTCCTCTACCTGTGAAGTTCACTTGAGATGTTCTTGCCTCTTATTCATTCTTTTTACCTTTGCCTTTATCTTTACTTTTATTTCTATCTGTGTAAAGGGCAGAAGATTGATTATCTCTAGATTTGTCTCCGTTCTTATTGAGCTTTGTCTCATGTGTGAAGAGTTGCCCCATCAATGTGTTGAGTTCAATTATCTACATATCCATATATAAGTCCATTGTTGTGGTGAAGGAATCCCACTTATCATCAACCTTGATGCCATTTATGATCTACCTTACCATCTGTTCTTCTTCTATCTCTTCTCCAATGCTTCCAAGTTGTTTAGCTACATCCTTCATCTTGGTCACATAGTCAAGTGTAGCTTTGGTTGCTTCTTCAAGGTTGTGAACTCCATCCAAAGTTGACTCTTCCTAGCTCTTGTATTTGATGAGAAGTATGAAGAGAGTACTTCCCAAGTCTCTTGGGAGGTCTTGAAATTACTAATGTGAGGTAATAAGAAAATGGATATTGAGTTACGTATATAAGACCTGGCTAGAGCATCCTTTGCACACCATGTAGTTAGCCTTTCTTGCTCTTCTCTTGTAGGTTGGTGTTTGCTTTTGAATATTGGCATTTCGTCATCTTCAGAGATGTATCCATATAAGCTTCTTCCTTGGAGATAGGCTTGCATCCTTAGGGACCATGCTAGATAGTTGTCCCTATCCAATTTTTCAATGAATGATGGAAATCCATCTCCCATTTTGCTTCTTGTTGCTCTGATACCACTGTTGGAGGAGATGGTGGATAGATTCGAGAGATGAAGTGGTGTTGCAAAATCCTGCTTCACACCAGCCAAGAACAAGTTGTGGAGAGTATAGTGGAGCCTTTGAGCTTTCCAACAATCACAAATAATCACCTATGTGCTTTGGAGCATGATCCTCTAATCAATGGATAAAAAAAAATGAGTCAACAGGTGGGTGGATATGGGAACGAAAATATTAGTATGTTACTTCCAAAACCCTGTAGAAAAAATCTCTTCAAAGGTCTACTTATAGCAAGCAGGTAAATATTTAATGGATGCATGCCAGGAAAAGTTGGTGTTGATGGAGGGTGTTTGGATCATATCATATACCAGGTCACGATTACCTTTAGAGAACCCTGGGGCAGAAATATACGGTGCTTGGACATTTCTGAAAGTTTTGAAAACGATAGTCATTAGCTCAAAAATCCTCATGCACATCTTGGCGATAATGTCTGACACATTCTTGGATCTTGATGACTAATGGCATATAGTGGATATCATGTAAGTGAGTATGGGTGGTGCTCTAGGGGGAGCGGAATAAGGATAGTTTAACCACTTTGAACACCCTTTGGTATTGCTAACTTTGATTGCAAATGCTAGCCATGGTTGATGATGGACAACAAGGAAATAACAAGGGTTATATTTAATGTACAATGGCACATTTGACCAAGTTCACATCATCTCAGGATAATCTGATAGTAGCCGCACACACCAATTTGGTTGGAAGATAGTTCTAATCCATGCCATTTCGGGTAGGTCATTCAGCTTGAATTGCATAGCAAATGTGGATTTTGTTCTAGTAACCCTCTTGATTTCCGCATTGTAATATGCAAATAATAAAAAATATGACACATATTGCAACTCTAAGGTGGTGATGATTTGTTGATGTGAAAGGTTCTGAAAATAAGCCAACTTTAGAATTGTTTCTTCAATATTGGACATAGATTGTATTTGTATAGGCACCCTATCATCATGAGTATGGCCTATTTGTACTAATTACTTGAGCCAATATTGTGCCTCAATTTCAAAGGTGTCTTGGCCCTCTTTAGTAGTGCACCCTTTGGGTACTATCATGGGTTCATACGATTCTTTGAATGATTCTTCTTTAGGAATTTCCACTACTGCTTCTGGCTCTAGGTCGACAAGTAGAGAGGATGGTCTTTCATATTGTAATAACAATGCTTGGAGTTCTTTGAATCATTTTTGGAGGGTATCCAATTCCTCTGTACTCTATGGGATGGTGGTAGCCTCCGGCCTGGATGTGCTTACTATAGTTAACTACTTCTTGAGATTGGTGCACTCTGCTTCAAGCTTCTCGTATGACTCTAGAAGACTAGGATGTTCCTCAAGTAATATCTTGATGTGATCCAAGGGAACAACTTGAAACCTCATTCGACTAATTGTTGTGCTCGATGTCCCTTCCATGGCAGCCTCGAGGTTTTCTTGGTTGTGTTGTTGTAGTCTCTTATTCTCTTCAAGTGCTACAGACGTGTGCTTACTAAGAAGCCCTAGATTTCTTCCTAATTTTGCATTAGTTACCTATTGGTTGCGTAGCATGTCCTCCAAGTCTTTGATAGCTTGGGAATCCACATTTGGTACCTTGGCCTCCAGCTCTTTTTTTTTTGAGAGTACAATGAATTGGAAAGACACACACACCCGACCTCATAAGGTAGAGGCACCAGTTCTTTGTGAGCTTGCTGGTGTGAGATATTTAGCTTGGAGTGTTTTATCGTCAGCTTCCAATGCTATAACTTATGCATGTAATATTTGTGATTCTGTCTGTAAGGTAGCGTTTAGGTCTTCCAACATTGATAATCTTGTTGAAGCTGTGAGACACACCGAATCATCATATTGAATGTATTATTTACAATTGTAGATGCAAATGAGGTAGAGCTCAATGCAAGGGGAATGGGAATGGTGGATGCAATGCATGATGGTGTTGGTGATGTTGGTAGAGGGGGAATCGAGGATGGTGGAAGCTATCATGAGGAAGAAGATAAGGAAGAGATCTCACTCACACATGCTACACTCAAAGAGGAGCACATGCATAGATTGAGGCAAGGAAGAATGATCTTCTTCTTGTTCTATTACATAAAAGGAATATACAAGAATGACCTAAAACAACAATACAACTAGTGCAATATATAAAGAGCAATACATAAGGAAAATCCTAATGTCCACGAATGAGTGAGCTATCAAGAAACAAATGTGCCATCACTCTCAGTAGATAAATCTAGTAAAGCTCAATGAAGTATCCTTGACATATACTGGTGTGACCACTATACATGTAAGAGAAATGAAAATCTAATATGTGTCATCCTGGATGATCACATGTTGAGCTTGATATCTCAACAAAAGCGTGGGGGGAGGGGGAGGTGCGATGGGTGGAGAAATGTCCATGGAGTTGGACAATGTGGTGTATGTGGGAGCTACCATGAAGGTGGGGATGGTAGGTGTGGTGATCGTGATATCTATGTACAGTGAAGTCAATATAAGTGTTTGTGAACCTAATGTCTATGTGGTGGGAACACGAGTGAAGCTTTCCATGAATGATACATAATGGGATGCGGCAATGGTGGTGATAGAGGTATAGGGAAAGATGGAGGAGGTGAATGGAAAGTACGATCATGGGGGAGGGTGATGTGTGAATGGGGAAAGCAAGGATACCTAAGTTGCCCTTAGTGGGTCTCGGGCATCCTTCTACACTAGTTATGATGGGGTGGCCAATGGAAGATCTGTGGATAGAAATGGAGAAGCAAAAACTGGACTGGTGATGGAAGAAAAAAGGGTCGCATGAGAGATTGATTCACGAAATAAGAAAGAGGTGGTTGAGATAGGGGTGGGGGTCGTGGTTGTTAAGATTACAGTGGTTTCTACAGTTGTGGGTGGTGAAGATGGGGGAGATGGGGGTGCTAAGGTGAGATAGGCAAAGTTTGTACAAAGGTTTCAGCGGTAAGATCAATTATGGATGTTGAAGTAGTCACTGGCTTTGTGGTTGCTTCATGTTCATATATGGGGATACCTATATTATTTCCTAGCCGTATGTCTCCACTCTTCTTCTATCATATTAGATTGACTGGCATAGTGTAGTGTGAATTTCTTCTCGAAATCCCAATGATTCTATCAATAATTTGAGTGAATAAATGAACTTAGGGTCCACCCCTTCATCTATGAGGATCTGATCCATTAAGGCTTGTCTTGACAAGAATGAGACTCTATGTCATTCTTGCACAATCATAATTGTATCATACAATCATTGTAATTGGGGTGTATATGAGGGAGCACCTATGAGTTCAAGCATTTCTTGTTGCTCTTCATGGTGTCCTTCCTCATGTTCATTGTTGCCCTGTTTCGATTCTTCATCTTCATCTTCATCTTCCTTGTCTTCTTCTTCATCCTCCTCTTCCTCAACTATGGCAACCTGTGCTTGTGATGTAGTTGCTTGTGGATGTGATTGCTCCACAACGTGTTCATCACCCGACTTAATGTTCACCTCTCGTAGGATCTGCTCAAAATCTTTGTTGGTGAGTTCTTCCAGGTGGACCCCTCTAGGGAATTCGAGATTTGTAGAGATTAGAGGAAATATTAAACTTGGACCTTCAGAGCTGCATCTTGGGAGGCGTGTTGGAACATCAAGCTTACACTATGCTCGAGGTCAATTTGATCTACATCAAAAAAGCTATGGTTTGGATTATGCCAACATATCCATTGAAGCGTTCTTTTACCTATGCTCATTTATTGTATTTTTTCAAAAGATTTTTTATGGATCATTTACCATTGTAAAAGCCTAGAGCTTTACACATGTAAAAGTAGAAAGAGAAAGCTAAACTTCCATGAATTTGAGGTGGTTGAGTTGCAATCAATGAAGCAATCAATCACCTAAAAGTAGATCAGACTAGATCTTTGCTTTTCCTAGATTGTAGGAAAGTGAATTGATTCCCTCCAACAACTAATCCCACCTTCATTTGAATTCAAAATCCACTTATAGAAGCTTTAGAGCACTTCAAGAGTCTATATAACGACTTAAAATCACTTGTACATTACATGGAAGCAATATACATACACTTGTGGCCCTCATTGTCTTGTTCCTTCATTTTTTTGCATCATCTTGTTCAACAATAGTAAGCTTGCAGAGGTCGCTGCCCTCATATGCAAGACATTGATAGATAATCCTTGTGAAGGCACAACATCCATACAGTACTACCTTGCACGTCCATCATTTGTGTGCTAGGTGAATTTGATCAATGATCCAATGTGGTAGGTTAATAGTCAAGTTTTGAGTATTGGCGAGATAAAAATTGAACCATACTTTCTCATGGGGCATGGTGAACCTGTTCTGTGTTGGAAAAGTGAAATGTTGCATGCACATTCTGAGGTGGACCATGATGTTGGGCATCATGGCCACCATATAAGTGAGCTTCATGATCTTCCTATTCTTCATACTTTCTAGGACTAGGATTTCCTTCTTAGTGGGGATGTGCATCCCTTTCATGTCTAGATCATCATGCACTAAGTTGTTGGTTAACCTGAATTGCTTCAATTCGTTTCCCTGAGTTAGAGATGGAAGCACAAATGTGCTTGAAGCTTTGGGATTCTTGTTGGGTGTTAGGGTGTTGATGAGATAGTAACATCACAAGAAATCAAGTTTGGGAAGCTTAGCACTAAAATATGTGTCCAATCCAGCTTTTTGCCACACTAGGTGTAGCTCTTCCATATACTATAATTTCTCAAACTCACGAGTGAAAAAAATGGTACTCCCCCATTCTTCATTGAACTCTATTTCTACCTCCCAAAGGTAAGAGCCTTCTCCTAATGATTCCGCTACCTCGCTAAACCAATGGGAGGTTTTTCCAATTGGCATGGTGATTCTGAAAAGCTATTCATGGTCCAACATCACATGATGAATATGATGTCTATTGTTGATTCAAGATCGAATGGTAATGTCTGTTATGTTGATTCAGGTGCTTCAAATCACATGAGCGCTCATGCAGAATGGTTTAGTAGCTTGTAGAAATCGCCAGTTCTTGGATATGTTGAAACAAGTGATGACACATCACACCCTATTGAGCATACAGGAAACATAGCACTGTCTATGGAGGAGGAGAAGGTAAAACATCTTGCTGATGTGCTGCATGTTCCGAATATAACAAAGAATCCCATTTCTGTTGGACAAATGGTTGACCATGGATTACAAGTCTAGTTCAATGTTGATGGGTTATATGTAGAAGAGTACAAACAAGAAGGAATATTGATTTCCAAAGGAAACAAAGTGGGTACAATATGTTAGGTTGAAGATTATCTTCTACAAGAAGATGTCTGGCTACTTCAAAGACATTGGATGGGACCATCTACATGATTTTGAAGATTATCTTCTACAGGAAGATATTAGGTCGAAGATTGTCTTCTACAAGAAGATGTCGGGCTACTTCAAAGACATTGGATGGTGATTAACATAAGATTCACATCTTATGTTAAGTATTCAGGTACATATTTTCTTTATGCACACAGGTACTACTTGAAGTTTATGGAGGCTGTGGCGTTCATATCAGAAGGAGTCCTATTCGGCATAGGTACAAGAGAATCAGTACTTATATGCTTTATGCATATTTTTATGAGGTGTTTGAGAAGGTGTGTTCACATGAGTTTGAGGATTTCCGGCAACAATCTTGTTAGCATTCTATGCTACTTTATAAGTATGTGATCTTTTCACACACGTATCTAACTTAGGGTCTTCCATAGCCTAAGTTTAGATGTAGATTTGTTGACCATCAATTTCACACTGATCCTTCCTCATTCAGTCACTCATATTCACTCTTCTATAACCTATTAGGTCACACATCTCATGTATATTCAGATTACTGCCCACACATCTGAATATGTTTATTACATTGTACATTCACTCATTCATCTATTTCTCATCACATAGAGTGGTTGAGAGTTTTGCTCCCACATTGTACATTGAACATTGGTATATATGATACTATGAGTAAGCGATGGCTTACGTAACACCTTACACATGTCGTCTATTCTTTCTCTATCTTTGTCTCATCATCTGTATGATTAAGTTGTGGTATGTTCATGTTTTGTCAATATGGAAGATTGCTAGAATTAATGTTGTACATGAATGGAACTATGGAACCATGGACCTGTGACATGAGCCTAAGGGCCTACCTCACTTCCAACATTTCGTATCAGAGCACTAAGGTTTTGGTTTCAGAACTTTAGATCTTTGGCATCAATGCATTAAGGCTCATTCATATCTCAGGTTTCCAGAATTCCAGATTTACAACATATGATTTGAAAGCATCTTCTAATATTTGACATTTGACATACACACTTAATCTAGATGAGTAGAGATTTGAGAATTAGACAATTCAGTCACATGTGTATTCATCAGTGTGGAGTATGAAGTTGATGATCTGTTAGCAGCCGAATATTTTTGGAAGAGTATGCACATACTTTACAAAAGTATTATTTGAAGACCCAGAATTGATGAAGAGAAGACTACTTCAAATTCAAGGAAGAACAATGGTTTAGAGAAGATGAAGGAATCAGATCAACATCAAATCACAGGTATCAGTTTCTACTATCAGATTATCATTTGAAGGTCATATCTTAGAAGAGCAGTTATGGAGAGATTTTGAAGGTTTCAAGGAGTGCTTTTATATGCTTTCATCATTTGAAAGTTAAAGGCTACATCAGGTATCTAGAGTTTTTTTTTTCTAGAGAGTTTTGAGAGATGTCTTTCATGGCAAGAAAGTTCATCTAAGAAGACAAGTGCAGAGATGAGATGAGTTTTGTTTTCAGCCAATTTTCTGTTGTAAGTTGGTTGGATATCAAGGTACAAATGTATCTAGAGAAGGTAATTCTAGAAGGGCAATTCATCATTCAGACAATGATTGGTGAATTTAGTCGTTTCAGACATTTGAAGCAGAATTTTGATTCAGATATATGAGGAGATGGTAAACATGTTTCTATATTCACTTCCATTTATATACCATGTTTGTTTTATCTCTTACTCTTACATTAGAGGAAGAGAAAAGTTCATTTGAAGAAGTCAAGAGTGTTTGCTACTTCAAGATGAAGAGAACAAAAGGTATGGAAGAGAAGTTTGAAGATGTCGACATTATCATCAGGTGGAAGAAAGATGCAGAAGAAGAAAGTCCATCAGTTCCAAAAGAAAAGTAAGACTTCCTTTTCTCATATATTTTCCATATACTTTTCCTATTTTATCCTCTACACCCAAAGACAAGTCTACGAGAACATCTTGTTTAAAGAAGAAGCAGTTTCTTGTTTTGCATTACACTTGGTCATGATTTAGTAGATTTGACAAAGAATTGCATTGAGAGAAAGAAAAGCAGCAGATATATGTTTTACCTCATATATGTATGAGTTATGTTTTAGTTGAAGCTTTTAAGCAGGCAGCTTATATGTTCCCTCAAAGAATTCTTGGAGTGTCAATACAGAGCTACTTGGTATATGACAAGTTGCAGAGAAGTATATTTCTTCTTTATCTAACTCTTGAGGTAAAAAAGTTTTTTATAGCAGATGTTGAAGACTTGCGTTGAGGTTTTATGTTTGGAAAAGGTTACCTCATACTCAGTATTTTCAGAAACTTTAGAAAATTCAGATTTGCTGATGTACAGGTCATTTGAAGAATCTACTTTTTATGATTGTCTTGATTTTTGGATACATGCTTGTATTCAAAAAGGTGTTCCATCATATCCTATCACTTGATTGAAAAGTGGAGATTAGCCAAAAGAAAATCAAGCAAGTACTATCACATTTCACCCGGGTAAAATATGAAAGTTATGAAGTATCAACTTGCAGCTTTTGGAGTTCTCAAGGTGAGAAGTTTGTCCACTTATGTTTCAAGTAGGAATTGCAGATTCCTTGAAGGATTTGTTTGAAGAAAAGTTTTACAACTTTTTGAGAAGCATGGACACTTGGAGACATTCAGGTAATAAATAAAACATTTAGACATGAAGGTTTGATAAGAGCAGATTCTACACAGGAGAGATCATTGATCTTGGATACATCTTGTATGATCTTGAGTATTTATGATTCAATTGTCTATCCTTTGTTTGTGAAGATTCTTAACATTGGAAGAAGTAAGTCAAAGATTCAGGTTCTATCAGATTTGTCTTGTAGAGAGATAGAAGAAGATACTTGTTATGTTACAGAAGGTTATGAATCCTAAAAAGCTTTCAGCAAGGTTTTATTATGTTAGGTTCAACTAACCTTATTCTAGATTTTGGAAAGCTGAAGAATGACATGGAAAGCTATTGGCATGTGCACAATGCTAATAAAAAGGGTTCAGATATTTTGTTTCAGATACAGGTATTGATCACTGAACATTAGATTTATGAAGGAAGACGTTCCACATTTCATAAAGTCTGATATATTTGAAGAATACTGGATACTAGTGTTAAGTCATCCAGGGGGGTGATGAAACATGAAGACTTATTTTCAAGCCATATGTAAAAGAATGCAGAGTCATACCTACAGGTATTCCTATTTCAGGTATTCCTATATTTCCTTTGTCAGGTTCTCTTTATGTTCCAACTTTGAAAGAAGAAGGAAGAAGAAGAATGTTTGGAGAAAGTTCCTGTTAGGATGTTCCTGTTCAGGAGAAGGTTCCAGATTTCTATTGAAGAGAAGCTTGATATTTCAGAAAGGTATATTTCAGACGTTCACACATATATGTTTATACCAAGTTCTGAAGGAAAGAGGTATGAAGGATTTAAAGGATGAAGACATGATGACATCATAGATTTTTTGACTCATATTGAGTTGAGTACAGTCAGAGATGAACCAGCAGTGTTCATAATGCACTAAGTTGTGAGTTGTCAGTCACAGGTTCCAGGATTTAGTTCCTGATTTTGTTTAGTGTATTTACATGACACAGCAGAAGTACGTTGAGAAACCTTTTCGAAAGGTAAATGCAAATATGTGGATCCTAGTGTATGTTTTCAGGAGATAGCAGGTTCGGAGACAGTTCATGCTATATTTGTTGTCAAGCAGTTATTGCTTGATAAGAACACTATTGGATATCTATTTTGCATATTTTCTCAAGTATTATGGTTCATATTCAGCAAGTTCAGGTTTTTTGAAGAAAAGTCAAAATTCAGTTTTGAAGAAGACTTTTTCTGAAGTGCGGGAGTACAAGCTTAAAGCTTGTGATAATTTGCAGTTTGTGACAGATTGCAGATCCAGCCCAGATTGTACCAATATGCCATTGCAGGGGGGATTGTTGGGAAACAATGATCCTATTGGTCAAAAGTGTCCAGAACTAAAGCATAGCATGCAGTTTTTATAGGACTTTCTACAAGAAAAGCGGCGAGCGCTCTTGGCTAGGCGAAAAGCCTTTCAACCTGCCCATGCAGGTTCAAGTCCAGACTCCAGCAGCGCTGTTCGCGATTTATTTTGGACATTGATTTTCTTTAATTAGAGGATAGCGAACGCAGATAAAAAGATGAACGGACAGCGTTTCTGATTTATTGGACATCGCATAGCGATCGTGGAGATCGTGTGCTTTATTTTGCTTTATTATCAACTTTTCAAGGCTCAACAATATACTATAGAAGAACAAGTTGGGCTCACTTGTATTTATCCTTCACCTAGGATCAACACAAGCTTTCTAGAGCTTGGACCTCAGTAGAGGTGGTGTTTCTTCTAGCACATGGGGCAGCCATGGTGCTAACTTGAAGCATGTTGAGGAGCAGCTATGGAGTTCTTCTTGGAGAAGATGAAGGGTGTGCTCACACTCTAGCTCATGGAGAGGAGGTCATCTCTTGTTCATGGCAAGAAGACTTGATTATTAGCAGCTTGATGGTGAGGATCGCCCATCTACATAATGTATTTGAAGATCATCTTCTACAAGAAGATGTTAGGTTGAAGATTATCTTCTACAAGAAGATGTCTGGCTACTTCAAAGACATTGGATGGGACCATCTACATGATTTTGAAGATTATCTTCTACAGGAAGATATTAGGTTGAAGATTGTCTTCTACAAGAAGATGTCGGGCTACTTCAAAGACATTGGATGGTGATTAACATAAGATTCACATCTTATGTTAAGTATTCAGGTACATATTTTCTTTATGCACACAGGTACTACTTGAAGTTTATGGAGGCTGTGGCGTTCATATCAGAAGGAGTCCTATTCGGCATAGGTACAAGAGAATCAGTACTTATATGCTTTATGCATATTTTTATGAGGTGTTTGAGAAGGTGTGTTCACATGAGTTTGAGGATTTCCGGCAACAATCTTGTTAGCATTCTATGCTACTTTATAAGTATGTGATCTTTTCACACATGTATCTAACTTAGGGTCTTCCATAGCCTAAGTTTAGATGTAGATTTGTTGACCATCAGTTTCACACTGATCCTTCCTCATTCAGTCACTCATATTCACTCTTCTATAACCTATTAGGTCACACATCTCATGTATATTCAGATTACTGCCCACACATCTGAATATGTTTGTTACATTGTACATTCACTCATTCATCTATTTCTCATCACATAGAGTGGTTGAGAGTTTTGCTCCCACATTGTACATTGAACATTGGTATATATGATACTATGAGTAAGCGATGGCTTACGTAACACCTTACACATGTCGTCTATTCTTTCTCTATCTTTGTCTCATCATCTGTATGATTAAGTTGTGGTATGTTCATGTTTTGTCAATATGGAAGATTGCTAGAATTAATGTTGTACATGAATGGAACTATGGAACCATGGACTTGTGACATGAGCCTAAGGGCCTACCTCACTTCCAACACAATATTCACCTTAAATGTGAAAATTCTTGAAATGAATGCAGCCATGCTTGCAAAAGGTGTAGGAGATATTGGTGATATAGAGATCTGGCACAAACAAATTAGACATGCAAACTTGCAGAGGCTGAAATTGATATAGTCAAAGGAGGTTGTCAATGGACTATAAAATTTCAAGGTTGCAGAGATGAAAAAGGTATGTGTAGCCTATTAATTTGGTAAACAGTGGAGAGCATCATTTCCACATGACGAGCATGTTAGTCACAATGTGCTAGAAATAGTACATACAGATGTTTGGGGTCTTGCAAAGAGCACATCTATGGGTGGTTGTAGGTTTTATGTTACTTTCATTGATGAACATACACGAAAGTATGGGTATATTTCATGAAAGATAAGAGTGAGGTGTCCACTCACCCCCAAAATTTTAAGGCTATGGTGGAAAAGTAGAAAAAAAAGTATATTTAGACATGAAGGTCTGATGGAGGAGGTGAATACATGTCAAATGAGTTTAGCAACTTTCTTAAAAGTCATGAAATTGGACATCAGTTTTCATGTAGGTACACACCACAACATAATGGCATTGCTAAATGCAAAAATAGACATATTGTAGAAATAGCAAGAGCCTTGATGGTTGAGAAGAATATGCCCCATTGTTATTGGGTAGAAGTTGTGCACACTGCTATGTACATCATGAACAAAACTCCGAGTGCTGATGTACATCAAGTTACACCTGAAGCGAAGTTCACAAGTAAAAAGCCATATTTATCACATATGAAAATTTTTGGTTGTATTGCATATGTACATATTCCACATGAGTTGAGTATGAGGCTTGATGCAAAAGCAAAAAAATGTATCTTCATTGGGTATTCCCTTGAGCAAAAGGGATATAAATGTTATAACCCACTCACACGACAGGTGAAGGTAAGCAAAGATGTGATGTTTGATGAAATGTCAATCTTCTATGCAGATGCCAAAGATGGAATTAATCTTGAACCAAATGACAAAGAAAATACTGAAAAATCAAGCGTATAATCTCAAGTTTTGAGTGGACTAGATGCATCACCAAGCAATAGCTCCAACTCAAATTTATGGAGTGGAAGGTTGCATGAAAATTTCAATCCAAAAAATTCATCAACTACATCCAAGAAAGGTAAAGAAGAGCTTTTTGCTAGGAGTAAAACATCTATAGGTTTTGAAGACATTGATGGATATTCAAGCGGTTCAGAAAAGAGCCTTGATAAGGAACTTGGATTTCCCTTTATGAAGACTCTAGGAGTAAGAAAGGCACATGCATATGATACAATGAGAAGTGACCCAGGAGCAAGAAGATATGGGAGGATGCGAAATTTAGTGCAACAATTGATGTATGGCAGTTGCATGGCTCATCATTGTGCCTACATGACCAAGGTAATACAAGATGCTGAACCTTCTTATTTTAAAGATGCAATTGGAAATGCAGATTGGAAAAAAGCTATGGATGAGTAGATCGTTGCATTTTATGGAAATGATACATGGAAACTAGTTCCATTACCACAAGGAAAGAAATCCATAGGCTGCAAATGGGCTTACAAGGTAAATCACAATGCTATGGTAGCATAAACATGTACAAAGCATGATTGGTAGCAAAAGGATATGCATAGAAATACGGCATTGATTATGAGGAGACATTCAACCCTATAGCTAAAATGTCTACTATCAGAACATTTTTTGCATTAGCTACAGGAAAAGGATGGACTTTGGATCAGATGGATGTGAAGATTGCTTTCCTACATGGTGAGTTACGAGAAGAAGTATGCATGGACCAACCACAAGGATGTGAAGATTCAAAACACCCAAAATATGTTTGCAAGTTGCAAAAGGCTT
Source organism: Ceratopteris richardii (assembly GCA_020310875.1). Taxonomy (NCBI): domain Eukaryota; kingdom Viridiplantae; phylum Streptophyta; class Polypodiopsida; order Polypodiales; family Pteridaceae; genus Ceratopteris; species Ceratopteris richardii. The sequence continues at coordinate 110,528,280 of CM035431.1, forward strand.
TGTATGGACTTAAACAAGCCCCTCGTACTTGGCATGCAAGGATTGTCAGCTACTTAACCACCATTGGATTTTCTATGTGTGATGCAGATCATTCATTATATGCAAGGAAGGGTGATGATGGCATCAAAATTGTGGCTATTTATGTTGATGAATTGATTGTAGGAGGTGACAATGAAGCAAGCATTAAAGAAGTAAAGCAAATCCTTATGCAAGAATTTGACATGAAAGATCTTGGTGTGATGTGCTATTTCTTGGGCATTGAGTTTATACATACAAAAATAGGTATATGGATGTCACAAATGCAATATGCCTTGACTATGGTGCAAAAGTATGGTATGGATGATTGTAAGCCAATTTCTATGCCATTAGATTAGAATTTGAAGTTGGATATTACATCAGGTGAAGCACTGGAAAATGATACTCTGTACAAGAAAATTGTGGGAAGTTTGATATATCTCACAATTACAAGGCCTAATCTAAGCTACACTATTGGACTTGAAAGTCAATTTATGCAAGTTCCCAAGAAGCCACATTTAGATGCTCTGAGGTGCACTCTACGTAATGTGAGTGCTACTTTGGATTATGCATTGTTTTATGAAGCTAGTGTAGATTTGTAGGTTCATGGATACACCAATGTAGATTGGGCTAGTAATATTGCAGATAGAAGATCTACTAGTGGCTTTCTATTCTCACTTGGGAGTGAAACTATTACATGGAGTAGCAAGAAGCAACCCACTGTTGCTTTGTCAAGTACACAGACTGAGTATAGAGGTGCTGCAATGGCGACATGTGAATCATCATGGTTAGAGATGCTACTTGTGATGTTGAGGTTGAGGGGGAGTGTTGAGATATCAATCTCAACATGTGATGATCCAGGTTGACATGTATCACTTTTTCATTTCTCTAACATGTATAATGGTCATGTTGGTATATATCAGGGATACTTCATTGAGCTTTACTAGATTTATCTACTGAGAATGATGGCACATTTGTTTTCTTGCCACCTCACTCATTCGCAAACATTTGGATTTTCCTTATGTATTGTTCTTTATATAGTGCACTGCTTGTATTGTTGTTTTAGATCAGTCTTGTATATTCCTTTTATGTAATAGAAGAAGAAGAAGATCATTCTTCCTTGCCTCAATCTGTGTGTGTGATCCTCTTTGATTGTGAGAGTGTGTGTGTGTGTGTGAGCTCTCTTCCTTATCTCCTTCCTCATGACAATTAGGACTAACCGATTAGGTGGTTGCATCTATGAGGATGGTATGAGAAGATAAATCGTTCAACTGGATGGACTTGAACACCCAGTGGTCAACTTTGAAGAAGGCTCATATATTGATAAAGAGGGAACCATGTATGTGGACACAACCTTACCTGATAGAACAGATGAATTTGGAATTGTGATTCCAGAAATGGAGCTTGAGGACCTAGAACAAGGAACCCTAGGAGGAGAGCATAGAACTCCCTCGAGGCAAAACAATCCTAACTAGAGTGATCACCCTAGAGTGGATCCCCATAGAAATAAGAGCACAGATTTACTCTTAAAGAGTGAAACAAATGAGGTGTTCTAAAGGTATAAACCCAACCAACCTAAGGAAGTTGGGATAGTAATCATATATGAACTTAAAGATCTTGATACACCAAGAAAGGTGGTCTACTTAGACAACACCTCAAAGAGAGTGTTTGCAGTATCGGAGCATGGTAGGCATGCCTACACTTGGAAGGGTGAATTTTTCTTTCCCCAACCAAGATCAAATGTCTCTTTTGGCCAAAAAAGAGCTAGAACATCCCAAGCTCATGGAACTCAAAGAGATAAGGGTAGAGACAAACCTGAAGTTAGTTTTGAACTTGGAAGAGAAAGAATAGAAGCAAAAACGGGTAGAATGGATAATGAGAGGCAAAGAGGCCCAATACTTCAAAGAGGCATGGATGTGTTTCCTCTGTTAAGGCCCAGAGAACATCCTAGGATCTTGAGGCCTACACATTTGGTTAAGTCCATGAAGAATTGCTTTGATGGCACAGGAGACCCATATGATCATGTAGCATAGTTTAGGCAAGGTTTGAGAGTTGAACAAGTTGAAGACTTGTTCATTCAATACCGAAACCCTACCGTCCACCCTAGGAAGCTCAACAAAGGCCTCAACTAGTGTTAATTCAACATCCTCCTCCGCTAGCCAATGTGATCCCAATAAAGTATGCACTTGCTGAAGAAAATTCAAATAGAGCCTTAGTGCTAGCATCCTCATTGATCTAGAAAGTCACCTAAATAATCACAATTTTGACTCAACTAACATGCATAGTCTGTCAGCCTACTATATGGAGTCGCCAGGGCATAATGATATTTACCCTTATGAAAACCCTAGTGAAGCTAGTTGGAAACCAAAATACACTAATGTCATGTATGCAAATGCTAACTCTAGGCCCCAACCTAGACAGATAGGACCCCCAACACTTAGAGGACCATGTTATAGATGCTAGGGAGATCACTTCATTTGTGATTTCCCTATACCTGCACCTATACAACCCCAATCAATGACAATTCAAGGCTTTTGTCTGGATTGTGGGAAGGAGCACCTTTTACGTGACTGTCCTAAAAACCCAAGCAATGTATTGAAGATCACTCATATTAATGCCATTGGGTTAGTAATATATTCTAATGGAAGTGTGACTTCCACTACCCCAATGCAAGTGGTCACTAGAGCTCAGGCATTATAGCAAAGCCAAGGCTTAGGTTAGGAAAAGAATTTTGAGGATAGTGAGACTAAGAAAAGGACAAGATCTTGGAAGGATAGCTGTGAATGAATGAAGAGACAATGGTCAAAGAAGATGAGCAAACTTGAGGAAAGCCTAACAAAAACAAAAGCCAAGATAATCAAACTCACATGTCAAATGCACTCTCACACACCACTACCACCGCCATCACCACCACCAACTAGTCAACCTCATGCAACCCCATCACTACCTAGAACAATGTTTGAGGCTAGTCCTTTGTTCAATTGCACAACCTCAACTAAAACGCAATTACACTTTGACAGATTATTAGAAAGATTGGAAAAGATGATAGTTGAGTTAGGAAAGCAAGCTACATCACAAATGAGTACCATCAGAAGTGAAAGGATAAGCCTTCCTCCCAAGGATGCTTACGTTCCCAACTCCACCGAGTCAGGAACCTCTACTTTGTTGGAGGAGATGGCGGATAATCACAAGAGACGAGTTCGTGTAGCTAAAACCTGCTTCACACCTGCTATAAGTGATGGATGGAGAGTGTTTTGGGCTACATTAGCTAGCTAAAAAGCGTAAATAATCACCTATGTTGCTTGGAAGATGATCCACTAATGATAGGATTAAGACAGATAGGTAGGCATATGATTCAAGGTCCAAAACTGACTATTTTGGTTGAGACACCTACTTAGTGTTTTGCACCATTCTCTGTGTACAACAACAATTGAGAAACTTCCTTTTGGGGAACTTCAATTAGCTACCAATCATGAGTAAAATCAACTAAAATGATGGAATATATGCAGAGAAATATGTTTAGCAAGTTAAGCATCCATCCCGGCTTTTACGGGCCTTGACAGTCATAGACCAGTGAGCAGAGATTGATTAATATCTGATGATCACGAAAAGCATTATCAAAAAAGCTTTGTAAGATTAAACTAGACATTATTCTTGATCTATCATGATTTAAATCAAGAGAAACGATCCATTGTAGAGTGAGAACAAGCTCAAACAAGTTCACTATTCTTATAGAGTATGACAGAGATCATAGGAGAGTACGAAGTAATGAACATGTATGTATTCAATCATGTAAAATTACAATGTCATTGGCAATAAACCATTGCTCAATGAGTGTGGAAGAAGTGAGCTATGAGGTGATCTCGTCTTCAATGAAAGTACATGAATATGATCTCTGAACCTCGAGATACACGCGTGCCTTTCATATCCTCCTTTTATAGATTTTATTGGAGCCAAAGATTTGAATTCAAATTCAAATCTCCACCTAAAAGTAATCCTAAAGTATAGGATTGATTCTCTCTTGACTTCAACTACCAAATGATACAAGTTTATATGCTTCCTAACTCCTCGTGGGCCCATTGACCTTTTTCAATGGGTAATTATGAAGCAAAGTTACAAAAGGTTGTACATATGAAGCCTTCCAAGTGATATGCTAATACATCAAGCTTATGTGAGTTTATCAAGTATGTAGGCTTGGGCTTAATTGCACCAACAACAACCCCTCAAGCTTAACATGCTTGAGCTTCATTGCTCCTTGATCTCTTGCAACCCAATCATCAATTTTAACCTATTTATCTTTGCTCCATCCAATGCTTTGGTGAGTATATCTGCACATTGCAAATGAGTTGATACATAGGATAATTGGATATCCTTGCTTAGAAATTTCTCCCTAACATAATGATAGTGCACTTCAATGTGCTTAGTCCTGGCATGGTACATAGGATTAGCAGCCAGATGAAATGAGCTAGTGTTGTCTCCAAATATAATTGGAGTGTAGGACTATATCTCCATATCTGCATACAATTGTTTAAGCCACATAACTTTTGGAGTTGCATTTTCCAAGCCTCTATATTCTGCTTCTGTGGAAGATAAGGCCATAGTTGGTTGCTTCTTGGATGACCAAGATATGAGTTTTGAACCTGCAAAAGATAGGTACCCTGAAGTGCTCCTCCTATCATCCTTGGAGCTAGCCCGATCTACATCAAAATATAACTTTATATCTATGTCAGAAATGAAGGGATAAAACAATCCCTCATTCATTGTACCCTTTAGACACTTAAGCACCCTCTTTGTAGCTTCCATATGAGGCTTCCTTGGTATATGCATGAACTGACTTAATATCCTTACTGCATAGGAAATATCTAGTCTTGTCAAAGTAGCATAATTAAGACTACCCATAAGTTTTTGATAGCCTGTAACATCTTCAAGTAGTTCACCTTCATGTGAACTTAGCTTATGGTTGAGCTCCATAGGAATACCTGCAACTTTAGTGTTCTCCATCTTAAACTTTACCAACATATCATGTATGTACTTCCTTTGAAATAAAGAAGAGTCTGCCTTGCTTGCCACAAAGCCTTGATCCTGAAAATAAGTCTATGGTTCCAAGCTCTAGGAGCTTGCTTGAGACCATAGAGTGCTTTTCTAAGCTTGCATACATGACTTGCTTTTCTTCATCTTCAAAACCTGGTGGTTGTGCCATATACACTTCCTCTGATATCCAACCATTTAAAAATGCATTCTTGACATCTAACTGATATAAATTCTAATTTTTGGATGCAGCAAGACTTACCAATATCCTGATTGTTGGCATCTTTGCCATAGGTGAAAATGTTTCAATTTTGTATATCTACCTTGAGCCAATTACCTTCATATCTGGCTTCTTGGGAACTAGATCCAAAGTGTGGTTTTCTTGCAATGCTTCCACTTCTTCCTACATTGCTTCTCTCCACTCTTTCTTCTTCTTAGCCTCTTCAAATGAAGAAGGATCCTCTGCCATAGAATCTTTAGTGATGTACACAGAGTGCTTTGTGACTAGGGATATATCATATCCATACCTTATGAGCTTCTTACTTTCTCTTTGTGATCTCCTTAAAGCTTGATTGAAATACTCGGGTAGATCCTCTAATTGCTTGTATTTGAATTTGCCTCTTGACTTCCAAGCTTTGAAGTCAATCTGCTCCTCATCTTTTGAGTTGATGTCCTTTGCTTGGTGTTGATCTTCTTGAGTGAGGGTTGGAAAATCATTTTCCAGATCATATGATAATTTGACTTTCCTACAATCATCTTCACACCATGGTATTATATAGTCTATATCCCTTTTGATTCTGATCATACCCAATAAATATACATTTCTCAGCCTTAGGGTCAAGCTTCCCTCTAATTTGTGATGGGATGTGTGCATAGGCAATGCACCCAAATATTTTGCAATGATCTAATGAGGGTATCCTGCCATTCCATGCTTCATATGGTGTCATATTGTCCAATGATTTCGATGGAAGCCTATTGAACAAATAGGTGGTTGTGGAAACAACATCTGCCCATAAATAATTAGGTGATTTTTTCTCATTTAACATAGACCTAGCTACTTCAACAATTAACCTGTTCCTTCTCTTTCTCACTTCATTCAATTCAAGAGTATACCTGGTTGTTACTTCCCTCTTTATGCCTTTGTCTTATAGAAATAGATCAAACTCATGTGAAAAGTACTCACCACCTCCCTCAGATATGATTCTCTTCAAGCTCCTTCCTGTTTGGTTTTCAACTAGTGCCAAATATTTCTTAAAATATGTAAATACCTCATCCTTATGCTTCATGAAATAGAGGATTGTCCACCTACTGTAATCATCAATAAAAGAGACATAGTACCTTGAACCTGAGATGGATGGATCTTTGCTAGGACCCCACGCATCAGTGTGTACAAGCTCCAAATAATCTTCATGGATGTATCCTTTCCTGTTGAATGGTTGCCTATGAGCTTTGCCAAATTGGCAAGCTCCACATTTGTAAATCATGTGTTGCTTGGTCACATTGGGAATGCCAAGCACACTTTGATCCCTGCAAATTTGCTTCAGAGTTCTCTCTCCTATGTGCCCTAGCCTTTTGTGCCATATTTCCAACTCAGATAGGGTTTTCTCTCTATAATTGAATAGTGCTATGTTCCTTGTGTCTTCAATTTCAAAAGTAGACAATCTACGTGACTTCTCACCTTTGGAAATCCTTTTGGAGCCTTGTTGGGGGTCTTCCACATATGCTCCATGCTTAGTGAATCTGACCTGTAGACCTTTCTCTACAATTTGCCCAACACTAATTAGATTTTTTGTTATAGTAGGCACATACAAAACTTTGCTCAAAAGGTTCATACTACCATTAGATGTCTTGGCATTTCCAATTTGCTTGACTGAATGTTTAGTGTCATCACCTATTTGTACTTCATTCTTCCCCTTGGGTTCTTTAAGATCAGATAATAGAGTTACATTTCCTGCCACATGATTGGAACAACCTCAATCAATGTAGAAGAGATGCTCATCATCCTTACCTTGCTTGGATGTCATGTTCATGATGAGCAGCGAGTCTTCTTGATCTTCAATGTAGTTGTTGAAGTCCGTTCTTCCTCTAGAGCCTCCTTGGTAGTTGTTGTTGTAGCCTTGATTGTAGTTATGGTTTTAGTTGCCTCCACCATTGTTGTACCTGCCTCTAGTTTGTCCATAGCTTCCTCTATGGAAGCCTCTTCCCCTTTGGTTCCTTGTATTTTTGTAGCATTCTTCTGTAGTGTGGTTGTTGAGACCACATATGTTGCATGGTGAACTGTTGTAGGGTCTCCCCCTACCTTGTTTTCCTCCTCTACCCCTACCTTTAGCACCTCTTCCTCTTCCCACATAATTAGCTTCAGAGGTATTAGCCTCTTCATCCTGTTTCTTACTTTTACCTTTATCCTTAGCTTTATTTTTATCTATATAAGGTGCAAAAGATTGGTTACCTCTTGAGTTGTCACCATTTCTGTTGAGCTTTGTTTCATGGGTGAAGAGTTGTCCCATCAAGGTGTTGAGATCAGGCATTTGCATATCCATGTAGAGATCCATTGCTATGGTGAAGGACTCCCACTTGCCATCAGCCTTAATTCCATTGATGATCTGCCCCACTATGTGATCTTCCTCTATCTCTTCTCCAATGCTTGCAAGCTCGTCTGCAACATCCTTCATTTTGGTTACATAATCAGCCGCTCCTTGCTTTGGTTGTTACTTGAGGGTTGTGATTTCTATCCACAATTGATTCTTCCTTGCTCTTGTGTTTGTGGAGAAGTATGATGAGAGCACTACCCAAGTCTCTTGGGATGTTTTACAATTTCTAACATGTGGTAACAAGAAATCAGAGATTCAGTTTAGTAGATATGACCTTGCAAGAGCATCCTTTGCACACCATGTGGTTATCCTCTCTTGCTCTTCCCTTGTTGGTTGATTCTTGCTCCTGAATATTGGCATGTCTTCATCTCCTGAGATGTATCCATATAAGATTATCCCTTGAAGGTATGCTTGCATCCTTAGGGACCATCCTAAGTAGTTGTTCCTATCCAATTTGTCAATGAAGGATGGAAAACCATCTCCCATCTTGATTGTGCTTGCTCTGATACCATTGTTGGAGGAGATGGTGGATAATCACAAGAGATGAGTTGGTGTAGCTAAAACCTACTTCACACCTACTATAAGTGATGGCTGGAGAGTGTTGTGGGCCTCTTTAGCTAGATATGAAGCATAAATAATCACCTATGTTGCTTGGAAGATGATCCACTAATGATAGGATCAAGACAGATAGGTAGGCATATGATTCAAGGTCCAAAACTTGCTATTTTGGTTGAGACACCTACTCAAAGTTTTGCATCATTCTCTGTGTACAACAACAATTGATAAAATTCCTTTTGGGGAACTTCAATTAACTAAAAAGGCTATCAATCATGAGTAGAATCAACTAAAGTGATAGACTATATGCAGAGAAATATGTTTAGCAAGTTAAGCATCCATCCCGACTTTTACGGGCCTTGATAATCATAGACGAGTGAGCAAAGATTGATTAATATCTGATGATCTCAAAAAGCATTATCAATGAAGCTTTGTGGGATTAAAGTAGATAGTATACTTGATCTATCATGCTTTAATCAAGAGAAATGATCCACTGTACAGTGAGAACAAGCTCAGACAAGTTCACTGTTCAGATAGAGTATGACAAAGATAGGAGAGTAGGAAGTAATGAACATGTATGCATTCAATCATGTAAAAGTACAATGTCATTGGCAATAAACCACTGCTCAATGAGTGTGGAAGGAGTGAGCTATGAGGTGAGCTCCTCTTCTCAATGAAAGTACATGAATATGATCTCTGAACCTCGAGATACATGCGTGCCTTTCATATCCTCTTTTTATAGATTTTGTTGGAGCCAAAGATTTGAATTCAAATTCAAATATCCACCTAAAAGTAATCCTAAAGATATGATTGATTCTCTCTTGACTTCAACTACCAAATGATATGATATTATATGCTTTCTAACTCCTCGTGGGTTTATTGACCTTTTACAATGGGTAACTATGAAACAAAGTTACAAGAGGTTGTACATATGAAGCCTTCCAAGTGATATGCTGATACATCAAGCTTATGTGAGTTTATCAAGTATGTAGGATTGGGCTTAATTGCACCAACATACTGCTGTAAATCAATACTCACCAGAGTTTCAAAGAAGAGAAATGGATTTAAGAAAGTAAAAATCCTCCTCCCATTGAAATTTTGGATGACCTACATGATCAATTCCCACAAGATATTCCTTCTATTTATGGAGAACAAGAGGATACCCATTCTAGTGAATGGTTAGACTTTGATTTTATTCTTTACATGAATTACCTCATTTCATAGGACATTGGGAAGCAAATTCCACTTGTATGAGAGCACCCACGGTTATGGTAAGGAATGAAGACTCTGTCTTGCCTAGAAATACCGAAGTAGTAAAGAACACAAAAGTGCAATGCCATCTTTCTTTAGAGGAGCTACTCAAGGTTAAACCAGAATTATGGAAACACATAGCAAATCAAGTGCTAGGAGTAGCTTAATCTCATTCCCAAGTAGACTCACATAGAACATGCCAAAAAAACCCTTGGATAAGATAAGAGACATGAGCGAAGGAGAAGAAGGAAACACCTATCTCCCTATCACTCACCAGGGTTACACAACCAAGGCTAGTTTGGACTCGGGCACAAGAGTTGCCATTGATACCACTTCCCTATGGAAGCGTTGGGGCAAGCCAACACTCAGACCAACAAGAATGAAATTACAAATGGTCAATGGTCACATAAAGAGACCCTTAGGACTACTAGAATGGATAACTCTCACTACTTGTGTAGATTTTGAGCACACTTTTTACATAACTTTAGCTAAAACCAAGTCTATGAGATGATTTTGGGAAGACCATTCATGAGATAGTCGCATGTAGTGCAAGATTGGGGAACCAATTGCTTGTATTTGCAACACTTAGGTATTAAAACTAAAGTCCATCTCAAAGAATACTCTCATAGAGAAATGCCCCTTATACAGTGGAATCCCATCCATAGAGCCACATATGATACAGAGTCAATGCATATCCATAGGATCAAGATCCTCGTGGATGCATGAGGGCACTCACTTATGGACATGAAAATTTACACTAGAAGAAGAGAAAGTTCCAGAGAAGTAGGTGTGAAGGAAACTCATAGATCAATTTGAGACCTAGCCTATGCGCCTGTAATATTTCCAGACGAAGAATTTGAACCTCATGGTTGGGAAAAAATCCTAGCCACAATGAATGTAGCTATCAATGAAGAACAATGGACACCCCACTATGATGAAGATGGCTATGAAATTTTGGCTTTCACCATAGAACCAATCATGTGTGATTCTATTATCGATGAGTATGAACCTAATACGGACAAACTGGAACAAGCAAGTAACTTGGATTTAGAATCAATTCTTATGGACCCTTTTTGTGCATCAAAAGAGGAATACATGTACGTAGTAGAAGCTCACCCTCATGGACAAGAAGAGCTTACGAACGATGTGAGATTAACCACACAGGTAACCACCAAGTTTGAGGTCGAGGATATTAGAATGCCTAAATGAGAAGCACTCATAGGAGTGGCCTATGATAATAAAGAGACAACTGAAAAAAATTTATGAACATAGAAGAAGGTGAAGAACGATGTAGGTACATAGGACACTACCTGATTGAAGAAGAAAAAAACGAGTTGATTGAACTGTCAAGAGAATACAAAGATGTGTTCGCATAGAGCTATACGGACCTAAAAGTTGTAGACTCTGACATATGCTTGCATACAATTCCCATGACCTCAGAAGCCAAACCCTCCAAGAAGAAGCCATACACCTATAATGACAATTATGCCGCCAAAATCAAGGAAAAGATAGATCGATTGGTAAAAATCTAGATTTATCTATGAAATTGAGCACACTGAATGGGATTCCCCCATTGTTGTGGTGCCCAAAAATAATGGCAAGTTATGTGTATGCATTAACTTGAAGAAGGCTAACGCAACCACTATTAGAGATAGTTATCCACTTCCTATCACTAAGCATCTATTAGAAAGAGTAGTCGGCAAGGAAGTATATAGCTTCCTTGATGGTTGTCAGGCTACAATAAAGTGGCCATTGCCAAAGAAGACTAACATAAGACAACTTTTGCCACAGAGTGGGGCATATTCACATTTTCGGTATTGCCATTTATGTTTCTGCACAACATTTGGGTCTAATGAGATGCCCCTTGGTTTGAAAAATATGAGTTATGATACTACAACATCAATAACTTTTGGAGATGTTTCCAGAGATCATTCTCTTGTCACTTACGTGATGGTTTATGGCATGAAAGTGACCTGTACGCAAGCTTTTCATTAATTTTTTTTAGTTCTTCATTCAGTATGCTCTTGTGAGCATTTGGAACTTGCAAGATTTATAATAACTTGTGTGGGAGGAGCTATTTGTGATGGTAGGAATATCCTTTTTGGATGATTAACCATTTAGGTGTAGTGACCCGCCAAGTTACAACAACGATAAAATAGTAGATTAGATACCTTTTGTACATTATATTGCTGTTCATCTCTAAGTTTTTTGTCCTTTAACATGTGTGAATAAATGTTCTTAGGGTTTCACCAACAAAGAAAACAATGGACTAGTTTTTTACAGGGAGAGTGTCAATAAGTTTGGAAGGAATATGGTTAGAAACAAGAGCAAGGTATGATCTTAATGACCTATATGTGCACACACATGCATCTTTTGGGGATCAAAATCATAAAGGTACGCTCTCACTTACTTTTCCATGGGTAATCTTCCTTTAAGAGTGTCATATGAATGAGGAAGTCTCTACTTAGGCCGAGAGTTTACATATCATAGGCTAAAGAAAAAGCTATTGAGAAAAGCCTTTCAGAATGCTCTGGGCCGTAGAGCTACAGCAGCAAAGTTTCATGGAACCACGCTTTCTCTTCATCTTCTAATAAAAGTTTTATTGTCGTTCAAGAAATCTCACCAAAATAAAGAAGGCCATCCTTTAAGCAAAACAAGGAGACTAAAACATGTCAATGTGAGCTAAGAAAGCTTATCATCCTAGCAAAGACTAAGTAAGTTTGGAGCTTGGAAAATACATGAGAGAAATTAGCGATTAACAGATGGATTCTTCCCCTTCTCTTTTCAGAGGGATAGCAGTGCATAAACTAGAGATGAACCCATAGTTATGGAGTGCTAGAGCGAGGTTTTGAATAGACTTAGAAGCAATACGTTGAGAGAGGGAAATCCTGCTCAGTAGAAATCCAATGCTCCTATTGCTGGAGTAATCTATCTAGATAGTCTTTTACTCACCAATGCGCGAGCTACCTTCCAAAGGCTGATGTGTCATGTGTTTAAAGAATTCTTGTGCAAAAACTTGGAAGTCTATGTTGATGATCTATGTGCTCATTCCAACATAAGACAAACACATATAACTTGAGCTAAGACAAATCTTTGACAAATGTAGAGAATATCAGGTCTACTTGAACCCAAAAAAGTGTGTTTTTATGGTCAGGCAAGGCAAGATTCTAGGACATATAGTGTCAAAGAATGCAATCTCCAGAGATGAGGATAAATTTAGAGCTATTGTAGAGCTAGCTAGGCCTAAGAATGTCAAGGAAGTACAAGCTTTCATGGGGCATTGCAACTATTATTGATGTTTCATTCATATGTATGCAATCATTGCAAAGCCTCTGTACAACCTTTTGACTAACTTGGAGTGGAGAGACAAATGTGAAAACTCCTTTAATGAGCTTAAGCAATGATTGTGTTCAACACCAATCTTGACTACATCGGATTGGAATAAGCTCTTCTATGTTCATGTGGATGCATCCAATTATGCTATTGGGTGTGTACGGGAACAACCTATTGGTGAAGGTGATATGGATCTTCCAATTGCTTATGATAGTAGCCGATTGAATGCAGCTAAACAAAATTATACCACTATCGGAAGAGAAGGTTTAGGCATGGTATATGCGATTAAAAAGTTTAAATCTTATTTTCTTGTAAATAAGTTTAATTTTTTTATAGACCATCAAGCATTATTCTATCTTATGAACAAACCTTTCAATACTGGCAGATTAGTAGGATTGTTCCTCTTACTAGTAGAATATTACTTTGAAGTTGTGCTTAGGAAAGGTAGAACTCACCTTAGGGTAGATCACCTTTCTAGAATAACTTCAAGAGAGTCTCCTCAAGGAGTATCAGGTGACCTTCTTGATGCTTACTTGTTCAATCTAGATGTAGTGCCTGAATGGGAGAAAACTATAGTGCCTATTCTCACCTTTGGACCTAAACATCCTGTACTAAAAGCCAAAGATAAAGAGGTAGTGAGGTCTCAAAAATACCACATACTGGTAGGTAATGTGTATAGGCACACTAGTCAAGGCATATTGGCTTGCTCTATATAAGAAGATAAGCATGCAAAATGGTTGCAAATAACACATGTAGGTGCACTACAACAATATCACTCCAAACATCAAACCATACAAACGCTACAAAGACTAGGAGTGCATTGGACAACTATGGAAGCAGATGTCCACAAGTTATGCAATGAGTGTCTAATCTATCGTATTATACCACTTGTGGAACATGTTATGCTATATCAAGTGTCTCTAGTACCAGATTGGAGTTGAACCATTGGTAAAATTTTTGAGGATGAAAAGATTCCCTCAAGAAATGACATTGACGAGATGATGGATCTTAGAACAAGAAGCCCTAGGGTGATCAGAGCAATAATTTTTGTAGGTCTTTGGTGGCGAAATCTTCACATGAATGCACCTACCTATGTGAAGATGTGCAATATTTGTCAGCAAATGTAGTACCCTATATGTAAACATGAGATGCCACTAAAACGCATGATTGTTGGATGTGCATTCTCTAATTGGGGAATAGATGTTATCACTACTATTAATCCCCCAGCTAAGAGTTCACATGCTGAATACATCATTGTGCCCATTGATTATCTCTATAAATGAGTGGAAGTGAGAGCAACAAGAATGAACGATGTGCAAACCACAACCAAGTTTCTATTGAGAATGTATTTACAAGATATGGTTTGCCAATAGAATCGGTGAGTGATCGTGGCACCCACTTCGTGAATGAGGTCATTTAGTACTTGTTACAAGAATTCACGCTGGTTCACAAGAAGCCGGTTCCATATCACCCACAAGCCAATGGACAAGCAAAAAGCATGAACAAGATACTTTATACTGTTCTAATTAAATTGGTGAATAATAAGCATTCTGATTGGGACAAATAGATGATGGAGAATGTTAATCTCCAAAAGAACAAGAGATCCTTGATGTTAGAGCACCTCTATATCAAGAACAACTCAAAATCTTTACCAATTTGGAAGATCAATTCTCAATTACCAAAATCTTGAACAAACTATGAAGTGAGTTGATACTCAGAAAGTCTGCTGCACATATCTTAGTCATTGACTAATCAAATGTGTAAAGTTTTTTATAAAACTTTGCACAAGGTGTTTTTTATAGATTTTGCACCTTCTACAAGTTAAATCATTCCAAAAGATTAAGAATATGTTGAGAAATGAATCAAACAGTTCACCTATGTCTGAAACTATTCTCCTGAATAGTCGATTCAGACACCTGTAACTTTTAACACATAGTTCTTCCAAACTAGAACCCATTTAAGCAAATTCTTTTAGACATAGATGGCTTACCTTTCAACTTAGATTTTGACTCCTCATTTGTGCAAAACTTTACACGGTGCACTGAGAGCTGATCACTTCTTTGACCATCGAGATTGGGCCTCTTTCAGAAGACACAAAAGTTATTCACATACAAATGTTCCTACACATAATCCTCTTAGCCTCTTTACAATTAGACTCTCAAACTTTAACCATAGACTCATTAACTATGGAATTAGACACCTACAAAAGGATTCTTGAAATGATCAAGTATAGAAGGAGAACACTCAAAAATATCAGGTGCAACATTTCTTCATTTCTTGAAAGTTTTACATCTGAGTGATGAGAGAGATATCCTACACTTCCAAAGTGTCTAATGACTTCTAATTCTTTAATCTCTTGCTCTCTCATATTTGCCCTGACATTTTTCTTGTATATATAGGCAAATATGTACAAGCTCATAACCATACAAAAGGTATATGTGAGCTAACTACAAAGTAATGTACATATGTATACAAGGCTTCATCTTCTGAACATGTAATATCTACAAGCTTCATAAATCAGTATTTTCTTCATTATTTGACTCCAAGTCTTTATCCAAAACATCAATTGGTGGTTGAATTGCACAAACAGGTCCCTTTCAGTCATCAATTGAGGCTTTCTCTATCTTCTTTATACCTACCATGTCTTTGAATCTCTGTAGCTTTGGTCCATCCAAGCTTTTGGTTAGCATATCAGCTATTTGATCTTTTGTTGAAGTATGTATGACTTCAATATCCTTATCCATCACCTTCTCTCTTAGAAAGATATGTTTAGTCCTGGCATGAAAAACAGGATTAGCAACTAAATACAATGAACTCATGTTATCTCCATGAATAGTGGGTGTACTTTGAATAATGTCAAAACTCTTCATAAGAGTCTTAAGCCATATCACTTCCTTTGCAGCTTCAACCATACCTTTGTACTTTGCCTCTGTGGATGATAAAGCAACTGTGTGCTGCTTCTTTGAACACCAAGAGATTAACTTATCTCCCACATAACACAAGTATCCATATGTTGATCTCCTATCATCAGGATTACCTGCCCAATCTGTATCACTATATATCTTGATGTTTGTATCTGATGTAAAACCATAATACAAACCTTCTTTGAGTGTACCCTTAATGTACCTCAACACCCTTTGTCTTGCAATCGAATGTTCTTTCCTAGGACAATGCATGAATTGAGACAACACTCCTACTGCATATGACAAGTCAGGCCTAGTTAATGTAGCATAGATCAGACTACCAACCAAACTTTGATATAGCTTCATGTCCTTGAATTCTTCTCCTCCATATCTGCTCAATTTGTGATTCACTTCCATTGGAGTAGGTGCTACCCTGCAATCTTCCATTTTAAACTTGATCAACAAATTCTTCAAATACCTTTCTTGAGTTACATACACTCCATGTTGAGTGTATGAGATCTCCATGCGCAAGAAATATGACAAGTCTCAAAAGTCACTAATCTTGAACTCTTTCTCCATTTGCTTCTTTAGGCTTTGTATGACCTTCTCATCTATACCTATAAGAATTATATCATCAACATATATGCACATGTAAATGAACCCATCATCAATTGCTTAGACAAGCAAGCTACTATCTGCTTTAGATTCTTGAAAACCAAGTTCCTTCAAGAACTTCACAAGTCTATAATTCCATGCCCTTGGGGCCTGCTTCAAACCATACAAAGCTCTCTTGAGCTTACATACATGATCTGGATATCTTTCATCTCTGAATCCTTGTGGTTGCTCCATGAAAACATCATCTGAAATATAACCATTTAAAAAAGCATTCTTCACATCCAATTGACATAATTTCCAACCTTTACATGCAGCATTATAGGTCATCTTTGCCACAGGACTATAGGTCTCATCATAGTCTGTACCATATGTCTGAGCAAACCCTTTTACAACAAGTCTAGCTTTATACCCAGACACACTTCCATCTGCATACCTCTTTGTCTTGTAGACCCATTTGCATCCAATGGTCTTCTCACTATTTGGTTTAGGAACCAAATCCCATGTCTCATTTTCCATCAATGCATCATACTCTTCCTGCATAGCTTTCTCCCAATTCTCCTTACCTTTTGCCTCTTCATATGTAGAAGGGTCTTCATCTACTTTCATCATGTAAGCATTATCGTGAGTAGTAAAAAAAGAAGTGTCATAGCTATACCTTGTAGGTTGCCATTTGTGTCTTGATGAACTTCTGAGTTCTCCACTTCTTGAGGTTTCTGGTTCATCTCATTCTGGATCAAACCTTGGCACTTCTTCAACTTCAACCTGTACTTCATTATTCTTTTCTTCATCAAATATTTGAACCTTTGATTTACCTTTCTTTTGGTTCACAACTTCTAGTACATGTTCTTTTCAAAACCCATTGCTAGGGTTTTCCACAAAAACTCCATCATTAGTGAACCTTACTTCATAACCTTTTTCAACAATTTGCCCTACACTTATCAGATTCTTTGGAATTGTAGGAACATACAAGACCTTACTGAGAAGAGTACTTCCATCCTTGGATTTTACTAATCCAATTGACTTCACATTGTGCTTTGTATTATCACGTGTTTGAACTACATGATTAGTTACCTTATTCTCCAAATCAGTCATCAAGGCTATGTTGCCACTCAGGTGATTGCTACACCCTGAGTCAATATAGAAGACTCTTTGGTCTTCACTTTGCCTTTCACAAGTTGCATTCATAATCAAGGTTGAATCCTCCTTTTGATCTGAAGCATAGTTGTAGTAGGTATTGTTGTAAGATTGACTTTGGAATCCTCTACCTGCATTTCTTCCAAAGTAACCTCTACTACCTCTACCTCTGAAATTACCTCTTTGATTTCTGCCACCTCTTCCTCTTGAATTAAAATTTTGATTATATCCACCATTGTTCTGAGTATTATTCCAACAATCATGAGCTAAGTGATTTGTCTTACCACAAATCCAACAAGCTTTGGCTCCATCTTTATTGCTTCTACCTCTTCCTCTACCTTTGCCACCTCCTCTTCCTCTTAGGAAGTTAGCTTGGCTAGTTATACCTTCATCTTCATTTGCTTGTTGCTTTCCTTTGCTATTCTTCTTCTTATCCTTTGAATACATTGCTTGACCTGCACTCTTATCACCATCACCTTTGACATCCTGCTCAAAGGTTAGCATGTGTCCTAGCAACTGATTTAAATCAGGAGTGAAATGATCTAGTGACAATTCAGTGGACAAAATGAATGGCTTCCATTTGTCATCACCTCTCAAACTTGTGAGGATTTGCCTTACCAATTTATCCTCCTAAATATCTTCATCAACTGCTCCTAATGCATCTGCAATGTACTTCATCCTTGTTACATAATTAGAGATGGATTGAGAGGCCTTCTTCTTGAATGTAGTAAACTATGCCCACAAACATGCCTTCCTTGACTTTGTAGTGTTTTGGAAATGCTCCTCCAAAGCATTCCATATATCACTTTCACTTTCAAGACCTCTAATATGAGGTAGCAAGTAGTCATTGACTGCCATGTAGATGATGCTCCTTGCTTGAGCATCCTTCTTCATCCAAGTCTTTAAATCTGATAGTTCATCCCTAATTGGAACACTAGGATCTCTGAATTGTGGCTTTTCTTCTTCACCTATAATGTAACCTATCAAATCTTTGCTCTTATATATATATATATATATATATATATATATATATATATATATATATATATATATATATATATATATATATATATATATATATATATATATATATATATATATATATATATATATATATATATATATATATATATATATATATATATATATATATAATCTTGAGGTTGGTGATACTTGTGCTTCTATGATACATGATACTGCCCTTTTTGGTGATACATGATACTTGTAAGTATCACGATACACGATCTGGCGATACACGATGCACGATACTTGAGGTTGGTGATACTTGAACTTCATGATACATGATACTTGGTAAGTATCGTGATACACGATCCGACGATACATGATACCTAGGAGGACAATATGATACCTGACTTGAGCACGATACATGATACACAATACTTGGACTCACATGATATGATATTTGAATCGGCCACGATACAAGATACTTGAGGTTGGCGATACTTGAACTTCACGATACATGATGCTTGGTAAGAATCACGATACACGATCCGGCGATACACGATACACGTGAGGTATCGCGATACACAGGGAAACGATACATGATACTCGACAAGTATCGTGATACATGGGAGCTCTGGTATCGCGATACCTGAACTCAACCGGATATGATACTTGGAGTTTTTGAAGTCCAAATTCAAAAATTTTTGCAGATATGTGTACCTTAGGGCCTCCTTGTCACTCCTATGTGCCTGTAGATGCAAAGTCTATCTCCGAACCTGCAATACCACACTCATGATACTTGGCACAGGTCATGTCACGTTCGAGATTGGTCACTCAATTCTTGGGTATATTGAGGTGTATTTCTTCAGCGTTTCAGCTTTGCACCCCCTCTACAATTCTTTCTCGCAGCCACAAGTGAAAAACAAGGTGAATGTACATTTGAAAGATGCCAAAATATGAGAAGATGAAGATGGGAGGAGGTGATAATGGTGATGATGATGAAGATGGAGAAAAAATCAGAAACTGAACAGAAAATGATGATTTTTTAACCTTCCAACGTCGCTACTCTATGTCTTACCATCACACGCTCGTCCTCCAATCTCTCTCCCCGACACGATGCCAAATTTGGTGTCACTCTAGCACAATGGAAAGTACCAATATGAGGAGATACACCTCATAAATTTCAATCCATGGAGACGTGAGGAATGGTATGAAGACCGTGAGTGCGTGAGTGAAAGCACACAAGCATGCACACACATACACACAAATGCATGCAAGGTAAGATCAAAGAGTGGAACAATGGAAGGTCTTCGATTAAAAAAGATCTCTCTTACAAAAGCTCAAATCTTCAACTAGCTAGCCCCAAAAATGAGCTCTCTAGCTCCTTTTATAGTTTTTTGAGTGGTTTTGGCCCTGTCCAGACCTAGTGTTCGGCCTAATTAAAAATTAGGTTCTAGGGCTTATTTGAGGGATCAAACGGAGTCTAAAAATTACGAAAATTGGTGGGATGATACTTCTAATACTCCTCAAGCTGGAGGAATCCTTGGCTTGAACAAAATGGAGTTGCAAAAATGTGAAATGGTATTTTCAATGGTTTTTAGTGATGAAAATCACTATTTTCATAGGGATTTCTTTGGGAAATTTGACATGTGCTTCTTGGAGCTCCCTATATGCTCCTTCTTCTTGTGTGTCCACTTCTCTGATGCATTCTAACACCTTTTGCTTGACCTTGAGTGTCAACATGTGGGTATGAAATGAGTCATCTTGCTCAATCTGTCAACAACTAGGATAGTATCCCACTTCCTCTAGGTCCATGGTAACCCGACTATGAATTCCATGTTTGCACTATCCCAGTTATGATCTGGAATCTGCAAAGGATGCAAAAGACATGGTGTCTTTATCTCTTTCGCTTTGTTGACTTGACACATAAAGCATTGTTGAATATAAGTGTGGATGTCTCTGGCTAATCGAGGCCACCAAAATGTTCTTCCAACAAGCTGTATTGCCTTGTCAACACCAGGATGTCCTGTACAAGGCACATCATTGTTATCATGCATGAATTTTCTTCTCAAATCGTGAGAATCTAGTACGCAAACCTTTCCTTTTGTTTAATTATTCCATTCTCCTATGAGAAATTGGAATATGGAATGGGCTTGTTTTCTCTGCTCGGAGAAGAAACAATTGGAACTGTCCCATCTCCTATAATAAAGTCATCACCGATGGCTCTAATAATCTGTAAAAAATGTGGATCTTCCACCCATGCTTCCTTTATCTCTTGAAGCAATGAGCTTTCTAGAATTGTAAAGCTCATTTGATACATTATATGTTATAATGCATCACCAACTATGTTTTGTTTGACATTTTCCAATGAATGGTCTTAAAATATCATTCATTAACATCATAAATGTTGCTGGTGCATTAGTCAAACCAAGTGGCATGAACAAATACTCATAATGACCAAAACGGGTTCTGAAAGCTGTCTTATGTATGTCATGGTCTCTTACTCTAATTTGATGGTAACCACTTTTTAAATCTATTTTCGTAAATATAACGGCTCCATCTAGAGCATCTAAAAGATCATCTATCCTAGCATAGAATATCTGTGTCTAATAGTAATCTTATTGAGTGCTCAATAGTCGACACACATCCTATAGATCCGTCTTTCTTAGATATATATACACACACACACTCACACACACACACACACACACACACACATATATATATATATATATATATATATATATATATATATATATATATATATATATATATATAGCGACTGGCTATAGAGTGATTATGCACGGAAAGGCATCATCCTGTTTTGGTAACTTTGAATGCCTTGAGTGGAGCAGGAGGAGAAAATTCATGTGGATGTCTTTTGCAACGTATGTATAAACGAAAGAAAAAGAAGCATCTTGCTAGAATATCCCGTCAATATTAGAGCGCATCATGATGAGGTTTCCTCGTGTCCTTCTTTGTTTCATTTACGATTAAAAGAAGAATAAGGGAACTACAATATAGATAAAAGAAACTCAATAAACGATTGTAAAGAAGTGTAAAGAGTATGTTACTTTTGCCGAGGACCTTTTCCGTCCTAAAAAGCTTGTAATAGTAATACAAATTGGGAATATGCAACTCATTAACATGTTGTTTATATATGAGTCATTGCTCGAACTATTATGAGGTGCTTCATTCAAGCCAAGGGGTTAACTTGCATTACCTTCAGTCATAATGATTTATTGATCATTTAATAAGAAAAGATATAAATAGAAATTAATAAAAAGAAAGAATCTAATTAAACATGATTAAATAAAAAGGTGATGATTTTTTCAAGTGTGTTCTATTCTTTTCACATGTACTAATGTTTTTTTTTTCCCATTGATTTTCAAGATGAGTTCATGATTTGAAGTAAGAGAAGTGAAGAAAAGCATTACCCGAGGTGAAAAGAAGACTTTGAAGATTTTGAAGAAGTATAGATGCATCTGTTCTGCACTGTGGTCAGGAAGACCCATCTAGCTTTTGCGACGTGAGCTACACTATAGCGGGAATTTTCATTATCTGAGTTGTATTATCCATAGTCACATTGTATTCATTTGTATATTGATCACCATCATGGAGTGTAAACATTTTATCTAGTATTGTTGGGTTCGGTGTCTTTTGGAGTTTTGTATTTTCATTCCACATTCACGTGCATCCACCACGACGTCTATGATCCATCCCTCGTGGTTGAGTGTCTTCCCTATCTCTTCCAAAGTGCAGGCCCATCGCGTTTGACCATGGACCACCAGGCAAGGCACCCAACATGTAGATTCCACTCTCCGGATAGGGATGACATGCACCTAGACACGCGTGAGGCCTGATCCAACCCCGCACGAGGCCTCCTTCCTTGACCTCCACTCCCTTTCTTCCTGACATCGGATATCTCTCTTGCACCACAGAGGGTAATCAGAACATTCACACTCAGAATATAGAGATGAAGTATAGATGGATACAACCTAATCTCCCCCACAATTCCATCAAACCTAATAGTCCCTAGAGGAGTTCTCCTAGAAGGCTCAATATTGCAGATTATGAATGAATCCTTCAAAAGGTAAACCTCGAGTCAAGAGAAGAACGAGAAGGCAAGTTGTAATAACACCATGAAGAAGGAAAACAAGAACTGGCAAGAGAAGATGAGGAAGAACAACATGATGAACAACTAGGAGAAGTTACAGGAGCCCCCGCCTATACTGCACAATTTCAAAGACAGTATGACACAATCATGAGTGTGCAAGAAGGACACCATCTCTCCTTTAGTATAGGCAAAGAACCGATTGAGTAGATTGAGAGTGAGGAAGGAGTAGACCCACACTTTATTGAAACACTCCAACTTCTATCTGAATCATTAGGAGTCACTAAAAGTGGTTCACAAGAGCACACTAGCAAGAACATCCAGATTTTGGTATTTGAACGCGAAGCAACCACAATGCAAGAGGCCATTTAGTTGTGACCATTGATCTGATAGCTGAAATGTTTGTTCACACATCTCCAATCTCACCTAAGCAACCTCCATCACCTCCCACCATGACTAATGTATGGAAGTCATACAACCCATCTACTAAACCCCTCCCTAATCACCACCTCGTACCATCCCAATGATAATCATTACCCAAATTGTTACATTGACACCAATGTCCCATGCCACCCTCTTTTATTCCATCACTAATGCTCTCTACACCACCACAATTAAACTTCTGGAACCAACCATCGGCTACCCAATCATACCTAGTATTGCAGGCCACCCTAGACCTATTAGAGGAAGTACGGTTTCCTCGTACCCCCCGCACCCAAGTCCCTTTCACTAAAACCCCTACTTTCCATTCTCTTCTTCCATTTGCCCATATGTAGCTGTCACGAGCACTATCCCAAAAAACTATATCTCATTTATGAAGGCATTACTCACTACCCCATGAAAGTTTCTTTCTACTCATGCACCATAACAACCACATCACTTTATACAGACACCATGCACATGACACCTACCATATTTATTTTTATGGTAGAGCCCACATGCACGAAACTGTCCAATCCTATGGACATCTCACCACCCACGATACCACCCCCTCCCCCCACACTTCCATAATCCCCTATCCCCCCTCCACCAACATCGCCAATACCCCATGCACCTTTAGGCATACCATTCACAACTCTCATTCCACCCCCCCTTCCCCCTGCATTCACACCTATCACTGTTGCATCTATATCTGTACATAATACATTAAGTATGATGATTCAGTGTGTATCAGAGCTCCAACATGATTATCAACAACTAGAAGAAAGGAATGCAGTTCCCTTGAACAAGGCTCAACGATTGTAGAAAAGATTAACAGAGTTGGAAGGAGCTAACCATGATTTACAAGCTCAATACCTTACCCTCCAGCAAGCGCATGATGAATTGAACAACAAAGTGCAAACACTAGATACGATAACTGTCCAAGAATTGGATGAGATGATATGCAAATAGAATGCGAGTAATCTCCAAAGACAAGTGGATGAGCATCAAGCATGATTACTAATATGAAAGGCCACCCTCTCCCCATGTGGAACCCAAAACTGAGAACTAGTGTAAATACCTATGGAAGAAAATTTCAAGGAACCATATGAGCCTATACTAGTACCCAAGGGATGAACCATTGAGGAAGGCCAAGTTACATTCCAAATTGAAGTGCTAGAATGGCTCAAAAGGGTCAAAAAAATAGGCAGAACACATGATGATCGAGTAGCTCTTTAGATCCAATCACTAGCAAATCTCAAAGACATAGTACTCAAGTCAGCATATTTCCAAAACCTCTCTCATCAATGGCTCATAACCATCTCAAAGTTGCAATATATGTTTTACTTTTTACTTCTTGCATACTACAACGTAGAGATAAAAAGGGTAACGGGAAGCAAAACTACTTTTGCCACTCAATTTGAGCCAAAGGACCTTCTAGGGTCAGCAAGAAAAGGTACAATATTTCAACCTAGCTAATGTGCATGACTATTAGAGATATATCCCAAAATGATGCAATTCGTGCTATTGCCCTCTATCACACAGACACCCTGTTGGTATTCTAAGGTCTAAATAGCATATGTTGGAAGTGGTAGTGGGTGTTATATGGAGTAACCCCTAAGGAGAGGTGTGAATCACCTCTTAGCCTTATTTAGATGGGCTCACACACGAGTGCCATGTGGCACCCATGTGGAGCCATGTGGGGGCTCAATTGAATAAGGACAGAGAAGTTAATGACAAGTACACGGTTGGGCGGATAAGATAGAGGAGACATCTCCGTGCATCGACGATTTCAGAGAGGATCACCACCTCGAGTTCTATGCAGACTTCACATAAAAAAAATGAAGGATTTCATTGAGAGAAACACCTATACGATATTGGTAATCAGAGCCACCAGTGGCACGCAAAGACGCTAAAGAACGAAGGCCTCTTCACACCAAAGCTTACAGTGGAGCGCTCATGAGAGCAGTAGCGGCCGCCTCTCTCTCCATCCTTCCTCATGGATGTAGAATTGCCTCTTCAAGTGGCTCATATATAGAGCTTGCTCGCACCCTGAAACCCCAGATGTGGGATAATCTTGTCACCCCACGATTTTTCACCTGTGAACTGTGAAGAAAAGCTTGTGGGGAAGGAGGTAAAATAGAGTTGTTTATTTCGATTTTTTTCCTTAAATCAGGGGAGAAAAAAGAATGCTATGGATTGGAATTTCGGCAAAGTGATGGTACACTATTCCATGAAGATTTGCTTTCCCAAAGTCTAGTCATGACATACCCGGCTTCTCTGGACCATAGCTTGCTCATACGATATCCGATTTCAGAAATTCTTGTCAGGTTACAAAGCTGTATTCCTAACCTTCCTCAAAAACCATCAATGTTGGATTTGAACAAGATTTGGTCAACCAAAATCTCTCTGTAGCGCTTCAGCAAGAACTATGCGACCACTTTCGGGCTTAGTTTTTCATCATCCGGTGTCCAAATTCACTTTTTCACTTGGGATAGCTTTATATCTTTGAAGTACAGGTGTTGGGCTACATTTCTTGGACTAGCAAGGATTGTCAAATCTCTAAAGTGCTTCAGTTTCACTCAGTTTGCCCAGTTGGGGCTGTTGCTACATGGTTTTGGCATTGTTCTTGTTGGTTTTTGGTGATTAGAACCTCCCCGAACCAACCAAATATTTCCAATTTTTGTTTGGGCCTGGAGAGGATTCAAAATCAGTGACCTTAAGCTTCAAAGATCACTTGGATTTTGCTTTCGCAGCCTCATTTTGTAGCAGTGAAGTGCTCTTGTGATATATTTCTCTTCCTCTTGCATATTCAAGGTTTACTTCCATTCATTTTTGTTGGAGAATTCCTCTCCTAATCACAGCGGAAAGTGTAGAAGACCTTCTCAGGATCAAGTCTCTTACGAATAGCTGAACATTCAAATGAACATTGGTACCAACTGAAAAATGCAATGAGCTTGAAACTTTGGTCACTCAAACTATACACCTGTAGCTTTAACATGAGCTATCAAACACTCAATTTAGAGTAGATTTGGGTTGGCAACGCATTGATACAAAACATGCTACCTATCCACTCAGTTAGACTAAAAACTAGACTTCACTAAAAACTAAATAACTCATAGAGCATAATGAATTTCATAAAACGGTTTTGGACAAAAGAAGTACTCCAGATAAGCTTTCCAATTAATGTTTAAACACTAAAATTGGATACATATATTGAGAGATATGACTCTCACAAGTAGACTACCCAAAAATGGGTGTGCGGCTGGACATACTCTATGAGAGTGAAGTGAATGAAATGACTCAAAACAAATGAAGTAGCTACAAGGGGGCTTCCATGCCTTCTTCATCTATTCTTGAGTGTCCTCCCTTGCCTCTTTTAAAGCCAAGTGACCAAAAACTCTCATGATGAGTTTGAGAGCTCTTCTCCATTATTTCTCCACTACTTTGGACAGCCACTCCTCTTACAGTTCAGTTTTTTTGGATTTGATTCTCTTTTGAATGATTCTCTTTTGGCCTCCACTACTTGCTGAAGTAAATGCTTCTATTTTTCATTTTTGTATTTTCCTTCTACTTGAAGAAAATCCTTTTTGCAAAAATATATACAAGCTTACTTCTTTATTTTTAACACTCCCCCTCAAGCTCACATGTGAGCTTGCACCTTCAGCCATATCCTGCAAGTTGATGTCGTCCTTGAACCTCTTTAGCTTAGAAGCATTTAGGGACTTTGTGAGCATGTCTGCAAAACTTTTTCTCGAACATAATGATAATGCACTTCTATATGCTTGCTTCGTGCATGAAACATTGGATTGTTTGTCAAGTGAATGCTTGACATGTTGTCACCATAAATTGGAATGGTCTCCACCTGCACATCAAGATCAGCCAAGATCTTCTTAATCCACATAGCTTCACAAGTTGCAAAGGCTAAACCTCTATATTCAGCTTCTGTAGATGATAGTGCAACAGTAGGTTGCTTCTTTGAGCTCCATGTGATAGGTTTGCTACCTATCATGAACACATAACCTGAAGTGGATCTTCTATCTTCCTTCAAACCAGCCCAATCAGCATCACTGAAGCCCTTTACCTGCAATTCTTCATCATATCTATAAAACAATGCATGATTGACAATGTGCTTCACATATCTTAGCACTCGTTTGGCTGAATTTAAATGTTCACTTGTTGGAGCTTGCATAAATTAAGAAAGAACTCCAACAATATAACCCAAATCCGGTCTTGTGATCGTAGCATAGATCAATGAACCTATAATACTCCTATATGTAGTTACATCATGTAACTTGTCTCCATCATTTGAGCATAGCTTCACATTTGTGTCCATAGGTTGAGTGAGTGGTTTGCATTCACTCATTCCAAATCTGAAAAGAACATCCAACAGGTACTTTCTTTGCATCAAGTAAATGCCATCTTTCCCATAGACTATCTCAATGTCTAAAAAGTATTTTAGCTCACCAAGATCTGAAATTTTAAACTCCTTACCGAGTTTTCTTTTTATCTCTTGTATTCCTGTTGTTGATATATTTAGGTAGTGATGTGTGTGAACACACTAGGACCGCCGGGGCACTTTTTTCCCTCTTTAGGAGGTTTTTTTCCCCCGGCTTGTATATACGCCTATTGCCCTAATGGGCTACTTATCTTTGTACATTCTCTAGTAATACATTCAGTATTGTGTGTTTGTGCTCCAAGCTTCTTCTTCTTCCTTGTGCTGTTCGCATGCTTCCGCAGACATCTAACTCCAACAATTGGTATCAGAGTAGGTCGTCGCTTCATCTAGGGTGCCGTCGACACTCCTCCGTTTGTAGTCTCAGAATCGCATGAATTTTGGTGAGAATACTCAGCGTGTTTTCGCCTCCAAACGCACTATCGCAGCACTTGTGCAGACTATTTCGTCTTTTTGTGCCAAAGGTATATACCAGTTTCTGTTCGCCAGTTTAAGCGTCTCGAAGTCTCCTATAGGTCTAGCAGAACTCATCTGGGCAATTCTGTTCCACTTTTTGAGATACAGTCAATTTTCTGCATCAAGGTATTTTAGTCACCGGTCATGGCTGAAAGCAGTGATGTATTCCGTATGTTGGCTGTTGAGGATAAGTTGGATGGTACCAACTACCCATTATGGGCTTATATGATGCGACATGTTTTGGTTGCAAAAGGATTGTGGAACATTGTGGAGGGTGTTGAAAGATGCCCTGTTACACCTGTAACGACAAGTACTGCAAATACTGGTGCTGGAGCTGATGAAGATGGTGTTGAAGATGATATTCCACAGATTCCTGTTCGTGCTGCTGTTTCTGTTGCACCTACTGCAGAGCAGATTCCTTGGGATGGCAGAGATGCCGAGGCACATGCATTGATAGCTTTGTCTGTCAAACGTGCCATTATTCCTCATATTCGCTCTTGCAGAACAGCTAGGGATGCTTGGGATACACTTACCACATTGTACCAAGCTAGGAATGAGGCTCGTGTTGCTTACCTCCGAAAACAGTTGGAGAGTGAGCACATGAATGAAGGTGATTCTATGGATAGTTTCCTAATGAAGATCAAAGATTTGAAGGAACAGATGATTTCTGCTGATGAGGTTATACCGGATAGCTCACTTGTGCAGACCGTTCTGAATGGTCTTCCTGATTCATATCAGAGTTTTGCTTCTACTCTTTGGTTGATGATGAAAGGCAATCCGAATGCCTTATCATTTGAGGAGTTAGTCTCTGTTCTGTTGTAGGAAGATCATTCAAGACAGAATAGGTCCATTATGCGTGTTGCAGATCAAGCTTTCCTGGCTAATCAGAAGGGCAAAGGAAAATGGAGCTCTTCTACTAGTAAGCAGAAATCTGGAAATGCTGCACATTCGAAGAACCAGGATAAAGATGAGAAGAAATCAGAAAAGCAGAAATTGTTTTGCAAGTACTGTAAAGGAAATGATCATATCATAAAGAACTGTCCAAAATTGGCTGCAAAAGAGGCAAAGAAAAAGGAGGCTGGAATGGTTGTTGCAGAAGCCTCTACACCAAAAATAGAGTCTGCTAATCTTGTGCAGGAAGAAGAATGGGTGTTTACTACTGTTTGCAGTTTTGACCCATCTTCTCATGAGCAGTGCATGTCTGCAGTGGACTCAAATGTTTGGTACTTTGACAGTGGGGTGACCAAACATATTACCTCGCAGCGCAGTTTCTTCTCTTCACTCGAGCCTGCCCCTATATGGAATACTGTCACATGCGCCAACAACTCCTCTTATCCTGTTATGGGAGTTGGTAAGATCATTCTGACTACTGCTGATGGTAGTTATTTCCATATGAGGCTTGGCATGACCGCAAGCCATCTGTTGCTCATCTCCATGTTTTTGGTTGTTTGGCATATGCATTAGTGCCTGAACAACATCACAGAAAATTGGATGATAAGGCAGTAAAATGTATTTTTGTTGGGTACAGTTCTGAAAGTAAAGGCTATCGTTTGTATCTTCCATAGAATAAACGCATTTTGGTTAGCCGTGATGTTGTCTTTGTGGAAGATGCTATTCAGCCATTGCTTTCATGTACTAAGGAGACATCTGTTAGCTCCAAAGACATGTATGATACTTTGATGCCTCTTTTTACAGGTGGACAATCTAGTGCTGGTCCTAATGAGGCAACTTCTCAACCTTTGCAGGTTTCATATGATGATGCAGATCATTCTATTTCTGATGTAGATTTACATGATGCACTTGTTGATGAGAGAGCTGATATTGAGCAGGCAAAAACTATGCCAAAATGGCTGGTGCAGACTTTGCGTGAAAGCAAATTAGATGCACCTTTGTCATATCGTACTCATTCAGGCTCTCATAGTGCCTCCTTTGCATCAGATTGCTATGCTATGGCTTCGTCTAGTCTCTGTGATGAGAATGAGCCTGTTTCTTTTGATGAAGCACAGAATTCAGAAAATTGGATAGCTGCTATGCAATCTGAATATGATTCTATAATGAAGAATGGTACATGGTCTTTATGTGACTTGCCTCCTGGCAAGAAGGCCATTGGCACTAAGTGGGTATACAAGCTGAAGCGTAAACCTGATGGTACAGTTGATAGGTATAAGGCTAGGCGTGTTGCAAAAGGTTATGCGCAGGAAAGAGGCATTGATTTTGATGAGACCTTTGCACCTACATGCCATATGACTACTGTTCGGAGCATTTGTGCACTTGCAGCCCATCATGGTTGGAATGTACATCAGTTGGACATTAAAACAACATTTCTGAATGGTGACTTGCATGAAGAAGTGTATGTTTTTCAGCCCCGTGGCTTTGTGCAGAAAGGGCATGAAAACCAGGTGTGCAAGTTAAAGAAGGCATTATATGGTTTAAAGCAAGCACCACGTGCTTGGTATGAGAAGATACATGCCTATCTGGTTGCACATGGTTTTGAGAACAGTCCAACTGAAAGCACCTTATATGTTAAGCGTGCTAATGATGTGCTTCTGATCATTGTTGTCTATGTTGATGTCATGCTGCTCACTGGTCCTATTGAGAAGCATATTGCTGATTTCAAGGCTGATTTGCATGCCTCATTTGAGATGTCTGATTTGGGGCATTTGCATCACTATTTGGGCATTCAGTTTATGCAAGTTAATGGTGGAATGGCTTTGTGTCAAACGAAATATATTGACACATTATTGCAGCGTTTTGGCCTTGAAGACTGTAAGCCTATGGCCACTCCTATGGAGACAGGTTTACGATTGAGTCTTCATGATGCTGGAGATGCATTTGATGCTCTTCTCTATCAGCAGGCTGTTGGATGCTTGATTTACTTATGCATTACTCGGCCAGATATTCAGTTTGCTGTCTCACAGATGAGCAGATTTATGCATTGCCTAGGAGTCACGCATTGGAAGGCGGTTAAGCGCATCTTTCGCTACTTGAGTGGTACTCGGCTACTTGGGTTGTTTTATCCCAAGGGGGGATCACTACCGCCAGATTTGCATGCTTTTTCTGACTCAGATTGGGCCGGTTGCTATGACACTCGTGTGTCCACCAGTGGTTTTTGCTTCATGCTTGGTAGCTCATGTATATCTTGATTGAGCAAGAAGCAGCCTACTGTGGCCACTTCTAATTGTGAGGCTAAGTATAGGGCAGCTTTCACAGCGACTATTGAGTGTGTGTGGCTCAGATGCCTTATGGCTGATTTGGGTGTTGGCCAGTCTTCTGCCACCACCATCTTCACTGACAGTCAGAGCGCATTGGCAGTTGTGAGGAACCCTGTGTTCCATGCTCACACTAAGCACATTGAGGTGCATTATCACTATGTCAGGGAGAGGTTCTCTGCTGGGGAGATCAGCTTGGCATATGTGCCCACGCAAGAGAACATTGCAGACCTTTTCACGAAGGCTCTGCCTAGGGAGAAGTTTGAAGCTTTCCGCAAAGCTTTGGGCTTACTTCCTTTTGTGGAGTGATTTCCACATAGCTTAGCACTTCCTTATACATGAGTGCCAGCTCCTTGTTCACCACATCATTCCCAGGGGGGATTTGTTGATATATTTAGGTAATGATGTGTGTGAACACACTAGGACCGCCGGGGCACTTTTTTCCCTCTTTAGGAGGTTTTTTTCCCCCGGCTTGTATATACGCCTATTGCCCTAATGGGCTACTTATCTTTGTACATTCTCTAGTAATACATTCAGTATTGTGTGTTTGTGCTCCAAGCTTCTTCTTCTTCCTTGTGCTGTTTGCGTGCTTCCGCAGACATCTAACTCCAACACCTGTAACATTTGAGATCATCAACATATATGCAAATATATACCTGCTTGCCTTCTTCTTTCTTCATGTAGAGAGAGGGATCTGCATTACTTGGACTATACCCACACCTTGTAAGGTACTCGACCAATCTTTGATTCCAAGCACGTGGTGCTTGCTTTAGCCCATACAAAGCTTTCTTCAATCTACAAACAGAATTTAGATGCTTTTTGTCTTCAAATCCAATCGGTTGACTCACGTATACCTCTTCTTGAAGTTCACCATTGAGAAAAGCATTTTTTATATCAAGTTGGTACAATGGCCATCTCCTTGCTGCACTCACTCCAATCAAGGTTCTAATTGTTCCCATCTTTGCAACCGGGCTGAAAGTCTCTTCATAGTCGATGCCATGAGTTTGCTTGAATCGTTTTGCTACTAGTCTAGCTTTATGCCTAGCTAGAGAGCCATTAGCATTTCTCTTTATTTTAAACACCCATTTATTTGGAACAATCTTCATACCTTCAGCCTTTGGAACTAGCTCCCATGTGTGATTGTCCTTGAGACCTTTTATCTCTTCTTGCATAGCTTCTTGCCATTCTTTTTGTGTACATGCTTCTTCATATGCATCCGGTTCTTTGTCTTTGACCACCTGTGTCATATATGCAAAATGCTTTGCAATAAAACTATCATAGCTCAGCCTTTCAATTGGATACCTTGCTCTTGAAGACCTCCTTTCATTTCCTTTTGAACATTGCTTCTTCAACAGGTTCAACTTTACCTTTGGTGTGATCACCTCTTCATACTCTTCTTCACTTGCATTTGAATCACTATTTTGGGCAGCACTTTCAGCTTTAGATCTTTCATAAGCTGATGTTGGTGATGAGGAATGACTCCTTAGCCTCCCCTTCCATGTTGAGCTTTCTCCAAGTGATGTAGAAGCTTTTGGACCTAACATTTCAGTGCTCGTTTGCTGAAATTCTTCTTGGACAACACCTCCATCATCTTCCCAATCCTCTTCAAGAATCTTCTCTTTCCCTTTGTCTCAAAACCATGGTCTTAGCTCATCAAATACCACATCTCGTGAGACTCGTAGCTCCTTTGTCACCGGATTGTAGCACCTATATCCCTTTTGCTCCGATGAATATCCAATAAAAATACATTTTTCGGACTTTGCCTCCATCTTTGTCCTTAGTTCTTGAGGGATGTGAACATAATACACACATCCAAAAACTTTGAGATGTGTAAGTTTGTTTTATGCAAAACATCCATACTTTTCTTGAATGATCATCGATAAAAGTGACAAAATATCTATTACCAGCCAGTGATGGTTGTTGTGATGGTCCCCATGCATCCGTGTGTATCAAGTCGAGGACATTCCTTGCCACATAGTTGCTCTTCTTGAATGGTTGTCGAGTTTGCTTTCCTAGTTGGCATGCTTCACAAAACTCATGTAGTCCATCATCATTGAATCTTGGAAGACCTCTTACCACTTCATGGTTGCTCATGTCCTTGAGCTTGGGAATGTTGATATGTCCAAACCTTTTGTGCCACAAATCGATTTCAGCAATCCTCTTGTTTCCAAACTGAATATACATCACCTTTCCATGTGGTTGTTGAATGTCCAAGGTGAACATCCTACCTTCTTTCCTTCCTTGAGCAATGACCTTGAATCCTTCTTTTGGATTCTTTATAAAGCAACCTTTTTCATTGAAGATAACATGATATCCTTTCTCTACCATTTGTCCTACTGAAATCAAATTCTTTGCAATAGTAGGAACATGAAGAACATCAGCCAATACCTTTCTATCTCCAAGCTTGATATCTCTAACATGATCAATTGCGTGTTGAGTTTCATCGCCGGTCTCCACACATCCTTCTCCACTTGGAGCTTGTAGCTTTGTGAATAAATCTCCTTGTCATGTCATATGGTTGCTGCAACCTGAATCTATGAACCATTTTTGGTCATCACTTCTCGAGTTGTTGTAGTCATGCTTCATGGCAAGCATGGTTTGCTTGTCTCCTTCACTTGATGTACTCGCATAGTTATTTTGGCTCCTTTGGTTGCCTCCATTCAGCCTTCCATTCTTTTGCCAACAATCATTTGCATAATGTCCTAGTTTACCACAATGATAACATGTTATACCTTTATGAGGATTGTATGAACCTCGACCTCTTCCTCTATTTCTTCCTCGACCTCTTCCATGTGTGTTGTCATTTGAGTTGTCCTTGTTGTCCTCCGAGTTGTGTTGTCTGAAATTTGTGTTGTTGTAGCTTCTTCCTCTTCCTCTCGAGCCTCCTCTTGAGTTCCTTCCTCTACCTCTTCCTGCATATAACATATGACTATGGCTGTCCTTACCTTTGTTGCCTTCTCCTTGTTGAGCTACCTCTTCAGCCACAAGATTTGGTATAATCTCGTCGAATGTTGGTAGAGGATCTCTATAAAGAATGTTTGTGATGAGGGGCTTCCACTTTTCTTCACTCCTCAGGCCATTGAGGGCTATTTGTATGATGTCTTCCTCTTCTATCTTTTATCCAACTGATGCTAGCTGATCTCGAAGCTCCTTGATCCTCAATGTATACTCACTAATGCTTTGGTTTGAGCTTTTCTTCATGTTGTTGAGCTCGTTCTTGAGTTGCATCCTCCGAGACCTTGTTGAGGTAGCATACACCTTCTCCAATGCTTCCCAAACTTCCTTGGCTGTTTCTAAGCTTTGCACATGACCAATCATAGTGTTAGAAATAACTTGTGAGATGAGGAACATCACCTTTCGATTCCTCTCTTCCCAATCAGCAAATTTTCTCCTTTGTGCCAGAGTAATGTTGGGATCTTCAAGGTCCACCGGTTGTGGATCGTTTCCACTAACTAGACTCCATAAACCTTTACCTGTAAGGTAATTTATCATTCTACACCTCCAAGACTGAAAATTATCTTTGTCTAACTTCTCAACTTGTTGTCCTAAATCAGCCATTGAAAACTTCCAAGATTGAAGTTTACGTCAAGTATTGTGTGGCGCTCTTCCTTGACTTTATGAAGCTCCCCCTTGATTTGTAGCTTCTCCTTTGCTTCACTTCAGTTCCAATGCTTTGCCTCTTTAAAATCCAATGCTCTGATACCGATTGTTGGAGAATTCCTCTCCTAATCGCAGCGGAAAGTGTAGAAGACCTTCTTAGGATCAAGACTCTTGCGAACAGCTGAACCTTCAAATGAAAACTGGTACCAACTGAAAAATGCAATGAACTTGAAACTTTGGTCACTCAAACTAGACACCTATAACTTTAAAACGAGCTATGAAACACTCAATTTGGAGTAGATTTGGGTTGGCAACTCGTTGATACAAAACAGGCTACCTATCCACTCAATTAGACTAAAAACTGGACTTCACTAAAAACTGAATAACTCATAGAGCATAAATAATTTCATAACACTATTTTCGACAGAAAACCTAATCGAGATAAGATTTCCAATGAATGTTTAAACGCTAAAATTGGATACATATATTGAGAGATATGACTCTCACAAGTAGACTACCCAGAAATGGGTGTGCGGCTAGACATAGTCTATGAGAGTGAACCGAACGAAATGACTCAAAACAAATGAAGTAGCTACAAGGGGGCTTCCACGCCTTCTTGCTCTATTCTTGAGTGTCCTCCCTTGCCTCTTTTATAGCCAAGTGACCAAAAACTCTCATGATGAGTTTGAGAGCTCTTCTCCATCATTTCTCCACTACTTTGGACAACCACTCCTCTTACAGTTCAGTTTTTTTGGATTTGATTCTCTTTTGAATGATTCTCTTTTGGCCTCCACTACTTGCTGAAGTAAATGCTTCTATTTTTCATTTTTGTATTTTCCTTCTACTTGAAGAAAATCGTTTTTGCAAAAATATATACGAGCTTACTTCTTTATTTTTAACAATTTTCACATACTCTAGTTAGCAAACAGGGGAAGGGAAGTGAAACATGGAATCTAAAGGAGGATCCTGATTCTAGAATGGAAGAAGTAGAAATGGGACAGGAAGTAGAGGAAAACTTAGAAGAGAAAGAGCCTCAACAAGAAGAATGTACATAATGAGGAACTTTTGGATGAGTTTTTTACTCATGACCAATTTGTAGATTTGAAAGAGAAGACGCTTAAACTAGAGAGAGATCTAAGTGGCATTACAGCTCTCATTCAACAGCTAAAGTCTCAAATGATCTCACTTGAGACTCACGTCACCTCTTTCCTACCTAGGAAGGAAAGAGAAACCCCTACACTTCCTTTAGAGATGACTAGGAGAGATACTTCTCTTCCTAGTAAGCACAAAGGAGAAAGCTCTAGGGAAGCTTCCCTCCTGAAAGACTTGAAGCCACCTACCTTTACGGGGGATGACCGAGATAGGAACAAGGATGCAATCTACACTTTTTTACAAAAGTGGCATGATTTGCATCAATTGAAGGGCACCCCACTAGAGTACGGGATATTGACCATGCCATTGAGGTAGTTACTAACACTAACCCTATTTGTAGGCCACCTTACAGGCTTAGTGTTTCTCAACATGAGGAGGTTGAGAGGCAATTGCAGGATTATTTAGATAAGGGCTTCATTAAACCTAGTAACTCACCTTGGGCATCACCAATGCTTCTAGTTAAAAAGAAAGACGGCTCTATGAGGCTATGTATAGACTATAGAGCACTTAATAAGGTAACTGTCAAAAATAGGTTTCCAATGCCTAGATTGGAAGATCTATTTGATCAGTTACATCAAGCTAGGTATTTCACCAAGCTTGATCTCAGATCAGGATATTATCAGATCAAGATTAGGATAGAGGATGTCCCTAAGACTGCATTTAGGACTAGATATGGGCACTATGAGTTTTTGGTGATGCCTTTTGGTCTCACCAATGCTCCTGCCACTTTCATGAAGCTCATGAATAGTGTTTTACGGCCGTATCTAGGACACTTTGTAGTAGATTTTTTGGATGACATTATGATCTATAGTGCATCAGAAGAGGAGCACTTGGAACACTTAAGAAAGGTATTTCAAGTGCTAAGGGAAAATTCACTCTTTGCTAAGGAGTCAAAGTGTGAATTTTTCAAGATAGAGGTTAGATACCTTGGGCATATAGTCTCCTAGAATGGAATCCAGATGGATCCTGAAAAAGTAAGGGCTATTATGAAATGGCCACATCCAAGGAACGTGGAAGAGCTGCATACCTTCCTAGGTTTATCAGGTTTCTATCGAAGATTCATTAAGAATTATGCCAAAATTGCTGTCTTGATGACGTAATAGCTTAAACGGAAAGGGAAAGCCTTTCATTGGGGAGACGAAGAGAAGCAAAGTATGGAGAAATTGAAAGTAGCAATTGCTATAGCTCCACTTTTACATATAGCAGATCCCAAAAAACCATTTGTGGTTGAGCCTGATGCGAGTGATTTTGCCATAGGAGCGATTTTAGTTCAGGATGGTCAACGAGTAGCTTTTGAGAGCAAGAAACTAGAATCGGCTCAGAAGAATTACTCTGTCTATGAGAGAGAATTGTATGAAAAAATCCATGATTTGAAGAAGTGGCATTATTATTTATATGGTGCCAAAGTCACGATAGTGTTTGATCAAGAGAGCATCAATGTTGGGAAAGATGGATGGACACTCCAAGAAATGAGTAGGTACTGCTAGATCCTGCTTTGTACCAACCCCCTTGTAGCTTGAGAGTTGTTCTGTGGGCCCTCTTATTTCTCCAATGACACTATACAAGTGCCTACGTACTTTGGAAATGATGTGAGAAATGATTGAACCAAAATAGACTACTTCCAAGTTGAAGGATTAATGAAAAGCTTCTATTTTTGTTTACACACATGTTGCTTGTTATGCTCAGTGCTTCCAGTACAGTACGAATTAGAAACATTACTTTTAGAGGTCTCTAATTAGCTTAGTAAGCTAATGATTCCAAGTGGAATCACTTAAAATGATGCACTATACACAGAGCAATCAACTTAGCAATTGAATCATTACCCCCGATTTTTTAGGACCTCTGCATAGTTTGACCAGTGAGTTCTTCCACACGCTTTTCTCCAAATTGGCTGAATGGATTGTCTTTAAAATTTGTGAGCATGTAGATAACTTATAGTTGATTCCAACAAGCTATAGAACATTGAAAATGGTGTAGAAGTGACTGAGATATGAGTAGTACAAGTTGACAGTTATGAATGACAATAACAAAGAGATCATAGATGAGAAATGTAGATCTATTGTATTAATGAACAATGTAGATCTATTGCATTAATGAACAATGTTGTACAAGATCATAGGCTTGAAAAACATAGCCTAATGATGGTGAGTAGTGTAGGCTACAATGTAGACCTCACTCTCTTACAATATGGCAATGGAGAACTCGGGAATGGAGAGACTATGCCACGAGTTTTCTTTACATCTTTTATAGTTGACTGATTTCAAATTTGAATTTGAATTGTTCATTGGCTCTCATGAAAAGTAGTTCTCCAATTTAGGAGATATTCCCTCAATTGAAGTCATGACTTTTCAACTAATAAACTTCACGAGTTTAGTGGTGGTTACAATGATTCTCCCAAATCAAAATGACTTTTACAAATGGTAAAGATAAAAGATCTTCCTAGCAACGGTTTCCATGGAGCTTCAATTATTGATGAACTTCTAGCCAAATGTGTAGGCTTGAACTTTTCACCAACAACTCCCCCTCAAGCCAAACAATTTGGCTTGGTCTTCTTCTTCAATCTTCATGAATGTCTTGCAATCCAATCATTGACTTAAACCTGCAAAGTTTTGTACCATCTAAAGCTTTAGTTGACAAGTCTGCACATTGCATATTAGTTGACACATAAGCCATCTGAATTTCCTTGCTCAATAGCTTCTCTCTCACATAATGATAGTGGACCTCTATATGCTTGGTCCTAGCATGATAAATAGGATTTTCTGCAAGATGCAATGAGCTTGTATTATCTCCAAAAATCATTGGAGATGTAGTATGCAAACCTAAATCTGTGTATAACAATCTGATCCATATGGCCTTTTGAGTAGCATTGGCCATACTCTGCCTCTATAGAAGATAAATCAACAATAGGTTGCTTCTTTGAAGACCATAAATAATTTTATCACCTGCAAAGGATATGTATCCTTAGGTACTCCTTCTATCATCTTTGCAACCTGCCCAATCTGCATCTGAATATATCTTGATGTCCAAGTCTGAGGTATAAGGAAAACATAACCCTTGATTTTGAGTGCCCTTAAGGTACTTCAAAATCGTTTTGGCAGCTTCCAAATGAGGTACCCTAGGTTTGTGCATAAACTGACTTAGAACACTTACTCCATAAGCAATATCAATCCTTGTCAATGTAGCATAGTTCAAGCTTCCTACTATGATTTCGTAACTTGCAATGTTCTCAAGCACATCACCTTCATGAGCACTAAATTTTAGGTTTACCTCCATTGGAGTACTTGCAACTTTGGCATCCTTCAAATGAAATTTCTTCAACATGTCGCGTATATACTTTCTTTGAGTGATATAAATTCCAGAGTTAGTATAGACTAACTCAAGTCCAAGAAAATATTTTAGTGATCCAAGGTCACTAATTTTGAACTCCTTCATCATTTGATTCTTGATCTGCTTGATGCCATTAGCATCATTACCTCTGAGTATGATATCATCAACATATACACATATGTATATTACCTCTGAATTACTTCTCTTGATGAACAGAGAAGTATCTGCTTTACTCATGATAAAACCTTGATCCTGAAGATATGTAGTCAACCTATGGTTCCATGCCCTAGGTGCCTGCTTCAATCCATAAAGAGGTTTGTTCAATTTACATACATATGTTACCTTGTTTGGGTCCTCATAGCCAGGGGGTTGAGACATGTACACCTCCTCTGAAATCTAGCCATTTAGGAATGCATTTTTTACATCCAACTGATACATGTTCTAATTCTTTGATGCAACCACACTTACCAATACCTTAATGGTTGGCATTTTGGCAATAGGTGAGAATGTTTCTTCATAATCAACTCCTTGGGTTTGTGCAAAGACCTTAGCCACAAGTCTAGTTTTGTACCTGTTTATTGATCCATCAGAATTCCTTTTGATCTTATAGATCCATCTAGAACCAATTACCTTCATAGACTCCTTTGGTACTAGTTCCCAAGTATCACTCTCCTTGAGTGCTTCAATTTCCTCATCCATAGGTTCCTTCCATTCTGCCTTGGTCTTTGCCTCTTCATATGATGATGGTTCTTCAAATGAAAAGTCTTTTGCAAGGTAAACAGAGTGCTTAGTAACTAAGGAAGTGTCATACCCATATTTGATTGGCTTCTTGCTCTCCCTTTGTGATCTTCTGATTGCTTGGTTGGATGATTCAGGTATATCCTCCAATTTCTTCATCTTGACTTTTCCTTTGGACTTCCATGCCTTGAAATCTTCTAGGTTGATGATGTCCTCATCATCTGAGTTGATGTCTCCATTTTGAGTAGGCTCTTCCTTAGTGAGGCTTGGAAAATCCTCTTCCAAGTCATAAGGTAGCTTTACTTTCCTGCATTCATGATCAAACCAAGAGTCATTCTCATCAAAGAAAACATCTCTACTGACCATAAATCCTTTGTTTGAAGGATTGTAGAACCTGTATCCTTTCTCATTCAAGTCATACCCTATGAAGATGCACTTCTCTGCCTTAGGGTCTAGCTTACCTCTTATTTGAGAAGGGATAAGCACATAAACAACACATCCAAAGATCTTGCAATGATCAAGTGAAGGTCTTCTACCATGCCATGCTTCATATGGGGTGATACCATCAAGAGATTTAGATGGCAACCTGTTTACAAGATAAGTGCCAGTAGATACACTCTCTGCCCACAAGTGATTAGGTAGTTTTTTCTCATTTAACATTGACCTAGCTGTTTCAACAATTAATCTATTTCTCCTTTCTGCCACCCCATTTTGCTCAGGGGTATACCTTGTTGTAATTTCTCTCTTGATTCCTATGTCATGCAAGAATACATCAAAATCATTTGAAAAGTAATCACCTCCTCCATCTGACCTTAGCCTCTTTAGGTTTCTCCCTGTTTGGTTCTCAACAAGTGCAAGATACTTTTTAAAACAACTGAATACTTCATCTTTGTGCTTCATAAAGTACAATACAATCCACCTACTGTAATCATCAATGAAAGATACATAATACCTTGATCCAGAGATTGAGGGATCCTTACTTGGTCCCCATACATCTGTATGGACAAGCTCTAGGTAGTCCTCATGCATGTAGCCTTTCCTTGAGAAGGGTAACCTGTGAGATTTTCCAAACTGACAAGCACCACATTTATAAATCATGTGTTGCTTGGATACATTAGGTATCCCAAGCAAACATTGATCTCTACATATCTATTTTAAGGTTCTTTCACCAACATGCCCGAATCTCTTATGCCAAATTTCAAGCTCTGATGATGTTTGATCTTTGTAACTATAAAGTGCAATGTTCCTTGTATCCTCAAGTTCAAAAGTGAATAATCTACCTGTCTTTTCTCCTTTGGAAATTCTCTTGAATCCATGTTGGGGATCCTCCACAAATGCTCCATTTGGAACAAGCATTACATGCAGAATACTTATGCACTCCACATCTGGACATACCATGTCCTGTCCATCAGAAAACTTAATGATAGATCTAGCAAGAGGTCTCAAACTCAAAGAACAACATCTATTATATCACACACCTTTCACAACGAAGGTCTATCAGGGACGACAGAGACGAGAGAGAAGGGTGTTGGCAGTGGCCAAGGAGGTCCAGGAAGCTTGATGAGACAAGGAGGCATGCGGAAAACCAATCAAATAGAATCAAAATAATGAGTAGGCCAAGCAAGACCAAGAAGAAAAGGAAGTCAAAGAAGATATGGCAACTATGCCTATTCAATTTCCAAAATTCCTACTTCTTGTAAAGCAGTGAGTTTGATCACTACATGCCATTGTAAAT
This sequence comes from Ceratopteris richardii, assembly GCA_020310875.1. NCBI lineage: Eukaryota > Viridiplantae > Streptophyta > Polypodiopsida > Polypodiales > Pteridaceae > Ceratopteris > Ceratopteris richardii. The sequence continues at coordinate 110,569,875 of CM035431.1, forward strand.
TCTATTTTTGACAATTTTGACTCCATTTTGTTGAAGCCAAGGATTCTCAAGCTTGGTGAGTGTCAGATCTATGTACATACCAATTTTTTGTAATGTTTAGAGCTTGTTTGAGTCTCCAAAATAACCTAGGAGCCTAATTTTTAACTAGGCTAGACACTAGGTCTAGACAGGGTCAAAGCTATTGAAAAAATATAAAAAGAGCTAGAGAGCTCATTTTTAGGGGGATATTCTTGGGAATTGAAGGTGAACCAAGCTCATTGTAAACTTGTTTTTGGTTAATCAAACATTCCATTGCTCCATCTCTTTGTCTTATTGTGTGTATGTGTGTGTAAGTGTGTGCATATTGGTGTGCTTCTCACTCACACATTAGTACTCTCACTTGCTCATGGTCATTGTACCATCCTCATGTCTCCTTGGATTGAAAATTATGAGGTGGATCTCCTCACATTGATACTTATCATTATGCGAGAGTGAAAAGAATGTTACATGCTTACACTAGATACAGTGAGGTTCATTGTCACTATGTTAGAGAAAGATTCTCAACTAGAGAGATCACTTTGCATATAGTTCCATACATGATAATGTTGAAATCCTTTTTGCAAAGGCTATGCCTCATGAGAAGTTTGAGGTTTGTTTCAAAGCATTGGGCATACTTCCTTTAATCTATTGACTTCAATACTCATTGTTTGTCACTTCCTTGTGCATGAGTGTGTGCCCCTTATTCATGGCAACACTCAGAAGGGGAAGGGCGAATTTATTTTTATACTTTGGTAGTGATGTGTGTAGAAACACTTAGGATAGTTAGGGTAGCATATCAAAGAATAGATGTGTTGGAATCTAAAAAATTCATTACTAACAACAAGATGATGTTCGTGTCCACCCATGTGATCTCAAAGTAAAGTTTCAATGGCAATCATAAAATCTTTAGATTGGGAACACAAGCTAGATGTAAGATTGTTGAAGTCAAAGTTTTAATAAGTGCAAAAGTTGTATGTAAATAGGCCAATGCAGAGGTGTGGACGTCTTTGGATGGCTATACATTGGAACTTGGAAGTAGCATCCACCACTTTCATGGTAGATTATCTCCAATAGATAGCTGATTCAGTTGACCTAAGAAATATCAATGAATTCTTAGCTAGAGAAGGAATATTCTCTTTAATTCTTTAATACCGTAAACCACAGAATAGGGGACCCTCGTAACTACCTTCCCTTATAATATATCTCCCTACAAGCTATAAATGGTCTAATTGGATCTCATTACAACATATTAATGGGGATTCTTATCAAGGGATAATTGGCTTCTCCTTACAATGGGGGCCTTAAGAAATGTGCAATACACACAATCATGAGGCATAGACGTTCTTCACATATGAACCCTTAAAATGATTTTTTAAGGTGTATACTAGAACTACAACTGATTATTGAAGTTTTTTATCTTTTACATGCATATCATACTAGGAGTTTTTATCATCTCTTTATAGAATAAATGGATAGCATTACTTTAATACTTGACTTTTATAGATTTTGAAGATGATCTATTTGGTCAGACAACTCATGTCCTATCTTTTCTTACCTTTTTCTACTTTAAGTAATGGTTATAAGAATTATATAGGCATGTTTCATATTAAATATCGTGTCTTAAATTCATGGAAGAGACTATTCAAGTTCAAATTTTTCTTAAGCACAACCGTGTTAGCTATTCTTTACATATTTTGGAGATTATTTCACTCCTCCTACCCTTTCTCTTTGCAGATGATCTTTTTTTTTTTTCATAAAGGAAGCTTGGCAATAGCCTACTCTCCCATACTTTAATGAATATAAATAACAACTATACAACTGAATGGGCCCAACACCCATGGGACCCCCCAAATCCCACAAAGCAAAGGTTGCTTAGCACTTGCTAGAAAACATTACAAAGAATGTTGATAACCCTTTCGTCTCCCTCGTGGGGGGCCCAATTGCTTTTAATCTTGTTGCTCTCAAGGAAAAACACTTTGCGCGGCCTAAATGGTGGGGGTTTCTTACAATTGGAAATTCTTTTTCCTAAAAGGAAAATATACTTTTCGATCGACCATTCTTTAGGTGGATTACCAAAGTTGGCAGAATACCTCTCTTTCCATATCTTTGCGAGGGCTTCTCCTGTTATAACATTCCATGGTGCTTAGGAACAACCGAATGCTTCCCCCAGAAGTGCTTACTTCTACCTGATTTGCCCCTACATCAACATGATTTTCCCTAGGGCACCCGAGACTGACACTGACTTGAGGCAGGAAAAAAAGAGGTGTCCCAAGTCTTCATCGTTTACATCATGGAGGGGAACCATAAATTTTGTTAGCTTTTATATTGATCCAAATTCTCTTGTGGAGGATTTGCCACATCAAAATTGATTTTTTAAGGAGTGTCTTTCGAGCCATCTAGTGAGGACGTAAGTGCAATATGTTGAGCTACGGTTCTGCTTTAATAGTGTGTGGAGAGGCAAGAGCTACCAACTACTAAGCGTGATAGACAAAGTGGTGTCTATCATCTTTTGCACGATAGACGATCTTTTGAGACACGTGGTGACAAATGGAGAGCGCGATAGACAGAGTGATGTTTATTTCGTTTTTTTTTCCGAGAGTACAATGAATTGGAAAGACACACACACCCGACCTCGTAAGGTAGAGGCACCCTTCTTGGGGAACTCTAAGGCATCCAGCCCTAGGTGGGACTTGAACCGTGGCCATCTGAATAAGAGTACAAGTCACATCCGCCACATGACAAATGATCTTTCAAGTCACGTGGCGACAGATGGAGGGTGGAATTGTGACAAGGACAAGGCCATTTGAAATCCTATTTCCAAATTTGTTGGTCTGCTTTGAAAGCGCACACGAAGAGGACCGTTTGGTGAGCCAAGCTCGAGTAAAAAAAAAAAAGAAAGATAGAAAGATAAGAAAAGGGATCCACAAAGAGATGGAGTAAACACTCGAATCCTCATGACTTACACATAGCAAAAACTTAGGGGAACATGCCATGTTCTGGTAGTAGCTTCTTTACTCACCATACATGTTGTCACTTAAGAGCAGAAGTGCATGAGCATTTCTTGAGCATAGGACACAATTGAGAACCTATGTGAACTCTCCTATAATGCAAGTGCATATGTTGTGTGGCTCTATCTCTCGTTAAATTTTGGGAATAATTCCTTCAATATTTTATGTGCATACCATTGCACTATGGAGGGTGCAAAGAATAATAAACACCCCAAGCAGAAGCAAAATAGAGCAAGTGAGTGAGATCTGACTGCACATATGAAGATTCATAGACATCCGAGTCTCCATCAAGAGCATGCAAGGATGACTCGACAAATCAAGCTAATGCATACACCATGGAAAGCATAGTAGATCCAGCACTAGCATTTGCTTCAACACCTTTGAGGACCTTCATCAACATCTTTCTGCACACTTGGTCAGTGTTAGAGTACCCATTATTAGAAGAAACAGTCATTCTGTTGAAGATTCATTCTATTGAGGAGTCTTGTGTGATCCATGAGCTGTTTGGAGCCTATATGAGAAACTCCTTAACTTAAACATGTTTATATGCCCTCTTTGCTGTTTTGCTTAAAGGATGGCCTTCTTTATTTTGGCGAGATTTCTTGAACGACAACAAAACTTTTATTAGAAGATGAAGAGAAAGCCTATAGTTATGGGTCCATAACTATAGGCTTTTCTCAATAGCTTTTTCTTTAGCCTATGATATGTAAACTCTCGGCCTAAGTAGAGACTTCGTCATTCATATGACACTCTTAAAGGAAGATTACCCATGGAAAAGTAAGTGAGAGCGTACCTTTATGATTTTGATCCCCAAAAGATGCATGTGTGTGCACATATAGGTCATTAAGATCATACCTTGCTCTTGTTGCTAACCATCTTCCTTCCAAACTTATTGACACTCTCCCTGTAAAAAACTAGTCCATTGTTTTCTTTGTTGGTGAAACCCTAAGAACATTTATCCACACATGTTAAAGGACAAAAAAATTAGAGATGAACAACAATATAATGTACAAAAGGTATCTAATCTACTATTTTTATCGTTGTTGTAACTTGGCGGGTCACTACACCTAAATGGTTAATCATCCATAAAGGATATTCCTACCATCAAAAATAGCTCCTCCCACACAAGTTATTATAAATCTTGCAAGTTCCAAATGCTCACAAGAGCATACTGAATGAAGAACAAAAAAAAATAATGAAAAGCTTGCGTACAGGTCACTTTCATGCCATAAACCATCACGTAAGTGACAAGAGAATGATCTTTGGAAACATCTCCAAAAGTTATTGATGTTGTAGTATCATAACTCATATTTTTCAAACCAAGGGGCATCTCATTAGACCCAAATGTTGTGCAGAAACATTCAACAAACATAATGGTGCTTTTTTAGCATGAGATTAACAACACAATATGCATGGAATAAGATGAAAACATCCTTAACACCACACACAAGCTTAAACACACACACACACAATCATGTTGCTAATCAACAAACTAACATGTCACAAGCATGCGGCAAGAAAGGAACAAGCACATCAAGAAGAAAAGAAGATCTCTCCAAGCATTGCACAAATTAGCATGATCTCATTATCTCCAAGAATGCTCTCCAAAATGAGAGGTAGTGACCTCTTTATATACAAAATAGGCAAAATCCATGCTATGTGGGATTTCTCAACTAAAAGGAGAATGAATATCACTTATTGAATAGTGTGGCACTCACACATACCTATACAAGAGTGCCTATTTAACCAAATAAAAAGTATAAAAAGGTACAAATGGTGATGAATAGGAGTAGGATCCAAGAAGTCTATTTGTGTTTTCAACAAGGACCCTTTGATTATCTTCAAAAATTTATTTCTAGGATCTTTACAGATATTTATGGATTTCTCCACATTCTTTGGAATTGGGGAACTCATTCTAATTGAGAGTTTTGATGAACATGTGGCTCGCTTTGCTCTTGTCTTTAGAAGGTGTTGGGAAACTAACTAGAGGTGGAACCCCAACAAATATCACTTCCTGGTCACTAAGGCTACTCTCCTAAGGCACATAATCTCCACAAAGGGCATGTCTCTAGATCTTCAAAAAATAATGGCAATACTAAAAATGCCAAGATCTAGATGTAGAAAGGAAATATAGGCCTTCTTCAGACACACTAAATATCATAGAAGATTCGTATGGATGTATGCGGATATTGCTAAATCTTTATCCCACTTGACAAGTATGGATACTCCATTAAGCCTTTAGGAATCTTAAATCGCATTTTACCCAAGCCCTTGTATTGACCGCTCCAAATTGGGATAAACCATTCCATGCCCATGTGGATGCAAGTCTAAAGGTAGCAGGAGCAATCTTGGTGCAGCCTGATGGAGATGAAAAGACAGATCACCTCATATACTATGCCACTTGATTATTGTGTAAGACAAAACAGAATTACAGTACCATGGAAGAGAAGCCTTAGTTATAGTATTTTCCTTTCAGAATCTGAAGTACCTGCTTAACAGACTGTAGATCATGGGGGTGGATATAGAGGTGGATCTTCTTTTCTATAATTCAATATTGAAATATGGATCTGCCTGAGCATTTCCATATATTGGTAGATCACATGTCCAAAATTACTTCACAAATAGTTCCACGTGAAGGGATTTCTGATGGTTTTCCTGACATCTCACTATTTAGAATACAAGGCTCCTTTGAGTGGTATCAAGAGGTCAAGGATCTGTTGAAGGAAGGTGTTTTTTGCAAGGGTCTACCCCTCTAGAAAAAAGCTACTTACTACTCAAATGTAGAAATTACACCAAGATAAATGAAACCTTGTATAAAAAAGGGCATGAAGGAATGCTTTTGAGATGCCTATACCCACAACAGACATTTGGTGTCATTCGAGAAGCACACAAGGGTGTGCGAGTTGGACATCCCTCAGGGTATATCAAGGCTAGTAAAATTCTAAGCTGTGGATAGTGGTGGGCCACCCTTTTCAAGGATAGCAAAGTGTGGGTAGAAAAGTGTGATGCGTGTTAGTGCTCAAGCCCTTGCACTTCTAGGAGGCACCAGAGTCTCTTGACCAACTCCTTGGAATGGCAGCCATTCGAGCACTTGGGCATTGACTTTCTAGGGCCTATTTATCCCCAAGCATGACCAATTGAGGAAAAGTACCTATTGGTTTCCATAGATTATGCAACAAAATGGGCTGAGGTGCAAGCTACATAGGACTATTCTACATTTACTATTGCTCCGTTCTTGTTCAAATTTATCCTAACCTAGACTGACTGCCCCATAGAAATCACATCACATCAAGGCACACATTTTTTCAGCTTGGGAATTCATAATCTTTTTACAAGATACAAGATCCTGCACATGAGGTCTTGTGCATATTACTATGTGTGAATGGCCAAGTTGAGAGTACAAACAAAATGCTGATCAGTTTGCTAAAAAAAGAATGTTATCTAAGTCCCAAGACTTGGGGAATCTACTATTTAGGCACACTCGGAGCCTATTGTACTATGACAAGGGCAACCACCTAGTGTTTACGCTTCTAGTTAGTTTATGGGGTCATCCCTCTTATGCCTATTGACTTCTTATTTGGGTAAGAAAGAGTCAAGCAAGGATACGCATACCAACCACCCATTGCCTCGAGCAATGTGATCATTAGACTTATTGCCCACTCTAGGTAGAATATGTGCAAGGGAAAAGGAAGGTGAAGCATGATAAAATTCTACGGCCTTCTAAGGTTCAAGCAGGATCGATGGTACAATTATACAATCTAGCATAGCACGCACAACAAAGACTTTTATAGTAGTTTCGGAAGGACCACAAAAGGTGTTATCACTTTTGAGGCAAGGAGCAGCTCGTATAGATACACCGAAAGATGAGCCCCTCCCTTTGGTAAATGTATCTAGGCTCAAAGTACACCACACCTAAAACAAAGAAAAAACACCATTGTACATATCCAAATTTTCAGATAAGGGTACAAATCTGGATACAATCATCAATCTCCCACTTTTCACTTCGGATCTACACTAGAATCTCTCTTCACACATCTTTTCTGATCCGTACTCTTGTTTTTCTTTTGAGGAAGAGCAAACTTTAGGAGTGGGAACTATACATTCAATGGATGTTTAGGATACCAAACTAGTTCAAAAAGGTCTTTTCCGCAAAAGTTTAGATTATTTATGGAGTTATCTCACTCCCAAAAATTCACCCTGAAGTGGACAATGTCACCAACTATGGAGGACTATGCCTATGGATTCTGAAAGAAAGTATGAGCTAGTACGGATCAGTGTGTTCCCAAATACTATTATGCACCCATGAGTATTTCAACTACATATGAGAATTGTTATGCAAAGCATTAATTGCAGCCGACATCCATGCAATCAACTTAAGATGACCATCTATAATGCCTTTCTTGGGGTGCAAATCCAAGATCTGAGTATAATTCTCTTGTGTGAATGGACAAATCGGGTGATCAAAGGCATCATGATCTAGCATGGTGAAGCGAGACCATACCAATATATAAGGAACATTATGGAGAGGAAAAGAGACATACAAATATACATAGAAGGAGATAGATACACACTAAACACAAAGGGGATACAATCACACACTCAAAGGGAGAGAAGGGGAAGATAAGGATAGATATACCTTAAGTGCAACAAAAAATTGCATGGTGCAAAAGAGATGTGGTGCTTGACCGAGATGTCCATGGGTTGTGGAAGATGAGTTTGTCATGGATTTGATCCATTGGAGGTTGCCTATCATTGTAGTTCTGCAAGGAATCTTAGTAGCTATGTAAAGTTGGAAATTGCTTACCATATAAAGTTATGAATCGGTGCATGGGAGGTGGTGATGGTGCCTAAATGCAAGGCCTTAACTATGTGCGCATGGAATGTCTAGGAAACGAGATTGAGAGCTCAAAAGAAGTACTTAAGCTCGAGGGTCAAGGCCAGGTGATATAGAGGCATATGGTTCATCCACTATGGGCATGATGCAATGATATATATTTTTTTGGCATGCATATGACATTTACAATCACAGAGGGTATGCAAAAGCTATATCATATGTACACGTGCTAGGAGTGTGGTTTGTGGTCGTAATGCTAGATCCTCTAAATGCGTTTCGAATGGGTTGACTCACACGGTTGGGTCATAGAAGGACATGGAGATAATTAGAGACTTTCTAATAAAGAATCCCACGTGTAAGGGGTTTCAAGCTTAACCATATAGGGATCTAGTAAATAGCCAAGACATTCGTAACATGAAAAAATTGTGAAGATGTGTGCCCACGGTTGTGTGGGTGGTTGGGTCTTCAGCCTTTTGAGGTGGGGGTGAAGGTTCAATCCCCTTGTATGGCAATACATGTGTGGGCCTAATACCATTGTAATGCCTTTGGGTAGTATTAAACCATATGCCTTTGGACAATTTCTCCTAGTATTTGCCTTCAGGCAGTCTAACCTATGCTTTGTGGGATAGAGGGGGGGACCCATGGGTACTATGCCCATTCAGTTGTACAATTGTTCTTTCAATTAATCCAAGCAACGGGAAATTAGGCTTTGTCTTAACTTCCTATTAAAAAAAATTGTGAAGTCATCGACGAACTTGATTACATAAAAAAGAAGCGGATCCATGCCTTTGGAGAATCCCGTGTGGAAAGAATTAGCATTCTAGAGCTCATCGAGCCTAGTAAGACATACCTCAATCATGTTGCAAACTTCCCAAAAGAAAACTGTACAAGCTAGGTTAGGGACTGTTTGTATGAGATGAGTGAAGGTATGCATTTTCTTTGGCATATGTGTCTTCCATGGATCTTGTTATGCGCATGGAGGTGGCACCTTGGGGTAATTGAGTCAATATCTTTGGTTTTGTATTATCTTTGCATATTGTTACAAGATAGCCATGCAATTTGGCACTCAATAGGTTAGAACATGGGATTTGACTTCATCCTATTGACCCATTCAGCTTCTTTGATGAATTTTCTTCACCATCCTAGATTGATAGTATCAATGAATGTATCCGATACAGTGTCCGTGTCAACAAGGGATACGATGTCCATTGTATCGAGGCAAAAGGGGACTCAATATGGCATGAGACACTTTTCTAGATCTATTCACTTAGTAGTCTAGAGGACTTGAATGGACAACATTTTGGTTTCCAAGAGAATTAATTAATATTGAGATATACAACTTGTGCTTTTCTTTCAATATTTGGTAATATAATTTTCTTTGTTTGTGGCTCACAAGCCATGGTAATGTTTCTTGAATTGAATGGGCCAACGTGATGATCCATAACTTCATCATCAAAGATACTTGTCATTGCTTTCATGTAGGCTGCAACACCCATTGGGTCAGCACATAAATCTGGCTTGTGAAAAGTCTAGAATGCTCACATTTGATTCTATGATCTAGATTATAGTTCATGAAATTCTTGATCAAGTTCTTGAATGGTGCACTCATGAGTTCTGATAGAGGCATTTGGCATGAATGTGGTTATTGCAGTATCACGGTCTCTAGAGATGAGGGTATGGTTTAATCAATCATGGATAGCTTGTACATAAGTCAAGTTGACCATGATAGTGGAAGATTCTTCATGAACTAGTGTAAGTTGGCTCTTAATTGAAGAAATAGTGGAGATATTTTCATGCCCTTAACATCCTTCAAAGATTTCCATAGGGAGGCATTTTCCTACACCAAACAAAATTCTCAACTTGCAAGGCATCACACTGTCTAGTCCATTGTGCTTGAGTTAGTGACATCTAGTCAAACATCACCTCAATTCTCCTTGTGTCCTAGACACGTTGAGCATAAAGCCTGTCTACTAATTGCTCAAGATCTGTGAGTTTTATATGTTATTGTCAATGTTGCTTGATGGAGAGGTTAGCTTCATGAAGGTTCTCTAACAACGATTGCCATTTCTATTTGAACACATGTTTGAGATTGATACCTTGACATGACACATGTGTGTGGATGATAGATGTGGTGGAGCGGATGAGACAATCACATCACTTGTAGTTTGTGAAATGATTTTGATGGCAGTGTGTGTGTACAATGTGGTAGGTGTTGTAAACATAGGTGATAATGGGATTAGGGGGTAGGGAATATAGACATGATCATAATGGGTGTGGAAAAGGTTGCCGAAAAGGAGAAAATGGATGTGCTTTCAACAATGGAAGAGGATAGTTTGGGAATATCACATGGTGGGAAAAAAGGAACTCTAATGCATGTAAGGACCAAAGACATCAATGACCGATTTGATAAGAGACATAACAAGGAAAGCAAGGATAGGTGGTGTCGCTAGGGGTATAGAGAGCATTGTGTGCATAGCAATGGGTTTGATGATAGGGTCAAAGTGAACACCAATAAGGTGAGAAGGGGCTAGAGCAAACTGAGGATGGAGTGCATAATGGAAGTTGTGGTGGTCTCTAGGCTGGACTCTTGTTTTAAATTTTTCTAAAAAAAGATGGTGTAGATTTTTTGGCAATAGGAGAGTGGAGATATTGACCAATTACCTAAAGGTGAGTATGGTTGTTGGAGAGGTCTAGACATGGTGAGATTTGAGTCAAGTGAGTGGTCAAGGAGGAAGGACTAGTTCTCTTTTTGTGAATGCAACATTTGAATCTTGGTGGTGAGTCATAAGATTCTAAGGTGGATGGGCTTGCTGATGCAATTACCTATAGGCTAAATGGGTTTTGCTGTTGCGTTAAATTGCCAAGTTACTAAGGCTATTGCAAAACCATCTTTAACATATGTACAAGAGGTTTTGTAGGTTGCAAGTGTAGGAATGAGTGCCAATTTTTGCACGTAAGGGCTGGATTCACTCACATAATATGTGGAAGTGCACTTACATAAACTGTAAAGACACAGAGTATAATATAGAATGTTATGTTTTTTATTACTTATTTTCTTCTTGGTATACCAATTAGACCAACTCACCACAAATATCTATTAATTCAAGAAATTGGATCTATACGTCTTCCTCTAAACCTGCCATCATATGTGGTGGTTCTACAATTGAGGGCAATTGAACCTTTGGATAATGCTGTTTATGTTCGAAAGGGATAGAATATTTTTATGAAGTTTCTTATAAGTGATCACTTGGGATCCCCAATCTTGATGAACTTTTGCCCATTTTAACCATGGCCATCCAAATAGAAGACTATAATCATCACTCTTACCAATTAACTCTATTACCACAAAATTCACTATAAAAGGAACATCATCCAAATTGTCTACAAATTGGTAGAGCAGCAATGTTTATTGTGGATCCTCCATTAATTAGTACTCTGGAAATCAGCTGGCTTTCATACCATAACAAAATTAGAGGTACAACATAATCTACCAATTCATCTTGAGTTGTTTCTACCGTATTGACTTGAGCTTGCTCTTTGTTAGCATCATTGTGGCTCTTTTATGTGCTACATTCAATAAATTATCTCAAAAACCAAAAACTAATTCCAATAAATCCCCAAGAGTTAGTTGTATTGCAAATTTACAAAATATCTACCAAGGATCTACTAAACTATTACCAACCTATGGGATCTTGGATTTCAAAGATTGATGATAAAATTGGAACTACTTTGGTATCTTTATTCCTTCCATAATGTGATTATTGTGTTCAATCTAATCCTACCTACTAGAACTTGCTTTTTGAAATTTGACCAGAGCTTGCTTAGCCCATCGGACTGGTTGATCATAAATCTGATGGTGTACAATAATATCTAGAGTCAACATAGAATCAGTTCTATTCTAAATTTTTCCGGATCTAGTAACCATCGAGGCTATTAGATCTTCTAAGGTTGACGTTACCATATTTTTCATTGGGGCATTAATTCTTGCTTCGTGCTTTCTCTTATCATAGTCTGCTATGTCTTGAAAATTAGCACAAATATGTCCAAATTCTAGACAAAACTTACATTGCGGTCCTTTACCTTCCTTTTGATATTCTCTTTTGTTCCTATGATATCTATTGAAGGGTCTATGTCCTCACCCAAATCCTTGGTAATCTGTCTCAGTTTTCCCTCTATTACATAAAAATCCTTTTTCTTGCATATTTCAGTGGTTGCCTGAATCATTCAATAGAATGTTATGTACAGAGGGTGATGAATACCATTGCCAATTATATTTGGGTTGTAGTTGAATATGAGTGGTTCTCACTGCTTAATTTCTAGTATTGTATCTACATTGATCCATACTATGATTCAAAAGATTACAAATGGCACAATATACTTTATTTACAGAACAATTGGCTGCTACATGCCATGGATTTCTACATTTTGTACAATATATCTAGCTATATGGATCAATTACTACCAAATTATTTAAGGTTACCGTATGTATGGATTTTGGAGATCATTACCAAATAGGGTTTGCAGATTTTAAATTCCGTTCTAATTGCTCTATAAAATCTATAATTTCATCCGAAGTCTAGTCCCATCTAGTGCAAAGAGACAAATTTTTTCTTTTGGTTAAAAATTATGCCTATCCATAAGCCATCCACATACCACATGATATGGAGGACATTCTACTTCTGAAATTTGACACACGGTACTTTGAAACAAGGATGCATGTTCCACAACCGTTTTAGTTAGTTGCTACACCATATACTATAAATTTGGTTACCAAGAAAATGGCTTCTCCACTTAGGGTGGTATGAAACACTTGACATTTCATAACATTATCTAGTTTTCCATCCAAAAAATCATACTCTATTTAGAGAAGACAAACGTGCACATTAGAATCATCATCAATTCTTTTGCTAAACCTATTTTTAATATAAAGGAAGTTCGGCAATAGCCTAATCTCCCGGACTTGAATTAAATTAAGAAACAATTGTGATCTGCTTTTTCTCCATGTTGGAGGGGCTTCCCTTTGGGGTTTGAAAGGTAAAAGTGGTGCAAGTTCCTTTTGGCCATGGATGTGGCTTCTTCCTCTCTCGTGAAAAGTAATCGGGCCCCGCCCCCTGGGGAGACCGGCTTCTTGGCCGCTCTGTTGGAGGGGGGGTCGTGTGCCGCCCCTGGGACATCCGAAAGTGTTGAATCCCCCGTCGTGTCCCTCAGTAGACCCGCAGTTCTGTCCGCTCAGGAGGAGCTCAAGAAAGTTTGCCTCGTCGGCCAAGTCTTTGGCCCTAGGCCCCCGCTCGAAATTGTGCGACAATGGCTCCGAAAAGAGTGGTTCCCTCATGGACTAATTGTCAGCAAATGTCAGTTCCTACGAGCAAACCACATGCTGCTAGTCTTTGAGAATGAAGAGATGGCGTTCACAGCCCTAAGCGTAGGCACCTGGCAGTTTGGTCGGGCGACCCTGTGCCTATTCAGATGGTCCCCGGACTTTACTCCTGACAAATCGAAATCACTTCGGTACCCTCTCTGGGTTGAGCTCCCTAACCTCCCTTACTTCTTGTACAACTTCATGTGGGACATTGTCTCTCCTATCGGCAAGCCGTTGGCTTCACGCGAAGACATTGGTGGTCTCATCTATGAAGGTGCAAGACACTCGTTCAATGCTAGGTGGCACCCACAAATCTGCGTCGAGGCCGACCTCAGTTCGCCGCTTCCATCAATGATCAAAGTGGACATGGGCGAAGGTGATGTTTGGGAGCAGGATGTCACCTACAAAAACCTCCCCAACGCGTGCTTTCGTTGTGGTCAGCAAGGTCATAGGATTAAAGACTGCCCTCTCAGGCAAAAAAACAAGCGTTCGCAAGAAGCCTCCAAACTGCTCAAGACGACAAGGGCGATTTGACCCACTCGACCAAGGAAGGTGTGGACAAGGGCCTCCCCAACCCACAAGCCGATGCTGATGGCTTTACTGAAGGTAGAAGAAGAAGGAAAAGAAGTCCGAGGGCCAACGGTGAGAGGAACAACCTGCTAATTACCCCACACAGCAATTTGTATTGCAATCTCGGAAAGGAGATCAACGAGCTCGACTACCCAGGGGGGGAACACCCTGAGGTAGACAACTACGACGTAGCCTTAGAGATCCCCGACAACAAAGAAACCCCCCAGGAGGGCTACACTACAAGCAAAGAAGATGGTTTCACTACTAATAATGAAGACAACATGGATAGTGAAAGTTCCATCATTGGATCGACGATCCCGGAAACGTTGCCGAGCACGGGGCCCAATTCTCCCCAGCGGGGGGCATCCCGCAAAGGGAAACAGCCTTTGGAGTTACCCTGGAAAAGCCCCCATAAGAACCGATTTCTAAGTCGGGAACAGATCCCAGCGAAAAAGAAAGATGAAGCCAAGAGAAGAAAGGACAAGGCTCCCTCCCGCAAAGAGGGATCAATACAAAAATGATTGCCGACCCCTCAAGAGCGGCCATCATTGGTCAATGGCTCCGCGACATTAGCTTAAAACCAGACATTATATGCATTCAAGAGATTAAAATCGACGGTGAAGACCTTCTGAAACGGCTCAGACAGGTTTCCTCGGCCCATGTGTGGATCCCAACAAAGCACCAGCGGGGGTCCGGTGGAACGGCTATCGGTGTTAAACAACCCTGGCTTGAAAAGCTCGAGAACTCCATTGAAGATGTAAACCATCGCTGGATTGCGGTTTCTTTTGGTGCTCCCCTCTGTGTTACCATGGTTTCTTTGTACGCCCCTAACGGGGATTTGGAGAGGCTGAACACTTGGACTTCTCTTGACTCGCTTCCACACAACGTGCTTATTTGTGGAGACTTCAACATGGTGGAGGACCCTTTGGACAGATGGATGGGCAAGGGCAGGGTCATTGACAGTCGGGAGAAAGAAACGTGGGACATGACCAAACTCCACTTGGATCTGGTCGAATTCAAAGACTCGAATGGCTTTTCCTGGTTGAATCTCCAAGCGGGCGAGGATCTGAGGAAAGCTAGACTTGATAGATGCTACATCTCTCAGAGCTTTACTCATCTGTGGGGCCACCCTTCCATCACGCAACGTACTGACCTCACCATCTCTGACCACTACCCGATCGTTATCACTTTTCAACCCTCCAACAGGACTCACAAGGCTCCGTGGTTCCATGCCGACGCTTCCACCTTCTCTCTCCCCTCCGTCCATCAAGAGATTGCCGATGTGTGGAAGGTGGCGTTCGCCTCTGGCTTGGCCCCAGCCAAGTGCTGGAGAAGTGCGCTCGACAAGTCTCGCAAGATCATGATCAGAACTAAGAAGATGCTCGAGACGGTGCGGCGGGCTCGTAGGGAAGCGCTTTACCACAGACTCTGGCGACTCGAGGAGGAAGTGAACAAAGGAAAACACCAAGCCCAGAAAGGTCTCCGAAGAATCAGAGCAGCGTTGAGATATGAGGAAGAAATACAAAGGAAAAACTTGCAAATCTTCTTCAAGGAGTGGTGGGCTGGAAAAGCCGACAAACCCACCAAAGAGATGTGCAGTATCCTTAAAAGGAAACACAACAGAGAGACGATTCCCCTACTGATAGACCCACATGGCAATGTATGCAACTCGGAAGAAGATAATTTTGGCATCATCGAAGGGCACTTCACGAGACTACTGGGAACCTCGAACCCCCTCTCCCACCATAGAAGGGACTGCATGGCTGCCATTTCTAGGGTTTCCCCCCGGAGAATACCACCCAACCTCCACTCCCTGCTTCATGCCCCGATCTCTGAATCAGAAATCATTGAGGTCATTGATGCCCTCCCTCTCGGTAAAAGCCCGGGACCCGACGGACTCACTAACGAGTTTTTTAAATCCTTCAAGCTGGTGGTTGCCACCCCTCTTCGGATGGTTTGGCAAGAAGCGCTAAAATTTGGTGCTCTTCCTTCTTGTATAAATAATGGAATTATCAAGCTGATTCACAAGAAGGGGAGAAAAACAGAATCGAGAACTGGCGGCCAATTACGATGCTCCAAACAGGATACAAGATCGTCGCCAAAGTCATTGCCAACAGACTTGCGTGCCACCTGAGATCTTGGCTTAGTGTGGACCAAAAAGGTTTCATCAAAGGCAGGTCCATCCTGGAAACCATTATGGATATTTGGGAAGGTATTCAATTTGCAAACGAGTCTAATCAAGATGTGGTCTTCCTCAAGATCGACTTTGACAAAGCCTATGATAGGCTAGAATGGGACTATATTCTGCAGTCGCTCCAAGACCTCGGATGTAGTCAGAAATTCACCAAGATGATCGCGACCCTTCTCGGCAACGCAACGACCCAAATTAACGTTAACGGCAAACTTTCGAAGGCGATCCAGCTTAAAAGATCTATTAGGCAAGGGTGCCCCCTTGCCCCCCTTCTCTTTGCCATCGCCACTGAGGGGCTCAGCGGACTTGTGGCTCATCATGTAGAGGCTGGCAATATCAAAGGCCTCCAGCTACCTCACGACCACAGTCAAATCATCATGAGACTCTTTGCTGACGATATGAACGCGTTCGTTCACAATGATAATACCAGCTTGGAGACTTTCTGGAGGTGTCTTGATACCTTTTGTGAGGCCTCTGGATCCAAAATCAACCACAACAAGACCGCCTTTAGGGCCATTGTGGGACGTCAACCTGGCCTTCTCATTGATCATGGCTGTCAAATCATTCCGCAGGGCCAAATCTTTCGGCTGCTTGGAATCCCCTTGGGGTTTGGCGTCTCTATGGAGCAGCGATGGAACTGGGTGCTGGCCAGACTTGAAAACAAGCTCAATTACTGGAGAGGCATGCAAATCAATCTCGCTGGACGGGCGATGGTTATCAACACGTTCCTCCTCTCGTCTACCATCTATTTCCTTTCTTGCTGGAGACCGAATGAGCAAGGCCTGTCCAAACTGAACAGCATCTGCAGAAACTTTCTTTGGACGGGTGATCATAACAGAAGGGGGGTGCCTAAAATCAAATGGGCCATCTGCACCAGCCCTAGAGATAGCGGGGGGCTTGGCATCCTGGATATTGGGTGTATGGCTAACAAACTGGCAGCCAAATGGATGATTAAAGCTTGGTGCAATCAGGAGACCTCGTGGGCCAAGCTGATCTTCAGAAACAAAAGTGAGTTGGCCCTCACGGGATCCCCGAACTGGAAGAACCTTGACATCATGACCCTGCTATTCTCCCCGATACCTGTCTTCCCGAAAGGCTCCAATCTCGTATGCTCTCTTTGGAAGGGCTGGAATAAAGTCAAAAGCTTCACAAGAATTAGTGAGGACTGGAAGTGGGCGGCCGGAATCAGACAAAACGACTCTATCTGGTTTCCGATACATGGCATTCGGAGTGTGGAGTCGTGGAACATTCAAAATGCCAAGAAGTTATGGAACAAAGGATTCAAAAAATGGAAACACCTCTGGAAACATGACACCAACAGCTGGATCAACTTCGAGGATATCGACCCTCGCACAAACATCTCCTACGAAGAATGGAACACCTTGCAAAGCAGATGCCTCGCTTGGGATCGTCACAAAACTCGCCTGCTCATGGGACATGATGCTCCGAACGCGCGTGGTCTCAAATGGCACAATGGAAATAGCCTACTCAAAATCCCGAACATCAAAGAAACGACTGACCTCCAGATCAACCTCAACAAGAAGTGGTGCCTGTCTTGGACGCGGCTTCGGTGGGACATGAAATTCATGGGTATCTGGCACCCACTTATAGAGACTAAGAAGTCTGTCCTCTTATGGCAAATTCTTCATCGGGGAATTTGGACTAACCATAAGGCAAGCAAAATTTGTGGGATCCCTCCGTGGTGCAAACGCTGCCACCGTGCAATCGAAGATGTCCCACACATCTTCCTTACTTGCCCCAACTCCTACAGAATCTGGCATACGGTTGGACTGAAAATCAGAGTTCAGAAACAGTTTAGTTGGAAACAAGTCCTTTTGGGGGAAGCGATTGGTTGCTCTGCGACTCTCTGGAACGCAATCAGAGGGGAAGTCCTGTGGAAAATTTGGCGAGAGCGGTGTGCTCTCAACTTCGGCGACCCCCCCAGGGAGTGGTCGATTGAAAAATCTCTTTTCCTCCTTGGCAAAAGGATTGTCAACAGTAAGAAATCCCCACCCTTCAGGCACCATCAAGTCCTCCTTTTGATCAACAACAAGCTCAAACCCAAGTGGGTCCCGCATGAGGGCGACGAGAGGGTGATCAACCTTCTTTGGAATGCAACCTAGGAATCAACCAAGCTTCCCCTGCTTTGTGGGATTGGGGGGGTCCCGTGGGCACTAGTCCCCTTCTTTTGCTAAACCTATTAAATTGCATTTTTCTAATTCAATAAATTGGGGCGGCCATAGTAATCGGAACTTATCAACACTTCCACTCTTTGTTAGAAGGTAACAAAAATTCATCCTCTTTAATCTTTATTCCTTCCCAAGACTCTCTCTTGAATATGACACCAAAATACCTTCATAGTACCATGTATTTTCCTTCTAGCTACTCCATCCAACTAGAATCCAAGAGGTTCAGCACCACTCCTCAATCTTAGGGTCTTCTCTCTTGGTCCCTATTTGATTCTTCCTTGGCTTTCCATCCTTCAACTTCCGCTACTTGCAACTTCGCTACCTTGAAAGCAACCTACACCTCCAGGATACATGATCACTTCTAAGATTTCCCCTTGCCAAAAATATTTGTATATTGCAATTCTTGGTTTTCAAAATTGAAAGCCACTTACCTGATCACGTTGGCATGATCCTTCTCCATCACAATGAATATCCTCTCTTCCTATGTTTGCTTGCTTACTATATGAGCCATCACTTTGCTTTAGAAAATGTTGCTAATGATACCACATCCATTTATGGTCCCCAAATGTTTTCCAAAAATACCTTTCACAATAAATGAAGGCTCGGGGAATGGGGTTTATCAAAATAACATCCAATGTGTTTCTATTCTCTAACAGAGTGCACAAACTTATACCAAAGAAACCTTCAATTACATAGATTTATAAATATAAAGCAAGAAAAATGGAAAAAGATAGTCCTTTCATTACCAAAAAAATCACAAAGGGTTAACAAAGATTTAGAACTAGTATACATAGTGGGAATTACAATTCTTTCTATCTAGGTTTATTTCTCAGTCTCTTCATCCCCCAGAACATCCCTTTTTAGCTTCCTAAATCAATTACAAATATGAACTATTAGAAGCATGGTAGACTCTTTACTTTGGAAGTAGGAGAAACCAAAACCATAGCTCTATTCAACTTTGGGTCTCAAACCCTAAGGGAGCTTGAAGTGTGGAATAAGGGACTTGTCATGTGAATGAAAGAACCTATAATGATATATGCAAGGATCAAAGTGTTCTACGGCTTCCAAACATGTCAAAACAACACATGATCAGCACGTGTGATGCTTGTTTAATTGGAAAACCAGAAAGACAACCTTTGAACCACAAAAGGCTACATTCACAACAATCTCTTGGATCCATTACATACTCATGTGTGGGGTCAAAGTCAAGCACCTTCATTAGTAGGCTCAATATATTATGTATCTTTTGTTGATGATCATAGTAGATGGAAAATTTTGTAGTTTATCAAGAATAAAAGTCAAGTGTTTGAATGCTTCAATAAGTATCTAGCACATGTGGAAAATCATACAAGTAGATCATTGAAGAAACTCATATCTGATGGAGGGGGAGAGTTCTCCAAAGATTTTGATGACTATTTGTAGGATAAACACATCAAAAGGGAAGTTACTACCAAGTTCTCTCCTCAACTAAATAGTATTGCAGAATGGAGGAACAAGACCCTAGTTTGATCAACAACGACTATGCTTGAAGAGGAAGAAGTTACCACATTGTTTATGGTAAAAATCTATATCTACTGTTGTGTACCTTGTTGTCACTCTAGCACAATGGTGAGTACCAACGTGAGGAGATACACCTCATAAATGTCAATCCGTGGAGACGTGAGGACTAGTATGAAGACTATGAGCAAGTGAAGGCACAAGTGCGTGAGTGAGAAGCACACAAGCATGCACACACATTCATACACACGCGCACACAAGGCAAGAACAAGGAGAGGAACAATGGAGTCCTTTGCATTAATCAATAGGTCTCTTACATAAGCTCAATTCACAAACAATCTAACCCCAAAAATGAGCTCTCTAGCTCTTTTTATAGTTTTCTAACTAGCTTTGGTCTTGTCCAGACCTAGTGTCCGGCCTAGTTAAAAATTAGGTTCTAGAGTCTATTTGAGGGCTCAAACAGAGTCTAAAAATTATGAAAATTGATATGTCGCTAGTTCTAATACTCCTCAAGCTTGAGGACTCCTCGGCTTGCACAAAATGGAGTCTATTCTACCAAAAACGGGATTTACAATGTTTGTGTAGTGATTAAAATCACTTGAGTTGTAAATAGTCCATGGAAGAAATGATTTGGCCTTGCTGCCGTATTGTGCATGACTCCTCTGTTGCTTTGTATGCCAACACGCCCCCCCTCCTAACGTCTGTCGCCCCTGACAGACCTTTGTTCTCTCGGGTGGTCGATATAGTATTGGATGACATTGGTGGCAAGTTCATGTTCTCCTATCCTTAAGCCTCTTGCTAGATCAGCTTCCAATGCATCCCAATTTATTGCACCAGGGGCCTCTGGCTGCGGGGTGGTGTAGTACTCAGAGTACATTGCTTGTTCACAAGCAAAAAGATGGAGCAGGTGTGTTGGCTTCGGTGCGAAAATCTCCGAGTGATACTCCCAGAAACCTGATCTGAACATTTCTTCGAAGGTCTGTTTGTAACAAGCAAGGAGGTATTTGATGCGTGCATGCCAGGCGTAAGCCACACGGATACTGGGGGTGGTGCTCATGTCATACACCAAGTCATAATTTCCATTGCTGAACCCCGGGAGACGTACCTGTGGTGCGGCTGCATTTCTAAAAGTTTTCAGGACTACCTGCATCATATCTAAGATTTTAAGCATCATTTGCGCTGCTACATCTTGCATGGGCTTCAATCGTGGCATCCAGTGGCGAATTGTTCCCATCATGTATGCTACCGATGGTGGTCCCTGTGGTGGCGCAATGTACGGGTAGTTTAGCCATTCTTTGCATTGCGCATTGTTCTGCACTTTGATATTGAATGCCTTCCAAGACCTGCGGCGTGGAAGTGGACCGTAGCATGGATTGTATAGGAGGTGTAAAGGCGCGTTGTTCCATGTGCGTAGCATTTCTGGATATGTCTCTAGAAGTTTCTGCCGCCAGGTGGGTTGACGAATTTTGCCTTTTTGCACCTCTGGAGGAAGGTCTTCGGGTTGAAATTGGGTAGCAAAGGTAGGAATCTGACCCGTGACTCTCTGTATTTCTGCATTATAATCAGCCAAGATAATATAATAAGGCCGGTATTGGAGTTCAGATGAGAGGATGAGGCGTCTCGATGACAAGTTCTTGAAGTAAGCCGACTGTAGCACCGTTTCCTCTATGACCCTCATGGCCTGATTTTGCACTACTGTGCGCTCTTCGTGCGAACTCCCGATTTCCTCCACTTGACGTAGCCATGGAGGCCGTGGTGCCTCGAATGTGTCCTGAGCTTCTTCTGTTTGTTGGCCTCCTGGGAATGGTTGTGGATCGTATTCTTCGTCAAACGTTTGTTCCACAGGAATTTGCACTACTTCTTCGTCAGTGGGAGCCTCTGGAGGGGAAGGTGGTCTCTCATATTGTAGTAGACGTGTTTGCAATTCAGTGACCTGTTTCTGGAGATCTTTTATGGCCTCTGAGTCTGTGAGAAGTGAAGCCGCAGAGGGGGTGGTTGGAGAGGCTGCTGTTGGTCCTTTTTGGTGTTTCTGCTTCAATTGTCCCAGTTCCTCCGATAGCTGGTCATGTGCTTCAAGCAGCATGGCATAGTCTTCCAATATGATCTTGATATTATCGGGGGTCACTGCTTGAAACTTGGATGGGCTGATGGGTGCCCCCGGTGTGCTCTCAATAGCTGCCTCCAGGTTCTCTTGATTTTGTACTTGCAGGCGTCGATTCTCTTCCTGAGCGGCCGCAAGATGGCGTTTGAGTAGAGCCATATTTCGCTGAAGCTTTGAGTTGCGTTCCAGCTGTGTCCGTAGGTGACCTTCTACCACCTGTATCGCTTCCTGATCTGTGTTCTGTAACTGTACCTCCAATATGCCATGAGCTTCTTGGAGAGTTTGGAACTGTGTGTGGAGGCGAGCATTTTCCTCCTCTAGTGCTGCGAGGCGGTGCTGTAGTGTCTCTGAGTGCTCGTGCAGGCGTTCATTCTGTTGCTGGAGCTGAATGTAATCTGTCCTTAAGTTTGATATACAGGCTAGCATGGTGTCCAGTGCATTTCCTATAGATGAGTGGGTGGTGTTTACAGCGGAAGATGCATGGGAAGGGAATTGGGGAAGGGGAAGAGTGAATGATGTGTCTATTGAAGTCGTGTGTGAAATGTGAGTGAAATTGGTGGAGGGGGAATGGGAGGAGGTGGAATCGTGGGGGGAGGTGCCGTGGGGGTGAAATGTCCATACCTTCAGGAGTGGGTGCGAGTGTGGGATCTGCCATATACATTGGAATGGTAGGTGGTGTGTGTGTGGAAGTGGTGAATAGATGAGAAGTGGGGTGGGGAGCTGAAAAGAAAGGAAATGGTTGAGACCTGGGTTGAAAAGTTCTAGCAAGGAGGTCATGGAGGGATTGTAGAAATGGAGAGATGGAGGTCGGGGGTTGAGGTCGTAGATTTGAGGAGGGCATGAAGGGTTGCGTGGTAGCAGGGAAACCCATGAATGTGGATCTAGGGTCAGGATGACCTATGGCTGAGGGCATGGGGGATGGTTGCCCTAGGGCAGGCTCTATGAGCGGTTCGGTGGATTGTGTAGTGATGGGGGTTGCTTCAAAGATTGGGTTATCAGTGGTAGAGAATAGGGTGGAACTAGAGATGGGAGTACGGAAGATGAAGGTTGGTTCGGTGGGTTGAGTGGTCGAGGTGATTTCCACTGTTTCTGCTCTAGGAGGCGATGGTGGGGGTGTGGGTGGTTGTGGCTCTGTGGACTCCTCATGGGTGACTGGGTGCTCTTGGCTAGCCGTTTCGGTTGCTTGGGAGGTTGTCCTGATAGGTTCAGATGTAATAGTTGGCTCTTCTGCAGTTGTAATGGGAATCTGGATATTCTTACCTGAGCGTGGTTGTGTCTGGAACCTTCGTGGATCATATTGAATTGGAGACCTCTGAATGGCAGTGCGCACTGCTTCCACTACCCCATATGTTTCTGCCATCAATAAGAGACCTTCCCTATACTCTGAGTCAACTCCTGCTTCTTCCAACAACTGAGTCATGAGTACTCTACTACTCTGTTCGGTGAGTAGTTGTTGCGATCGCACTCTTTCCATAATCTGATACAGCCTTCGGAGTTCTGCTGTATAGGCTAAGGCTTCAGTGGTCTCCTCTTCATACGCTCCTTCTTCTTCTAGGTGTCCTTGTTGTTGACCTTGCTGAGCGTCACTCCAATGTACATGTCGACCGTCTGTAGACTTTCTTCTTCTTCGTGAGGATGTGCCTTGTTCCTCTGCATCTGAATAAAACTCCACATCAGAGAATTGTGTACTTTGTAGGAATGCTTCGAAGTCCTAGGGGTCCATTCCTTCAGCATCTCCAGTGGCAGCAAATTCGAATTCAGGTGGAACAGGAGGAGCCGATGGGGTAGCTTGTGTCGTAGTTTCAGATCCCGACCTGGGTATCCTAATGGTAAAGGGAGGTACAGTGGTCTCCCTTCGTGGCGATACCTCAGGAGTAGTCAAAACTTCCCTTGTCTGGACACAAGGGATCGCACCCCTCATGCGCTTGGATTGATGTGTGGACGTCTTGAGCTTCTTAAACATTTGTAATTGTGCCCAAGTTAAGGCACGTTCAATGGGAACATCGTATGCTAGGCACCGGTAAATAATGCGTGTGATTGCACAGCAACCGTTCACCACTAATTTCCTAGAAGACCTTTTATTTGCTTCATACAATTGATCTATAATCCATACCGGTAGCTTAATGGGTAACGCACCTGCTTCCGCTAAGTAGAGAGCGAACCAGATTCTCTTGTGTGGTTGTGTGAAGCGGTCTTGGCCGGGAAAAGCAAAATGTTGCATGCACATACGGAGAGGGATGGACACGTTTGGTGTGAGTGCTGCCATGTCTTTAAGCTTCAACAGTTTCCTGTCCTTCATGTTAGTGGGAACAAGAGCATCCTTTTCAGAGGGTACATGCGTGCCGTGCATGTTCAAAGCGTCGCTCACCAACTCCACAGTAAGTTCAAACCTCTTCAACTCGTTGTTGCCCAGCAAGGAGGGAAGAACAAATGATCCGGGTTTGTCCTTTTCTTCATTAGCTTGTAATGTGGAGACCAAATAGTAGCATCGGAGGAGATCTGGTTTAGGTAGTGGGGCTTCAAAGTATTCTGCTAGCCCTGCTCGTTGCCATATGGTCTGGAGATCCTCGGTGTTCTGTAAAGTCTCGAACTCCTTGGAGAAAAATTGGAATCGAACCCACGATCTGTCATACTCGCACTTAGACTCCCATATATACTTGGCCTCTCCTAATGGACCTGGCATGCCATTGAACCAATGAGAATTGGCATGGACTCTTTCTGTGATCCCTGTGGGTGGATCCGGCACCGGGATTTGCTGAAGGTGCTGCAGCTCCACAGGTCGTTCAATTGGTGGCACATCCACAGGTAGACTATCCACATCGATTCCTGCAGTAAGTATCCCTACTTGTGAGCCCGAACCTGTCGCTTCTGCCATTTCACTTCTTGCCTTCTGATTCTGTGAGAATATAGAATCACGTGTTAACATCGTAATGGACAGAATAAATCCGTTGTTGTCCCCGTTACAACATTAACATGAGGTAGATGGTGAGTTAGTGGTTAGTAAGTGCACGAAGACAATGTGTGTAGTTAATGCTTGGGTAGTCCTAGGAGACTAATGCCGTTAGTAAGTGGTGATGAATTTACAAATTGGGGTCGGGGGGTTTATTACAGGTCTTACGCTGCCAAATGCAGTGGATGGGTTTTGCTCTTGGTTTCGTAGAGACGTTAGAGAGCTTTGTAGGTGTATCGGCTTGAGAATGAGGCTTTTTAGGGACCCATTTACAAGTGATTCTGTTCGTGATCATGGGCCTGAGTGTGTTCGTGAGTGTTGAAAACGAGTGGATGCCGACTGTGCGAGTGAATGGATCGTGCTGTGTAGGGTGTGTTCCTGGTGTAGCTATTTGAGCCCGTAAACAAGCCTTAGGCACCCAAATTTGTCTTGAGTGTGAGCTAGCCTTCATCGACTGCTTGGGCACCCAAATAGATTTCACGTTAGCAGAAGAATTTCTGAGAGACTTCTTGTTAGTGTCGTGTTGTTGGTTACTAATAAGAGGCTTTGCCCGTGTGGTTGGCTTGAGTGCAACCGGGTGTTTGCCTTTCCGCACCCACACTTGTTTCACTTGCTGGGACATTTTGCTGCATAGATACTTTGGATCTCGGACATAGGTAGTACTCTGCTTCTTCTGCCTTTGATCCACCTTTGGTTGTTGCCTCCTTCTGGCCTTTGGAAAAGAAGGGAGTTCCTTTGCATCCCTGACTCCTTTTTTGCGAATATCATTCCTCTGCAACACATAATTTTGGACAAGAACAACATGGTCATCTTCATGTGTATTCCTGGAAGGACCAAGAGTCTGTGCCTTTCCTAGTTCCTTGAGTGCTCCATTATCTAACTCTACTGTAATTCGACTATGATTGACCCAAACCTGAAGAAGTCCACTTCTTAAGTTTAAGTTGAGTGCTTGGTCATAGATCCAATCTTGACCCAAGACAAGAGGTTCAGTGAGATCCTCGTCTTGACACACTAGTACTTTAACTGTTATTGCCTCATCCTGAATGTAGAGGGGAAGTTCCACCTCGCCCATGCAAGGGGTTTCCACGCCTCCCAATCCTATGAGATATGCTTCCACAGGATTGACAGTTAACTGCAACTCTTGACAGTAAGACAACTTAACAGCACTAGTGGCTGCACCTGAGTCAATCAAGGCTCTTACGGTCCTTGCACTCTTTCCTTGTCCTATATCTAGGGTTATGAAAGGACGTCTATCAATTATCCTATGCGAGCTTGTTCCTGCAACTTCACACATGGCCATAGGATATCCTTGATCTGCATAGTCATTCGTTCTAGGCTGATCCCTACCTTGCCTTCGTAACTTCATCCTTCTGATGCGTTCTAAAGCTTCTGCTTGAGCTTCTTCTCGAATTCGCTTTTCTTCCTCTTTGCGTTTCTTAGCAGTGTTGAGTCGGCTGAGCATGTTCTCCGTTAGGGGTTCCTGATACAACTTGACTCTGCAACCGCTAATATAGTTTGGGAGAATATCACCCTCTAACGTGGCTAATTATACTGCTCCACTCGTGGAAATCCTATTGATGATCATAGGTCCGTAGCCTCTCTTTTCTAGCTTCCTCGCGTGTTGTTTCAGTGTATAGACTAAGACTAGATCTCCTGCTTTCAAGCCTTTATCCTTCACATGGGCATCAAAGTATGCCTTCTGTCTCTTCTTAGCTGCATATATTCCTGCAGCTGCTCTCAGTCTTGTTTCTCCTAATCGTTCCAGGTCAAAGATCCTAGAGGAGAGCTCATGACCTGTCCATTCGTGCTCTTGTGCTACTCTCAATGTAGGAATCAAGAAGTCCAAGGGTAGCACAGCGTTTTGGCCAAATACCATCTGAAAGGGGGTGGCTTGGAGTACCGTTTTGTAGGCAACTCGGTATGCCCAAACAGCATGGTGTAGCTGTTTGTCCCAATCTGAACGTTTAGTGTTCACTAATTTTGTCAGTACATTGCATAAGATCTTATTAGTGCTCTCAGCTTGTCCATTAGCTTGAGGGTGATAAGGGGCAGACTTCTTGTGTATTACCAAGAATTCTTGGAGTAGATTTTCAATCACTTCGTTCAAGAAATGAGTGCCTCTATCACTTACAAGCTCTATAGGTAGCCCATATCTTGTGAACACATTCTCAAACAAGAATTTAGCAGTTGTTTGAGCATCGTTCTTTGTCGTAGCCTTTATCTCCACCCACGTGAGATAATCTGTTGCAACAATGATGTATTCCGCATGAGAACCCTTAGCTGGGGGATTAATAGGACCTACGAAGTCTATTCCCCACTTAGAGAATGCACGTCCACCCATCATAGGTTTCAGTGGCATCTCATCTTTGCGTATAGGATACTGAGTCCTCTGACAGGCATCACACTGTTTCACATAGGTATGTGCATCCATGTGAAGGGTAGGCCACCAGAAGCCCGCAAATAGTATTGCCTTGATCACCCGTTCCGGTCCAAAGTGTCCTCCTGCTACACCTTGGTGAGCAGTTTCCAAGATCTTAAGATATTCACTTTCATGGACACATAGCCTCAGGTAACCATCTTTACCACGCTTGTATAGATTATTACCAATGAGTGAGTAATCCAGGGCTTCTTGTTCTAAACTCCTTTTCCTAGCCAGAGTCATGTCTGGAGGGAATGTTTTTGTCCTCAAGAAGGATACTAGAGGTTCACTCCAATCTGGCACAATGGATACTTGATAAAGAGTGGCGTGTTCCACAGGTGGTTTAATGCCACAGATTGGGCATTCCTTGCACAACTTTTGGACATCCGCTTCCATAGTCGGCCAATGCACTCCGAGTCTCCTTAGCGACTGTAAAGTTCGTTGCTTTGAGTAGTGTTGCTCTAACGCACCTACATGTGCTAATTGCAACCATTTAGCGTACTCGTCCTCTTCTACGCAACAAGCCAAGATCCCTTGATCTGTGTGCTTGTACATACTTCCTGCCATGATGTGGTACTTTTGGGCTTTTACAACCTCTCTATTTCGTGTGTTTACCACTGGATGGTTAGGCCCGTATGTCAATACTGGTACCAATGGCTTAGCCCACTGCGGCACCACTTCCAAATTAAACAAGTAAGCGTCAGGAAGGTCATCTGACACTCCTTGTGGGGCTTCTCCCGATGTGAGCCTATAGAGGTGATCTGCTCTCAAATGAGTCCTGCCTTTCCTTACCACAACCTCAAAATCATATTCCATTAGCAAGAGAAACCATCTCACTAATCTTCCTGTATTGCATGGCTTGTTTACGAGGTATAGCAATGCTTGATGATCAGTAAAAAATTTAAACTTATTTGCAAGCAAATAGTGTCTAAATTTCTTAACTGCATAAACCATGCCTAAGCCTTCTCTCTCCGTAGTGGTGTAATTTCATTCAGCTGCATTCAACTGTCTACTGGCATAGGCAATCGGAAGATCCATATTACCTTCACCAGTAGGTTGAGCAAGCACACATCCAATAGCATAATTGGATGCATCAACATGAACATGGAATGGCTTATTCCAATCTGGTGTGGTCAAGATTGGTGCTGAACACAATCTTCGTTTAAGCTCCTGGAAGGAATTCTCACATTCATCCGTCCACTCAAAGTTTGTCAGAAGTCCGTACATGGGCTTTGCAATGACAGCATACATGTGTATAAATCGTCGGTACTAACCACAGTGCCCCATGAAAGCTTGTACTTCCTTGACATTCTTTGGCCTAGGTAGCTCTGCTATGGCTCTCACTTTTTCTTCGTCAGTAGATATGCCATTCTTTGACACTATGTGTCCTAGAATCTTGCCTTGCCTTACCATAAAAACGCACTTTTCTGGGTTCAGGCAAACTTGATATTCTCTACATTTGTCAAAGATTTGTCTGAGCTCCGGGATATGGGTTTGTCTAATGTTGGAATGAGCACAAAGATCATCAACATAGACCTCTAAGTTTTTCCTCAGGAACTCTTTAAATACATGGCACATCAGCCTTTGGAAGGTAGCTGGTGCATTGGTAAGCCCAAATGGCATTACTCTAAAGGCAAAAATGCCCCATTCTGTGGCAAAGGCTGTCTTATGCTGATCTTCTGGAGCTATGGCTACTTGATTGTAGCCCGAAAATCCATCAAGGAAGCTGTACACTTCCTTGCCTGCCACTCTTTCTAAGAGATGTTCTGTGATGGGAAGCGGATAGTTATCTCGAATCGTGGCTGCATTAACCTTTTTCAAGTTAATGCACACACGCAGCTTGCCATTCTTCTTGGGCACCACTACGATGGGGGATACCCATTCAGTGTGCTCAATTTCATAGATAAATCCAGCTTCAACCAATCTATCTATCTCTTCTTTGATCTTAGCAGCGTAATTATCGTTATAAGTATAGGGCTTTTGCTTAGAGGGTTTAGCATCTGAGGTCATGGGGATAGTGTGTGAGCATATATCGGGGTCAACACCTTTCAAATCCTTGTAAGTCCAAGCGAATACATCTCTGTATTCTCTTAGCAAGGCAATTAACGCATGCTCTTCTTCCTCTGTTAGGTCATGACCTATGTGTTGGGGATGTAAGGGTCATGTGACCTTACCCCCATATTCATATATATACATCATATATAGAGCATTGCCTCAAGAGAGATCATTATGTGGGTTTCAAGGCTCCCACGCATATCCGCGCGTTGGGGATGTAAGGGTCATGTGACCTTACCCCCATATTCATATATATACATCATATATAGAGCATTGCCTCAAGAGAGATCATTATGTGGGTTTCGAGGCTCCCACGCATATCCGCGCGTCGTTCCTCTCTTCTCTCTCGTTCCATCTCCTCCTTCCTCTTCTTCTTCTGCACTCCAAACCCCTTCATTGGTATCAGAGCATGTTGAAGGCTGGTGTGCAAGAAGCTTGAATGGAAGCTTAGGTGAGAAGAGGTAGAAGTGCAGGTCGGCATCTCTTGACAGCTGTTCAGTATTTTGGTCATAACTCGAGCTAGGAAGCTCGGATTGACGTGTTTTAAAGTTCTGTGTGTAGCTAACACAGAGAGCTACAACTTCACAGAAGGGAGTAAAACCTGGTTCGGACTTCTGAAGTGCCGAAAATTCGAAAAACTCAGAGAATTGTAGAAGGCGAATCTACATTGAGTAGAACAGCAGGTCGGTTTTTTTGTCATAACTTGAGTTCTACAGCTCGGAATGCGATGATTCAACTTGCTGCTTGTAGCTTGGAAAGATAGCTACAACTTTGTAGAAGAACTCAGATCCAAATTCTGAGTTTTAGGTTACCGAAATTGCAGAATACAGAGCAGTACTGTTGCAAGTGAAAGTGAAATTGACAGCAGGTGCTTATTTTGAGCATATCTTGAGCTACGCACCTCCGATTGAGGTGTTCTTTATGTCGTTACGTAGCCAAGAAGCAGATCTTCAAGTTTGCTGAAGACTAAAAGTTCAGATTCAGAGGTTATCACCTCTGAAACAGCAAAACACAGAACAGTACAGTTTTGCCCAAACAACCCTAATTGCACTTGGAGGTTGAATTTGCTTTGGAACTTCTTCGAGAGAGAATTTATGGTGTGCAAGCTCTTATTTTCAGAGCTTCAAGACATTGTACATGTATGATCATTGTGGTAGCTCCTCCATATGAGAGTAGAGCATGATCTTGTTACATGTTTGGCATGTAAGATGACATTGTGGTATACTCTTTTTGAGGTTTATGTCATCATGAGTTCGATCATGGATGTATAGTGGCATTGTGGTCTATATCTTGCTTATGCCACTTGGTTATGGATTTACTTGCCGATTGCACATACTTTTATGAGAGTTGATTTTGGATCTTGTTTGGTACTTGTATCTTTTGTTTTCCTTGCAGGTACATGATCCAGATTGG
Source organism: Ceratopteris richardii (assembly GCA_020310875.1). Lineage (NCBI taxonomy): Eukaryota > Viridiplantae > Streptophyta > Polypodiopsida > Polypodiales > Pteridaceae > Ceratopteris > Ceratopteris richardii. Next base: position 110,600,479 of record CM035431.1, read on the forward strand.
AGCCTCAGTTACACGTTTGTTTGTCACCGTTATTAGCATTTGGTCATTGATTGATATATATTTGCCAGTGTGATTCTTGGCTTATGTGGATGGTGATTCCCACATGGTTATTTTGGTTCTAGAGTCCATTTTACAAAGGAGATGCTGCCGAAATTTCACCGGCTTTTATGCTAGAAGGAGCTCTAGTGGATCTTGAAGCTTGTGCGATAGCTTTGGATCATTGACTATCTCCATTCACTTGGACTTGGTCACAGGTTATTTGTGATAGATTGGACCATCTTGCAGGATTCATTCTTGAGTGGGAGGTGCATCACCATTGTATTGGCGTGTATTGCCATTAGTTTTTTGGCACATGTAGTTGCCATTATCTTTGATTATATCAGTGACAGGTGGTGACATATTACTTATTGTTCTTTCATTATTGGTTATCTTGTTTGATTGCTCAGTTTTCAGGGGATACTCTGTCGAAATTTTCCCAGGATTCTTTCACATCTACTTGGTCACTTTGGAGACTTGGTGAGCAGGCTTATGCTCATGGTTTTATGTGTATGTTAGATGCATGATTATGTGACAGGTGGTTCACATGGTTTTCTTCTCCAGTGAGACATATGTGATGTGAGTTATGCATATGGATATGCAGGTGTGATCCTATTGAGGATAGAGTATTGTTTTTAGTCTCTTATTACATTGCTAGTCTTTTGGATTGCCAGCATGGTGTCTTCTCGATTTGATGGCACTGACTTTCCGAGATGGAAAGCTCAGATGTGGCATACATTGGTTCGTGCAGGGTTACACATGTATGTGCATAGAGATGCACAGAGGCCTCGTGACATGCCCGATCACGTATGGATGGATATGGATGCATTGGCCAGCTCCACTATCCGATTACAGCTTGTGGATTCTATATATGAGTCTGTTATGTATGAGGAGACGAGTAGTGCATTATGGCAGAGACTACATGATATGTATGCGAGTCCATTGACTCATGTGAGACATAGATCACATCGACGACTTCGATGTTGGCATTGTGGTCATGAGGGCCATATTCGACGACGTTGCTTTAGGCGGATGCGACGACGACGTCAGAGATATGCACGTGATGCAGGTCAGGTAGTGGTTTCAGGAGATTCTATGGTAGTTGATTATGCTAGTGATGGTGATATCACTTTCTCCTATGGTTCATCTTTGGATTCCTCTTGTTCATTGGATAGCACACATATGGCTTGGTTGCTTGATGCATTAGCCACTTTTCATGTTACTCCACATCGTGAGTGGTTTTATCGATTCTCAGGTGAGAGTCGTGGATGTGTGCACATGCCTGATGGTACGACATATGATATTGAGGGTGCAGGAGATGTATGCATTATGCTACCTAGTGGAGCATCACTTATACTCAGACATGTACGTTATGTGCCTTCATTCCCTATGAGCTTGATTTCAGTTAGCCAGTTACAGGAGAGCAGATGTTATGCATTCCTTGGTGAGCATCATTTTCAGTTGCAGTTGGGACAGCTTACGCTTGTCAGAGGTGCTAGGATTGGGCACAGGTATCCACTGCAGGTACTTCATGTGAGAGACAGTCTCGTCTCAGTGGGAGTTCAGCCTTATGTGCAATGTGAGACTCGTCATGTCTCATTTTGTCTACCTATAGATAGGTCTATTGACATTCATGATGCACATGTATGGCAGGATTCAGATGCTCAGATGGATGCACATGTAGAGCATATTTCGGATGCTCATGATGCTTATATAGAGCATGATTTTCTTGATCATATGGATGCTCACATAGAGCATACTTTGGATGATCCGTTGGATGCTTTAGAGCATGATGTGGATGCTCATGTAGAGCATTGTGATGATACTCACTTAGAGCTAGATCATCAGATGGATCTTGGTGTTGATGTTGTGCAGTCAGCTCATGTGGAGCATGATGATACACTTGGTGTGGTAGAGCACGATAGCTCTCATGATACACAGTGTATGGTAGAGCATATTAGCTCTCATGATGCACAGCTAGATACATCCTTGGTTGTGAGCATGGCTGATTTAGATGCTGAGGAGTCAGCAGTTATGCAGTCATTCTTGGATTCGCTCATGCCAGATGTTGACATAGATATGTCAGGACATGTTGGTCTTGACGATGGTGCTTTGGATGCCTTGGATAGAGGCATGGCTGACATGCTTAGGTTAGCCAGGATAGCACATGTTTCGTCAGCATTCGGGAGTCTGATATACGAGTTGTTATGCTCGAGACCAAACATTGCAGTTGCTATTGGAGCATTTGCACTTGGAGTTGTCAGTCGTTCGATGATTGACACATGCATAGAGCGAGTGGGAGCTTTGCAGGAACTTCATCAGTTCTTGCATCAGTCAGATATGAGCTCGACTCTTATCGATATGAGTCTAGAGCAGTTTGAGGTGCATGGATACACCTTGTTCGAGGCGGTTGGTGTAGGCTGATCTGGTATGGGTAGAGATCCAGACTCTTCCTGTACATTATTGTATAGTCCTACATCATTCTTTGTATATGTTACCACTTATGGTCACATTGACCCTTAAGTGGGAGATTGTTGGGGATGTAAGGGTCATGTGACCTTACCCCCATATTCATATATATACATCATATATAGAGCATTGCCTCAAGAGAGATCATTATGTGGGTTTCGAGGCTCCCACGCATATCCGCGCGTCGTTCCTCTCTTCTCTCTCGTTCCATCTCCTCCTTCCTCTTCTTCTTCTGCACTCCAAACCCCTTCACTATGTACGTACATCTCTCCTCTCCTTCTTCTAGGGCCACTACTATTTTCTTGGTAGTTTCTTTGTTATCATAGGCTTCTCCTGATTGTGCCTCTCGTTTAGGCATTCTTATCATGACTCTCCTATCGTCTATCTCATATTTCTTAAAATTTTCTGGGACCTCAAACAAAGATTCTTCCTCTTCTGGTGAGGCTTCTCTCTTCTTTCGTTTCTTTCCTTCTTCCTTTGGCGTCACATGTGTTGCTAATCTTACATCGTTTGTAAGCTCTCCATGCCTCTGGGGTTGAAATTCTACTTCATGGAAGTATTCTTCATCTGATGCAAATGGTGGGTCCATAATGATTGACTCGAGATCGGAGTCACTTGCATCCTCAAATGCATCAGGGCTAGGTTCGCATTCTTCTAGAACTGCCTCTCCCATGATTGGCTCTATGGAGAAGACTGAAATGTCATAGCCATCCTCATCACAGTGAGGGGTCCATTGTTCTTCATTGATGGCTACGTCCATGGTTGCTAAAATTTCTGCCCAGCCATGGGGTTCGAATTCCTCATCTGGAAAGACTACAGGTGCATAGGCTGGGTCTTGGATTGATCTATGGGTTTCTTTCGCACCTACCTCTCTGGCTTTCTCTCTCTTCTCTTCCTCTACTGCTACCTTGCACATCCATAAGTGGGTGTCTTCATGCATCCATGAGGATTCTGATCCTATGGAATGCACCGATTCTGTATCATCTTTGGCTCTATGGATGGGATTCCATTGGATAGGAGGAACATCTCTATGAGAGTAATCCTTGAGATTGACTTTGGTCGTAACACCTAAGTGTTGCAGGTACAAGGAATTGGTTCCCCAATCCTGTACCACTTGCAACTGTCTCATGAATGGTCTTCCCAAAATCATCTCATAGGCATGATTTTTGCTGAAGTCACATATAGCAAATGTGTGTTCAAACTCGACATCACAAGTGGTGAGAGTTATTCCTTCTAGCAATCCTAAGGGTCTTTCAATATGACCATCGGCCATCTGCAGTTTCATTCTCGTTGGCCTGAGTGCCGGCTTGCCCCAACACTTCCATAGGGAAGTAGTGGCAATTGCAACTCCTGCACCTGAGTCCAAAATTGCCTTGGTGGTGTACTCCTGGTAGGTGATGGGAAGATAGGTGTTCCCTTCTTCACCTTCACACATATCTCCTATCTTATCCAAGGGAATTTCTGGCACTGTCCTATGGGATCCTACCTGGGAACGAGGTTTGGCTATTTCTCGTACTTGTTTGGCGACATGTTTCCATAATTCAGGTCTAACCTTGAGTAGCTCTTCTAACTTGAGATTGCACTGCACGTTAGTGTTCTTCACTACCTCTGTGCTCCTAGGTATGACTGAATCTTCGTTTCTCACCATGACTGTAGGTGCCCTCATGCAGGTGGACCTTGCTTCCCATGGGCCTGTGAAATGGGGTAGTTCCTGTAAAGAATTAGACTCGAAGTCTAATCTTTCTTGAGATTGGATGCTCTCCTGCTCTCCATAAATGGATGGGATGTCTTGTGGGAATTGGTCCTGTGCATCATCCACCAGTTCAATGGGAGGAGGGACTTCACTCTCTTTAGCCCATTTGTCTTCTTGAATCTCTCGTAGGAATTCTGGTGTAAATCGATTCATAGAAGATGATGTGTCCGGCTCCGTAGAGTTAGGCACATAGGCTTCTTGGGAAGGAGGGCTTACTCTATCGTTGGCTCTCTCCTCATTCTCATAGATGGCTGGAGCACAAGATTCATGGGGAGGATTACTTATTCTATTACTTTTCCAAACAGGCCCATATGCTCTCTGAGAAGGAATGTAGGCAACCTGTGGAGGTACGTAAGCTTTCGAGGGAGGCTCATCTGCCTTTTGGGGGGAAAGATAAGCTCCTTGAGGAGGCACATGGGCTTCCTGAAGAGGCTGGCTTATCCGTTCTCTTGCCCTTTCCTTTCTTTGAGGGACAGGTTCCTTTTCTGATTGTGCAATTAGCCTCTCTATTCTTTCTAAGGAGGGGAAGTTGTCTGGTTCAGTGGAATTGGCCACATAAACTTTCGATGGGGGATGGGTCATGTTTTTGCTTGCTTTATCTCTTTCTTGATTTTTTTCTTCCTTGGCAGATCTTGCAATTATGCCCTCTAACTTCTCTAGAAGTCCATCCAAGTGTAATTGCGTCTTGGCTGAACCCGAGTAATTGAAAAGGCGACTGGCTTCAAACATAGTCTGAGCCAATGCGACCATTTTCGCGCACAGCTTGGTTCTTTCTATCTCTAGGTCAGCTCTAGGATAGCACTTGTCATGATCCGTGACGTTTGGCCCTTCTTGGATTCTGGCCTGATATGCTTTAAGCATCATGTCTATGTCTTCAGGAGTGGGATCAGCTAATACTGATCCTACTCGGGGTGGTGGGTGGGTTACGTGGGGTGTGTTAGAGGGTGGAGGGATGGAGGGTGATGGGGATGGTAGCGGTGGGAATGTGTGAGAGTGCGGTTGAGATGTGATCTCTATGATTTTAGCCTTGGTTTCTCGTAGACTTTCCTCAAGTTCACTCATCTTCTTTGCCCATTGCCTTTTCATGCGTTCGCGGCTATCTCTCCAAGCTCTTGATCTCTTTTTATTTTGGCTCTCAGTATCGCTAACGTCTGGGCTCTTTTCCTTGCCTACCCCTTGGTTTTGCTGCAATGCTTGAGCTCTAGTGACTACCTGTACGGGTGCAGTGGAAGTGACACTTCCTGAGGAATCTACAACCAACCCAATCACATTAATGGGAGTGATTTTTGGCATATTATTAGGGTTCTTTGGGCAATCTCGTAAGAGATGCTCTTTTCCACAATCTTGGCAGGAGCCTTGGATCGTCACTGACTGGTTTTGTGTAGGTGGAGGTAAGGGGCAATCACGAATGAGGTGATCTCCTTGGCATCTGTAGCACGGTCCTCTCGGGAATGGAGGTCTTACCTGCCTAGGTTGAGGCCTAGGGTTGGGGTTTGCATACATGACGTTTGTATAATCTGACTCCCAACTAAGTTCATTTGGCTCTTCGTTGTAATAGGACTCACCATGTTCTGGAGACTGCATGTAGTACGCCTGGGGACTATCAACATGTGTAGAATCAAAGCTATGGTCACTCGGGTCACTTTCTGAAAGCAAGGGTGTTACAGGGACTATAGCTCTATTCAGGTTTTCTTCTGCAACAACATACTTTACCGGAATCACATTAGCTGGGGCAGGGGGTTGTTGAGCTAACACTGGCTGAGGCCTTTGTTGGTTTTGGTAGGGTTGCTGATACGGTTGTTGTGGACTGCCATATGGTTGTGGAGGGTACGGGTTCTGGTATCTTCCTTGCTGCGGGTATGGCTGAGGGTAGGGTTGCCTAACTGCCTGCTTGTTGTATGGGCAATCTTGTGCGGTATGATTGGTGTACCTTCGTTCTATGGTGCAATATTGGCTATTTGGATTGACCTGGGGTTGAGCCATAATGGGACACACGTTTGCCATATGGTCACCACCGCATGTATAGCACCTCTTCGCTGGGGTAAACCTCGGAATTTGTTTGCTAGAGACGCCTAGTTTTTGGGCCACTTTCTCTACGAGTTCCTCGATTGATGAGGATTGCGTGGAAGAGTGACTAGATGCACTATCTGAATCTTTGTAGATTTTGGAAAGCTCTAGTTCTTCCCCTAGGTTATCTTCAATGTCAATGCACATGCGTACGCACTCTTCTATAGTCCTAGGGTCCTTCAGATACACATAGGATCTCAATTTCATGCTCAGCAATCCATCAAGGAATAAGGCTACTTGTTTGGCAGGTGTGGGTAGCTCCGAAACAGGGCACCTTTCAAGATATTGTCTAAATCTTCTTCCTGCCAATCTTACAGTCTCTTGGGGAGTCTGTTTGAAGCTGTGAATCAATGAGGAGGTATTGTGTCTTATGCCACTCTTAGAGAACTCTACAATGAAAGCCTCTAGGAGTTGGTCTATACACCTGAATTGTCGCTCATCCAATGGCTGAAACCATGTAAGTGCTGTGTTCCTAAGGGTTAGACCAAAGGCATTGTACTGCGTGAATAGATCCTCCACTTGTTCAGCTCTCAAGACTTGCTTGAACTCCGCCACATGATCATAGGGGTCTCCTGTGCCATCAAAGTAATTCTTCATGGACTTAACTAGCTGGGTCGGTCTCAAAGTTCTTGTGTGCTCTCTAAGTCTCGGCAGGGGGAATCCATCCACGTTTCTTTGGTTCCTGTGAGCTCTAAGTATCTCAGGTTCTACTCTATTCGTCTCCGTCCTCGTTCTTTCTCTGCCCACTGGGTTGGCAAAACTTACTTCTGGTCTATCTCTACTTCTGTCTCTTTGAGTTCCATGAGCTTGGGATGTTCCAGCTCTAGGGTGACCATAGGATACATTCGATCTTGGTTGGGGGAAAATGAATTCACCCTTCCAAGTGTAAGCATGCCTATCATTTTCTGTCACCACAAAGATCCTTTCCGAAGTGTGATCTAAGTAGGTCACTCTACCTGGGCTATCCGGATCCTTAAACTCATAGATCATGATAGTTCCTATATCAGTTGGCTGATTAGATTTATACCTCCAAAAGGCTTCGTCAGTTTCTCGATTGAGGAGCAACTCTATGCTCTTGTTGTCTTGGGGAACCCACTCAGGTGTGATAATCCTAGTGAGAACAGATTTGCCTCGAGGGGTTCGAGGTTCTACACCCATGTTTCCTTGCTCCAGGTCACCTAAGTCTGCCTCTGGGATCACATTTCCAAATTCGTCTGTCCTATCTGGGTGACTAGTGACTACGTATATGGTTCCTTCTTTGTCCAGGTATGCACCGTTTTCAAACTTGACAGCTGGGTGCTCTAGTCCTATGGATTGGTCAGGGTTTTTAATCTGGACCACGGATCTTCCTAGGCCGTCCTCATAGATGCTGGCACCTAATCGGTTGGTCCTAAGGTATTCCAACTGTGTTTTGTAAGGGCCTTCCACCCTGTACAAGTATGGCACACCTGAACTCCCCGTAGGTCTGTCCATGCCTTGAGACATCTCTGACTCACTGGTCTCAGAGCTAGGGTAGTACGAGTGGTGGCTCAACTGTTGGGCCCAAGACCTAGCAGTGTGGTTAACACTAGCCTCTGAAGATCTAAGGCTTTGTCTCTCCCTTACTAGATGTCGTCCTGATCTAAGGTTCATATGCCTATCTAAGTAGCCCAATTCTTTGCCCAGAGTACAACCTCGTTGCTGGTTACTTTATATTAGTTGCTTGGTTCTTTTTAGTTATTTTATCGTGTTTAAGGTCTTGTCTGATATCACGTCGTCAGGAATATTTGAATGTTGTTTCGCACTTACAGTTGATCGTTCCACGTTAAGTTCTTTCCCTTTAAAGTTCTCGACAGTACAAGGATTATGCCCTTAGCTTGAGCTTGAAAGTTTAGGTATGCTTCAACTTGATAGTTGCCTATCCTCGCCCTGACTTACTCTTACTTCTAATCGTTCTTAGCCTAAGCTAGGAATTGACGAAGAGGAGTTGAGAGTATTCCGACCTTTCTTGCTGAACCTTGCTCTTTAGTGCTCGAGAAGTTGATTCTCAAGCTTGCGCAAAACCCTTGCTTGGACGCTCTCAATTGCTTCTCAATAGACCTGCATCAGTCCCAAGATTAGCTCCAAGTTGACCTTTCAATTGACAGACAATTTATTTCAGACACTTTTTTAATGACCCTTGTTCCCCCTTTTGTATTGCTAGAAATTTCCTCTAGAGCTCCCTTGGTGTTCCTACCCCTCAGTGTGTCAACTTCCAAATAGCCCTAGAGCTCAAAAAATGGATTTCGTATGAAAAAGTTATGACCGTTCAGGGTTTAGGGGGTTAACTAGACAAACAGAACCTTTCAGGGGTTTTAATGCATTTTTCTAAGGCCTTTGTAAGTGTATGAGTATTTGAGAGTGCAAATATGCCCAAAATTTAGCCTAAATTTCCAAAAATTTACCCCTTAATTTTTGCCAAAAATGTCTGTCTGTCGCGATAGACACAAACTATCGTGGGGGCTGTCTGTCGCGATAGACGGTGTTTGTCGCGATAGACGCTGTCTATCGTGGAATTTTGGTCTGTCGCGATAGACGGTGTCTGTCGCGGACTTTGGTCTGTCGCGATAGACCGTGTCTGTCACGATAGACGCTGTCTGTCGTGGAATTTTGGTCGGTCGCGATAGACGGTGTCTGTCGTGGATTTCTGTCTGTCGCGATAGACGGTGTCTGTCGCGATAGACGCTGTCTGTGGTGGATTTCTGTCTGTCGCGATAGACGGTGTCTGTCGTGGATTTCTGTCTGTCGCGATAGACGGTGTCTGTCGGGATAGACGCTGTCTGTCGTGGATTTCTGTCTATCGCGATAGACGGTGTCTGTCGCGATAGACGCTGTCTGTCGTCTGTCGTGATTTGGTCTGTCGCGATAGACGGTGTCTGTCGCGATAGACGCTGTCTGTCGTCTGTCGTGATTTGGTCTGTCGTGATAGACGGTGTCTGTCGCGATAGACGCTGTCTGTCGTCGAATTTTGGTCTGTCGCGATAGATGGTGTCTGTCGCGATAGACGGGGTCTATCGTGGGTCTCTGTCTGTCGCGATAGACGGTGTCTGTCGCGATAGATAGTGTCTGTCGCGATAGATGGTGTCTGTCGCGATAGACTGAAAAAACACAAATTTTTGAGAAACTTCTAGTGATTTAGAGTGCCCTAATGGTGTAGGTTACCGTGACAAACATGCATTCACAAAATTTTAAGTTTTTCTGTCTGTCGCGACAGACAGAGGTCGTCGTCCCGGGACCTGTGTAGAGTCTGTCGTACCTGCGCACACTGCTGGAGAAGGTGGTACAGCTAGTTCCTGCAACAAAAGCTCAAAAACACACCAAAAACAGATAGCATGCAAGCTCTCTCTCGCTCTCTCTCACAATGAAATGAGGGAAATGAGGTGGGGGGTGTAATATGACCAAAAAACTGAAATTTTTTGTGGAGATGGAGATGGAGGTGGGAGATGGTGGAGATGATGATGGTGATGATGGTGATGCGAAAGTAAGGAAAAAATGATGAAAAATTAAGAGAAAGAAGGATATTACCTATAACTCCAATGTCTCAACTCGACGTCTTACCATCACACACTCGTCCTCGAAGCTCTCTCCCCGGCAATGGCGCCAAATTTGGTGTCACTCTAGCACAATGGTGAGTACCAACGTGAGGAGATACACCTCATAAATGTCAATCCGTGGAGACGTGAGGACTAGTATGAAGACTATGAGCAAGTGAAGGCACAAGTGCGTGAGTGAGAAGCACACAAGCATGCACACACATTCATACACACGCGCACACAAGGCAAGAACAAGGAGAGGAACAATGGAGTCCTTTGCATTAATCAATAGGTCTCTTACATAAGCTCAATTCACAAACAATCTAACCCCGAAAATGAGCTCTCTAGCTCTTTTTATAGTTTTCTAACTAGCTTTGGTCTTGTCCAGACCTAGTGTCCGGCCTAGTTAGAAATTAGGTTCTAGAGTCTATTTGAGGGCTCAAACAGAGTCTAAAAATTATGAAAATTGATATGTCGCTAGTTCTAATACTCCTCAAGCTCGAGGACTCCTCGGCTTGCACAAAATGGAGTCTATTCTACCAAAAACGGGATTTACAATGTTTGTGTAGTGATTAAAATCACTTGAGTTGTAAATAGTCCATGGAAGAAATGATTTGGCCTTGTTGCCGTATTGTGCATGACTCCTCTGTTGCTTTGTATGCCAACACTTGTAAATAGAATTCCATCCAAATCTCTTCAAGGTATGACTCCTTATGAAGCTTGGAATGGTAGAAAACCAAGTCTAGGCCATTGAAAAGTTTTTATTACTTAGCATATTTACATGTACCTTCACAATTAAGAGGAAAATTAGATGAAAGGGCAAAGCTACCATCAATGAAGCTGCTCCATCAGAGGACGAAGGTGAAACGCAATCTCTGGGAATGAGTATGAGCAGGTATGGGGTCTAGCATCTATGCATGCAACATTTAGGTGCTCGCATGACTAGGAGTAATTTCTATGGTTCTAATGTAAGAGACACTATTTTCGGCAGAGGAGAGGCACCGTCTGTTAAGAGTCCATCATTGAAACGAAAGCAATGGACCAGGTAAGCTCCAAATCTAATATCAATTAGTGTTTCTAATGTTGTGTAACTTAATAGGCTAGTTTTACAACCAGTTAAATGGAAAGTAGCACCTAGTTCTCCAAGAAGCAAATAGCAGTTGCACTGTCATCGATAGAAGCTGAATTTGTGGCCTTAGCTCTCACGGCAAAAGAAGGCCTCTGGATCCAAACGGTCATGCAAGAGCTCTTACCGACGACATCAATTCCCTTGCAGATTATGTGTGATAACCAATCATGCATACATTTGGCTAGCAACCCCAAACACTCAGAGAAAACAAAACATGTTGATTTAAAGTTTCATTTTATACCTGATCTTGTAGAGTAGAAAAAACGTCTTGCATATGCAGCAACTCATCTAATGTGGGCTGATATGCTTATGAAGCCTGTGGGAGCAGATAAGTTCATCCTCTTCAGGAAACATCTTGGAATCGTTGAGATCAAGTAACATCTGTGTCACATTCCAATACTCTAGTTACAAGGGAGTGTTGAAGCGGCTTAACTGCGATTATGTGGATGTGCCACATATGAACCATGTGGCCAAATGCCATGTCTCAAAAATAATGGCTTAACAGTCGTGACTCACTCATGTGTCACATGATGTAACGATTCGCATGTATGTAAGTGCTATATTGAATCATTAATACATACAGAAGTTGTTGCATGTATCTCTGTGTTATCTGCGGCATTGTGTACGACCCTTCTTTTCTGTATCCATGAACCATAAAGATATAGGGACTCTACACTTAATCTTTAGTGCTACGACTGCAGTAATGGGCATGTATTTATGAAACAATTTTCCTTGTTGATGCAGGTGGATATATCCAACATATCCAAAACTGTTAGACCACAACATATTTCTGCCAAAAAAAATAGGATTTCCACATCGTTTACGACTTCTCTATCGCTAGTATAGATCCAAATACTATATCAAAAAAGTCGATTAGTGAGGCAGATTGGTTGTCTATCTTCAAGGTAACTCGACTCAAGGGGAAGATGAAAGTTAAATATGTCAGGCAAGAGTTCTATGATGCACTGATGGTGTTACATCAAAAAGTCTACCAGGAGGTACCAACAAACTAAGAATTGTCTGTACAATTCGCTAGACCCTTTGCATTTGAAAACTGTACCATTGCTCAAACATCAAAAAATCCAGCTATGTACCAAGTGGCATGGGCTATAGCTACAGAAGCTTCTATTGAAAGATGCAAGAAGATGGGTACATTGCAGTCAAAGATGCAAAGGTTTTACAATTGTCTGAATGATGATGTTTCACTACTCTTAGAGCCTTTGGATGCGAACTTGCAGGAATAGAAAGAAGATGTTGAGTTATATGCTCGACAAGGTACGAGAGTTGCTACCATAAGGTGAGTGAAGGTTACTAAGGTTATATGTACTTTGGAATTGTTAATTGATAATGAACATAATAAGCTGGATAGGATCAAGCTTGATTTGGATCAAGCCAAGCTACCAAAGGTTGTTGAGTCTAAGGTGACTACAACACTCATTGAGGTGAGAAAAAGGTTACACGTATCCATAGATGAATTGAAATGTGATGTGGGAATGTCTCCTGAGAGGAGGATTCCATTGGAGATGCAAATTTAGAGATGTACTATTAATCTGGAGCTGTTAGGGGTTGAGCTAGATGAGACTGACAAGATGCCTGAACTGGAGGTAATATTTAGCTTTATTGACATTGGTTGGAACATTTTTCTAAGGTTCAAAGTGATCATTTGGATTTTTACATACACAGACTGAATATAAGTTGCATGACAATCGGTTGAAGAGTGAAAATCGACATCTATCCTTTGTAAAGAACATGTTAAGCATGATGGATTCAAATGAATTGTCACCATTATTGCCATTACCTTCCCCAGAGTTACCATCAGCCCTCTTACTCAGTGTTTCATCCATGTGCATAGCATGTGGTTTGAATATTGAGGAGAGGGTGAGTTTTATAATGCACCTTATGCCATGCAACCATGCATATCACTATATTTGTTTTGCATCACATTGTTGTGTGTCTGTCAACTGTTTAGGACCTGAATGTGGTGCTGAAATACCAGAACATGTGCAACAAACAATCTCTGGATTCTTTGATGGTGGATTCAACTTTCATAGAGGTAAGCTTGTCGTGTTGATTAATATTAATAATACTACTTTTTATCCATGGGTATGGCTTCTTGGTTAGTTGTTTGTAACTAGATATTAATAATTAGGTTGCTACTTGTTACCTATTACTAAGTGGCTGGTTCTTAGTTACTTGTTACTAAGTATCTATTACTAATTAGATTATTACTAGTTACTGAGTTGCTGATTCTTGATAACTTGTTAGTATCTATTACTAATTAGCTTGTTACTAGTTAGCTATTACTAGGTTAACTAAGTTATTAATAATTATCTTATTAACAATTAGCTATTACTAAGTAGCTGGTTCCTAGTTAGCTGTTAGTAATTAGCTATTACTATTTAGCTTGTTACTAAGTTAGTTGTTACTAATTAGCTAGTCCTTCATTAGTTGTTTGTAATTAGCTATTACTAATTAGCTTCTTACCACTTAGCTATTACAAAGTAGCTGGTTCCTAGTTAGTTGTTAGTAATCAGCTATTCCTACTAAATTACTAACTATCTATTACTAATAAGGTAGTTACTAATTAGCTATTACTAAGTATATGGTTATGGTTAGTTGTTTGTAACTAATTAGCGTGTTACTAGTTAGTTATTACTAAGTTGCTAACTCTATGTTACTTGTTAGTAATTAGCTATTAATAATTAAATTGTTATCAATTAGCTATTACTAAGTAGCTGTTTATTAGTTAGCTATTAGAAATAGTTACTAATATATTAGTTTTTTACCAATTATCTATTAATAATTAGCTATTACTAAGTAGCTATTACTAAGTAACTATTACTAAGTAGCTATTACTAAGTAGCTATTACTAAGTAGCTATGACTAAGTAGCTAATTCATCATAGCTATTACTAATTAGCTATTACTAAGTAGCTATTACTAAGTAGTTGGTTCTTAGTTAGCTGATTAGTAAGTTATTATTAATTAGCTTGTTACTAATCACCTATTACTAATCAACAATTATGATTTAATATTTAGTTTGTTAGTAATTAGCTATTACTAAGTAGCTATTACTAATTAGCTATTATGAATTCGCTACTACTAATTAGCTATTATTGATTATCTATTACTAATTAGCTTGTTACTAATTAGCTATTACTGATTAGCTATTATTGATTAGCTATTATTGATTAGCTACTATTGATTAGCTATTACGAATTAGCTATTATGAATTAGCTATTACTAATTAGCTATTCTAACTAGCTATTCCTAATTACCTATTACTAATTAGGTATTATTAATTTGCTATTACGAATTAGCCATTACTAATTCGCTTGTTACTAAGTAGCTATTACAAAGTAACTAGTTCTTGGTAAGTTGTTTGTAATTAGCTATTACTAATTAGCTTGTTACTAATTAGCTATTACTAAGTAGCTCATTGTTCGATAGTTGTTAGTAGTTAGCTATTACAAATTAGCTTGTTACTAATTCACGATTATTAATTAACTATTATTGATTAGCTATTAGTGATTAGCTATTATTGATTAGCTATTACTAATTAGCTATTATGAATTAGCTATTATGAATTAGCTATAATGAATTAGCTATTACTAATTAGCTATTACTGATTAGGTATTATGAATTAGCTATTAGGAATTAGCTATTACGAATTAGCTATTACAAATTAGCTATTACAAACTAGCTATTAATAAGTAGCTATTACTAATTAGCTATTACTGATTAGCTATTATTGATAAGCTATTAATTAGTAGCTATTAGTAACTAGCTATTATTGATTAGCTATTAATGATTAGTTATTATGAATTAGCTATTATGAATTACCTATTACTAATTAGCTATGGCAAGTTATCTATTATGAATTAGTTATAACTAATTAGCTATTACTTATTATCTATTACTAATTAACTATTACTAATTAGCTATTATTAATTCGCTATTACGAATTAGCCATTACTAGTTAGCTTGTTACTAAGTAGTTATTACGAAGTAACTAGTTCTTGGTTAGTTGTTTGTAATTAGCTATTACTAGTTAGCTTGTTACTAATTAGCTATTATTGAGTAGTTGATTGTTTGATAGTTGGTAGTAGTTAGCTATTACTAATTAGCTTGTTACTAATTCACGATTACTAAGGATCTAGTTTTTCATTAGTTGCTTGGAATAAGTCATCCATCAACTATCTCTTTCTTATTCTTTAACCCTCTAGTGGAACACTAATCTAGCCCATTTCATTGTGCTAAGCAATTGCTCGTACCTCAATAGGAACAATTACCAACAATGCTGATGCTTCATACGATAGGGAGCTTGGGACAAGTGAGAATGTTGGACGTACACCATTTGCTAAAAGTAAGACTTATGCCCAATTTTCATCATTGAAAGGGAAAGAAAATATTCCATCCTTCCTCCAAACACCGTCTCCAATGGATGCTAGTGTGGATCCTTGTCCAATTGACAACATGCATGATGGAGAGCCACACACATTGACTTTCATAGTGGTCTAGACGTAATGATTGAGAATGTTCTTGATCTAGTTAGCAGCTCAGATATTCATCTAGCTAGTCACAACTTTGTAGTTGATAATGATCCCGTTGTTTGTTCAAACAAAGGTCATGAGTCGAATCCAACTTTTGATCCTAATCAGAGTCCAAATAGAGATGTCCTTCAAATGAATGCTACAAATGAAACCTCCTCAAAGCAAAACTATTGTAACCTAGCCTTAGTTTTTGACATGTGTGGATCCCCAACAAAGGCTGTAAGTGTTCATGTATAAGAGGTTGCCACTCTAGCCTAGCCTTAGTTTTTGACATGTGTGGATCCCCAACAAAGGCTGTAAGTGTTCATGTATAAGAGGTTGCCACTCTAGCGCAGTTTATGGAAAACGCAAAAAAAAATTTGCAAGCACTTGTGAGACGACAGAAGAAGCCAAGCCAATCACCCAATTGCAAGGCGGTAGACTACTTAGTCACACTTGAACGGAGGCGTTGTACCTGATATAGAGGATCTTTTGAAAGAATAGTACCAGTGTTCACCCTCTTACATCATTGTCCTTTCTAATGGTTACTATCCACACATGTGGCATCATCCAAATCTATTAGCTATCATCACAATTTGTGATCAACGTTGTTGTCTCTGGCTCGTATTATATACCCTATACATATTTGATAGCTCAATTGTGTCATTGATTGTAATGATGTAAACAGTTCTTCTTTTGGTATTATATGGGAAAATTGGCGTTTGTCCATAACTTAAGCACCAAGTTTGAAATAATTTGAAGTCTTAATGCCATCATAAACATTAGAAACTCATTCGTATGAATTTTACATTCGTTCCTCGCATGATGCCTTTTCACAATGATTTGATTTGGATAGTAGTAAGTAGTTTCAAAGTGAGGAAACTGATTTCACTATTTAGTTCTACTGTTCACCTTCTTACAACACATCTTTGTAATGGTTACTATCCATATGTGACATTGTCCAAATCAAGTAGCTCTCATATGATTTTGTATTTAGCCCATTTTTGTAACGATGTAATTGATTGTATTTATCCTATTCTGTACAATTTTCGATAGACTAACAGTGTCATTGATTGTAAGTTGTAATGATGTTTTGCAAAAGAGAGTCTTACATCCTCAGCAAGTCAATGTCAGGCTGCAACAAAAGTTGAGCACAAAGATGCCCAAAAAGAAAAAAAACTAAATAAAGTATCAATTTCAACTCAAACTGATCCTAGTTCAACTCAAACATGTCCTATTTCAACTCAAACTGATCTTATTGCAACAGAAGTTGAGTAGAAAGTATCAGTTTCAACTCAAACTAATCATGTACTAGTGTTTACACCAAAAGGCAATCAAGAGCCTAAACCAATACTAGGCAAGTTAAAAAAACAAAAGAGGTTGAATCATGTGATAATGGAACCGGAATTTATTGAGATAGAAAGGGACCCTCCAAAGATTCAACGTGGCCTGACAAAGGAGGAGATACATGAATTGAAACCTATTCACAAGGATTTACAACCTAGGGCTCTAATTCTGGAAGTTAAAGTATTTATGAATATCCGAAGTAAGCAGGCCTTTCTTGATAGTAATGCTTTTCTTCAATGGTGCCTTGAACATTTCAATGTCTAGATTTGGAGTGCTTATGATCTAGACGAGGTCAACAAATGTATTGATACAATCTTCTCGGAGTTGCGGAGGAAATTTATGGATATTTGGGGGAGGGATCAGTGTTTTTGGAATTTTTCAATCATTTCAAGAAACTGGCTCATTTTTGGGACAAGAATGTGGAGTACGGGTTGGACAATACATTGATAATTGATACTACTGCTTATAGGTTATTTTACAACATTAGAAGATGTTGTCTAATGTTACCAAAGATGACAATTAGTGAAAGACTTAAGTATTTGTCAGGAACTCTTTGTGATCAACTTTGGAAATGGTTAATAGCCCCAAATCGTATTGAGTATGCAGATATTATTTCCATATTAATTGCGCTTGATGAAGAGAGTTTGTCTATATATCATGGAATACATTGAGACCATAATCAAGATTGCAGACATAATCGAGATTACAGACATAATCGAGATTACAGATAAAAACACTGAGTAATGCCAACTCTAGGGTGGTTATGAATGGTTCTGTTTCTGAACCCTTCAGCCTTTATAGATCTATCAGATAGGGTTGTCCCCTTTCTACTCTTCTATTTGCTATTTCTAGTGATGCTCTGGGATGGTTAGTCAAAGATAAAATTGAACAAGGAATTATTAGGGGTATTTCTATGTCTGGATGAAAGTTAAAGAGGGTTATACCTTAAATCTAGTGTTTGTTTCTAATCTCTAGTTTTTGTCATAGGAATCATTATGGACTAGACGGGTGAATGATAAAGAAGCTTCTCCTTTGCCTATTAAGATGAATAAGTGCATGAAAAAAGGCTTTAACTCATGGAATAGCCTTATGTCTGGGCAGGATATTGTGGACCCTTTCTTCATTAATGACATTGTTGATTTATCTCTTGGTTGTAAACAGGTGCTTATGGATCAGAGGGAGCTGCTCCTGAAAGCCACAGAGAAGTGCAACCACTACAAAGAGCTTGAGCTACATACAATTGCTATGGATATGTTCCAAAATTTCAAGAAAAAAACAAGTTCCTTTCCCAAGTTGGTTAGGAGGCTGAATCAAAAGTGGAATCTGTAGTGGACTGCACATCAATGGTCCTACAAATTTCAGGTCATTTGGGCCCTTCCTCGTGTTAATAAGCACTCCATCTTATTGTGGCTTATCATTCACCAGGGCCTATGGACAAGGAGCACAGCTTGTAAACTAAATTTGGGGAATGGAAATTGTAGATGCAAAGAAGGTTTAGAGAGAGATTATAAACCTTTTTATCCCTAAATTTTGCATATACACATAAATGACCTAATTATTCATTCTAAAAATTATCCCCACAATGTATAACGAAAAGCTCAAAATGAATTATTTCACTATCAAAAAGGCCCATTACAATTGTTTTGCCTTTTAAGCAATTTGACCTCATATTTTAAAAGCAGTATAATGTGCCAAAAATTCATCTAAGTTCAACCAAGTTGATTCTTCAACTATATATGTGTGGCATTTTACAAAAATATCTAATATAGATCTATTTTTAAGTAATTTTCCCTCCTGTCTAGTATTATTTTAGGTCGAAGCTCAAAAGAGCCATCATCTTTCAACTTATTGTTGTCCTACAAAACATGACCAACATTAGGTACATATCTTTTAAGTAAGCTAACATGAAATATAGGATGCACATTTAAATGTTTAGGAAATTCCAACAAATAAGAAAGAGATCCAATCTTTCTCAAAACTTTAAAAGGAACTTTGTATTGTGGAGAAACTGTATGATCCTTCCCTAGCAACAAGTTAGATAAGTGAAGCTTAAAATTAAGAAACACCATATCATTTGGTTGAAATTCAAGTGGTATTGTCTTGAAATCAAAGAGTTTCTTTTGCCTTTTTTGAGCTTCTTTTATGTATAACTTAATTTTTCCAAGTCTTCATCCATATTCTCAAGCAATTATAGATACTTTTACTTTATTTGGAAAACCAAAAAATGAAGATGAAGTCAAACAATTATAACCATACATAGCCTCAAATGAAGGCATTTTTATAGATTCATTCCATGCACTATTGTATGCAAACTCGACTAAGGGCATATATTCACTCTAGTTATCTTTCTTTTCATTCACATACATACAAAACATATCTTCAAGTACCTGATTGACCCTCTCAGTTTCCCCATTAGTTTGTGGATGGAAAGTTGTACTCATACGAAGTTGAGTACCAATCAATTCAAATGTTACTTTTCAAAAGTTTTATGTGAACCTAGAATCTCTATTAGAAATTTTTTATTTAGGCATTCCATGAAATCAAAAATTTTCTTTTACAAATAGTCTTGCAACATTCAAAGTAGTATCAATATATTTCATAGGAGAGAAATGTGCCATCTTGGTAAGTCACTCAACTACCACAAATATGGTATCATGTTTACTTCTGGTCATAGGCAATTTCGTGATATAGCCCATAGATATAGAATCCCACTTCTAATTTGGAACATGCAAAGGTTGTAGCATTCTAGGAATTCTCTTAAAATCACATTTCACCTATTGTAACTTTAAACATTTAGTAACATAGTTTCTATTATACTAGTGCTTCATACTTGACGAGAAAGAAGAATATTTTGTTTTAAGATAGG
Organism: Ceratopteris richardii; assembly: GCA_020310875.1. NCBI lineage: Eukaryota > Viridiplantae > Streptophyta > Polypodiopsida > Polypodiales > Pteridaceae > Ceratopteris > Ceratopteris richardii. The sequence goes on from CM035431.1 coordinate 110,620,228, forward strand.
TCGTTGAATAATGTAGATGTGCAAGAAAGGTGCATCATGACAATCATGTAATATTTGAACTTTCAATGGAGACTTAGAAGATGTGCATAATCAATTCTTACAATATAAAGTTCCATTTTTCAAATGAAATTCATCGTGATACATCGATTCCCTATTTGCATGAAAAAGATTAAAGATAGGTGCATAAAAAGAGTCTTGTTTAAGTTCTTATTGAATTTGTTTTAGAAAAATCACAATTCATTACAAAAAGGATATTACATAAAGGATATTACATAAAGGTTTCTTACTTAATGCATCAACTACCTTGTTTCCCTTATGAACCAAATAATTAATGTCAAAATCATACTCGGTCAATAATTCAATCCAATGCTTTTGCCTATCATTAAGCAATGGTTGTGTGAAAAACTTATTTTAGACTCTGATGATCTGTTTTCACTTCAAACTTAACCCCTAATAGTAGATGTCTCAAATGGTTAAGTGCATGTACAACAACAAGCATTTTTTGATCATGAGTAGGATATTTAAGTTCATATTCTAGTCCACTTTATTCGACATCAACCATTGACAATGCATTACAATGTGTTTGAGAGGAATTTGCTACAATAGGAAATGATGTCATGATTTTACAGGCTTACACCATACAACGACATGCACAACTGAGCTCTTTGAGTATCAATAATTCTTTGTAAATGCTCAATATATAGAACTCAAAGAGACACAAAAGACTTTAGAGGTTTAGCTTGATAGAAAAAATAGGAAAGTAGTGGCAAATATGGAAGAACTTCTTTGAGCTTAAAAGGAATGCAATGCTAAGTTGACAAGTATTCTGGAAGATTAGGGCACCTCATGTATCCACTCCAATTAGATCTTTTCTATGACATGAGCACTATGCTATCATTGCAAATCTCCTATGCCTCGTACTACCAAATCAAATACCTCCTACTATGTTATAAAGAAACTTTCAAGCAGATGCTCACAACTAGATCTTGGGAGTATTGCTCAGAGGTCTTTATCAGAAGGCCAACCCATCTCCTCCAACTATTTCCATGCAAATAGATGATGTACTCCATGCTAGACTAAATTGGAAGCAAGTTTGACATGAGGTCTCCATGTCAAGAAGCACAGCCTCACCCAATGTTGGCTCTGACTTCGATGATTCCCCTCATTTTGAAGGCTACCAAGGACACCTCTCTGGTTAGATGATGAAGGGGTGCCAGTTGATCTCACAAAAGAAGGACATAGAGATTCTATGAATCAAGCACCATCCAACCAGTACATGTCCGATTAACTCTCCCTTCCAATATCAAGAGAACCCTATATGGCTTCACCCATGGATGCCACATGGCACTGATGTGCGAGCCCATGTAAATAAAGATAAGAGGTGGTTCACACCTCTCTCCTAGGAGTTCTCCACATAACATTTGCTTCCCCTTAATTCCACTTTTGTCCTCAAAAATGGTGTTGGAAGGTCCTTTTGAAGAGAGAATCAATGGAACAGTACTCCCATTATATCCCCATTTATCCGATGTACATGGTTGTATCTCCATGTTGTTCTCCCATATCCTTCCCCTTAAGAAGACTCTTGGGAAGGCAATCTAAAGTTGGGAAACTGTCTTTGAAGGGTGCTAACCTGCTTCTGTATGGCACTATCTTCTGAACTATCTTTCCATTTTACTAAACACTCTTTATATAAGTGACTTCTTGTCCATTTTTCTCGAGTGTGTAGTATGATCTTAGGCTCATTGGAATAGATTGAACAAAAATAGGCTCTACTACCTCACTATATGGAATGAGGTTGTTAGATTCACCCAACCTTTTCTTAAGCCGACTAACATGAAATCATTAGGGGAAAAAATGAACCCTGAATGGGCCTTTTAGATTAAGAGGTGATTAGTGATGGACCAATGAGAAGAGGGTGGTGGCCACAGTCTACTGCCTAGATCACCTAGGCTTCCCTTGTTTCTTTGTGGTCAAAGGTGGTATCAATGACTAAAAACCATCAGTTCTTCTATAAAAGTGGTTTGATAGGACTAGAGTTGCAACCATAACCATTGGATGAACTCAAAGATCTGATGGCTCATGTTAAATATCAAGAAAAAAGTCGGCATGCAATTCTGTCCATTGGATGTAGCAAGGATCTTATGGTCCATCTTGAAACTCAAGAAAAAAGGCGCCTTTCTATCTTTGTCGTCGGATGGACCCGAAAAAGATTGGTCGAGATTCAATCGGTTGGAGTTTGGGCCACTTTAAATCACATCCATTGGATCATTGCTTGATCTAATGGTTGTGAAGACTTGCTTTTAAAATGATCCCAAGGTCGCTTGTAAGCCATCGGATGATAAGTCAATCGGACGGCGGTCATTTCATCGCGCGACGGAGCTGCGTCCAGTTTTTTGTCTTCTTCTGCCAGTCTACAACCTCTCTTAGCTCATTAAATGCTTGCTATTTTGTCTTTTTTTGACAGACACTAAGTCCCCAATCGTGACCGTCCGTGAGCATATCATCTAATGGACAAGAGTGCATATGACTGTCCATATCTTAGAAGCTTTTTTGTCGTCTTGTGACAGAGATAATGAAGACACTCACAACCGTCGATGTGATCATATCTAAGGGCAAAAAATGCCAACGAGCCCATTTGGACTGAGCACCAAATTGAGAATAAATATTTTATTCTGAAAACCACTAGTGGTATTTTTTCTAGCCTTAAACCCTCTTTTTGCTAATCTTAATCCCTAAAAATTAGGGATCCTTACAAGGCCCATGCAGGGCTCATTTTTTCCCCTAATGTACTAGATGGATCTGGCTATTCTCTAGAAGTTGGAGGTGGTAAGCCATCTTTCGTATTCTCTTAAGTATTAGGAAAGGTCCACAATACCTAGGAGGTAGTTTTGGACTTGTTCTCCTACCTCGAATTTGATGTCTCTCCTTTTAGGGTTAGCATAGGTTCTATCCCTATCCTTCTCTTTCCTAATACTATCCTTAGTAAGCCTAAGCATATCGTTCATCTCTTCCAAGAAGTCCTTTGAAGCTTGAAATTTTTCATTCTGCAATCCTACTACATAATGAGCTCTTGGTTGAAACTTGTACATAAGCATAAATGGACTATGCCTGGTGGAAGAGTTCTTGGCACTATTATATGCAAACTATACTATAGGTAAGTACTCTTCCGAATTAATTTCCCTTTCATTCACATATACTTGAAGCATATCCTCTAGGATTTGGTTTACACTCTCTATTTGCCCATCTGACTGTGGGCACTCAGGCATGCTCATGCTAAGTTTTGTATCCAACTTTTGTATCCAATCTTTTTAAGACAACTCTCCAAAAGTGGCTAGTGAACTTCCTATCTCAATTTGAAACTATGTCTAAAGGAAGACCATATAACCGGTATAAGTTTTCTACAAAAAGTCTAGCCAATTAGAATTTTTCATTGTAGTACGTGTCCGTATAAGCATAGCCATGTTGCTTAACCTATCCAAAATTACTTAGATATAGTCCTGCCCTCTCTATTTCTTAGGTAATCCAACTATGAAATCCAAGGAGATACTCTCCCACTTCCATTGGGAATATCCAATGGGTGTAGTCGTCCTCGAGTCCTCAACCTTTCAGCTTTATTGACTTGGCATTTAGTGCACTTAAGCACATACTATAAGTGTCCTTAGGAAGTCCAAGCCAGTAAAACTGCCTCTTAACAAGATCATAAGTCTCCTTAGCTCTTGGGTATCCCACACTAGGTGTGTCATGACATTCATAAAAAATGTGCCATCTCATCTTAGGGTCTCTAGGGACTCACACCTTACCCTTATATAACAGATATCCATCATGGACATTGTAATTTTTCCACTTGAATCCTTCTTTAGTACCCATCGATACTCCATCCTCATTGAAACCTGCCTATCATGATCCCCATTCTCCATGGCTTCCCAAATCTTGGAATATGCAGGATCAAACCTACATTTCACTCTAATGGGCTCAAGTAGCTCACTAGTGATCTGAGTAAAACTCAGTCCATTGAGCATTGGCATGCGACTAAGTGAATCAGCCACTACATTAAACTTTCCCTTCCTATACCTAAGCTCATAATCAAACTCCTGAAGGGTCTCTACCCCTTGGGCCTTATGAACTTTAAGGTCTGCTTGATTAGATAGCCACTTAATGCTCCCTTGATCAAACACTATCATGACTTTGGCACCATATAAGTAATGGCAACACTTCTTCAAAGCATCAAACATTGCATACAACTCCTCATGGCCGGAGTAATTATTCTGAGCCAGTTCTAGATTCTTACTCTCAAAAGCTATTGGTCGACCATCCTAAACTAAAACCGCTCCAATAGCAAAATCGCTCATCTTAGACTCAACCACAAAGGGTTTATTGGGATTTGCTATGTGCAAAAGTGGAACTATAGCAATTGCTACTTTCAATTTCTCCATACTTTGCTATTGTTTGTCTCCCCAATAAAAGGCTTTCCCTTTCTCTTTGAGTTGTTCCATCATCGGAACATCAATTTTGGCATATTTCTTAATGAACCTTAGATAGAATCCTCATAAACGTAGGAAGATCTATAGCTCTTCTAGGTTCTTGGGATGTGGCCATTCCATGATAGCCCTTACTTTTTCAGGATCCATTTGAATTCCATTTCGGATGACTATATTCCCAAGGTATCTAGCCTCTCTGTTGAGAAATTCACACTTTGATTCCTTAGCAAAGAGTAAATCTTTCCTCAACACTTGGAATACTTTTCTCAAGTGTTCCAAGTGCTCCTGTTCTGATCTACTATAGATCAGAATATCACTACAAAATACCCTAGATAAAGGCTGTAATACACTATTCATGAGCTTCATGAAAGTAGTAGGAGCATTGGTGAGACCAAAAGGCATCAACAAGAACTTATAGTGCCCATATGTAGTCATGAATGTAGTTTTAGGGACATCCCCAACCCTAATCCTAATTTGATGATAGCCTTATCCAAGATCAAGCTTGGTAAAATACCTAGCTTGATGTAACTAATCAAATAGGTCTTCCAATCTAGGCATTAGAAACCTATTTTTGATAGTTACCTTGTTTAGTGTTCTTTATTCTATGCATAATCTCATGAAGCCATCTTTCTTCTTGACTAGGAGCATTGGCAATGCCCAAGGTGAGTTACTAGGTCTAATGAAGCCCTTTTCTAAATAGTCTTATAATTTCCTTTCAACCTTCTCATGTTGAGAAACACTAAGCCTATAAGGTGGCTTACAAATAGGGTTAGTGTTAGTAACTACCTCAATAGCATGGTCAATGTCACCTCCCTTAGGTGGTAGCCCTCTAGGTAAATCAACGGGAAAAACATCTCTAAATTCAAACATAAGATCTTTAAAACCATTAATAACACACTCTTGAAAGAAAGAATAGTAAAAGGTCCTATCCATATTTGCATTTCTAGCACGAAAAAAATACATCAGATGAACTATCTATACAATGCTCAAAGTCCTGACTATACAACAAAAACATATCTTATACATGTTGAAAATGAAAACAACTATAGAACTCTAAAGATGAGATGAGAGGTGCACTAGGTACATCTCTCTCTCTCTCTCCCTGTATACAAAATTTACTTCCATTTCTTTCAAACTCAAGGGTGTTGTTTTGGTAACTACATTTAAGTGTGTCTTTCAATCCCCATAGCCACTCTCCTCCTAAAACAATGCCTGTCCTCTCCATATTCATGATTTGGAAGTCCATATGGTCAGTGTAATCCTATATCTTGACTTCCAAATTGGATACCATAGTATCCTATATTCTCTTCTCCTCCTCTTTCATCATAGATACTATGTATTTATGTGCACTATGCTACTGGGGAATCTTTAGCTTTTTGACCAGAGCATAGTTTATGACGTTATGAGTGGCAAAATAATATATCATGACTCGCACCCTAGTCCCATGTACACTACCATTAAGTTTAACCATGTCATGTGGTCCAAATTGTGATGACCCCAATGACTATGTCAAACAATACGTGTGCTCAATATCCTCATGCATCACTTCTACTCCTTTGCAGCTAGAGCTGCCATGAATAGGAAGTGTTTGCACCAAGTGGACTACTTTTTGCCCTTATGAGGGGCCCTACTACTATGTGGTCCTCTCTTCTTTTCTTCCCCCTTCTTGAGTGGACAGTCCTACGATGAATGGCTAAGAGACAAACACCTAAAACACAAGTTCTCTCTCTTGGCCCTTTGAAACTGCTCAGTAGGTAATCTAGGCCCTAGTGATCTTTGTTTCTTGATAAAGATTTTGTTTCTCCCCATTGGTATTTATTCTTGAATTTTTTCATGCTAAGAGGTTTGAGGGGTTGATCCGTCTCCATAGGATTATATTGAGGATGGTAATGGTCCTCATATATCTAAGCATACTTGATGGCCTCCTCAAACATCTTAGGTGTATTTCTTCTTACCTCTCTCTTGATGGCTTTATCTAAGCCCCTAAAAAACCTCCTTGTTTTCTGAAAGTCATACAATCCCTTAAGTTTCGGAATGATTTCTCTATAGTGTGATATGTAGACCATCAAAGGCCTACCTCTCTAAGTGATCCTATCCCACTCACCCTAGTTCCTCTCTTCCACATTCTCAGGAAGGAACTCTTTCAAGAAAAGAGTTTCAAAGTGAGCCTAGTATGTAGGGATAGAATTCGCCTACTTGAGACTCATCCACCACTTATAAGCACATGGGCCAAGCAAGAGACTCACCTCTAGCACACGGTACTCAAGTGGGGTGCCCTTGAGTTGATGCAAGTCATTCCACTTTTGCAAAAAAGTATAGACAGCATCCCTATTTCTCTCACGGTCATCCCCTATAAATGTAGGTGGCTTAAGGCCTTTCAGGAGGGGAGCTTCCTAGAACTCTCTCCTTTATGTCTGCTAGGATGGCTAGGGCATCCTTCCTAGCCGTCTCCATAGGAAGAGTAGGCATTTCTCTCTCCTTCCTAGCTAGGAAAGAGGTAACATGTATCTCAAGTGAGATCATCTAAGACTTAAGCTATTCAATGCGAGAAGTCATGCTACCAATGTCTCTCTCCAAAATAAGGGTTTTTTCCTTGAACTCTACAATTTTTTGTGTGTAACAAACTCATCGTAGAGTTCCACATAAGAATACTCTTCTTCTTGTGGCTCTTTTTCCTCTACCTTTTGCTCAATTTCTTGCTCAATCTCTACAACTTCCATCCTATGGTTAGGGTCCTCTTGTTGTTTCTCTCTAGGTGGAGAAGTGTGATCTAAAACTTTTTTACCCTTAGGATCCATATACTAACTAGAGTGTGTAAAAGGAATGGAAGTAAAATTAATATGCAAGAAAGAGAGAAAAAGTAGTACTAGAGCACTTTTGTGATGCAAAGCAATGCTTCCAAAGCAAAATCAAAGTGATCTTTGAAGCATGAAGGTGCTGATCTACAATCCTCACCAGGCCCAAACAAAAATTCAAAATGTTCAGTTGGCCCGAGAGGATTCTGAGCACCAAATACCAACAAAAACGACATCGAAAGCATATAACAATAGCCACGAATAAGCAAACTGAGCCAAACTGAAGTGCTTTTGGTTTTGACTAGTGTTGGCCAATCCAAAATAAGTGGTCTACCACCTATAAATGAAAAAACTTTATTGCGATGCCGAATGACCAAAATCTAGGCCCGAGAGTGGATGCTTAGTTTCTACTGAAGTGCTGCATAGGAATTTTGGTCCAAAAAAATTCTCCAAATCAATCAATATTTGTTGCTATTATAAGGCTTAGGGATATAACTTTCTAACATGATAAAGATCTCTTGAATCAAATGTCAAAGTGCAAAGCTATGTGTCAATGAAAGTAGATATTTCAATGTAGGAAGCGAAAAGGCAATTCTTTAGAAGGGGGTTTACTTTGATGGCTTGAAAATAGTAGCTTGAATGTTCTATCACTTGTTCTAATGACCCATACCCCATCACCACAACCCATAATACATGTGTATAGTTTGATTTCCCTAAATTCTTAATCAAAAGTCAAGATTTTGGTCCCTCAATATCAAGAAAAAGCTTCAAATGTATGAGTTTTACCTCCTTTAGGTCTGCAAGAATATTTTGGATAGTCTCAACGTAAGTGATGGCTCAACATGTAGGGGAGAAAAATCCCATATACGATGTCTTCAACCAACTTTTTGGGTATATAAGAGGTGCTCAAACCTTGCCCAAACCTTGCTTCTCTAACCCAAGAAAAGGGGAACAGGAGAAGAGAGTCTCTAAATCTCGTTTTGAGGATGTGACCTTTGCGTTCTATGTTCATGTGCATGGGTATGAAAGCTTGCTCTATATGCACGTGATCTTCACTTGCCCCGATACAAAATGTTGGCTCCCATCCGATGATTCCCCTCATTTTGCAAGCTGCCAAGCACACATCTTGAGGTAGATGGTGATGGGGTGCCGACTGATCTCATTGAAGAAGGACACGGAGATTCTATGAATCAATCACCACCCAACCTCGTACATGTCCCATTAACTCTCCCTTCTCATATGAAGAGAACCCCATATGGCTTCACACATGGGTGCCACATGGCACTAATGTGTGAGCCCATCTAAATGAAGATAAGAGGTGGTTCACACCTCTCTCCTAGGAGTTCTCCACATAACACCTGACTTATTGTAGAACTATATCAATCATTCCTTGCAACAAGGATCTATTGGTGATGATAGATGTGAGAGGGAGGGGGGTGTTTTGCGGTACTATAGGTGGAGGAAGCTAGCAACAACACAAAGGAAGCATGTGAAAGGATCTAGCACAAGACCAAATGGTGCCCAACAATAATTTTTCCAAGAATTGGTGCAGTTCAATGAATATAACCATCCTTTAGATTCCCAAGATTGATTTTGATCATTAAATTTGCATTATAGAACCCAATTTTATAGAATTGTGCTCCATTTTGTGGAAGTGGAGGAGTCCTTGAGCTTGAGGAGCTTACATAGAGTGCATGTGAAAAATTTCATTTTTTTTTAGAGATCATTCAGTGCCTCAAAAGTGACTTAGGACATAATTTCTAACTATCTCAAACATTACATGTGAAACTAGTCAAAACTCCTTAAAAACTATAAAAAGATCTAGACAACTCATTTTTTGGGTAAGCTAGTTTGAGTTGCGAGGATTGTAAGAAGTTTCTTATAATTTGAGTTATGAATAGATGTATTTATCCTTCCATTGTCTCTTCTATTACCTCTTCCTTGTGTGTATGTGTTTCTACACCTAGTGTGCTTCTCACCTTCACTTTCACGCGCATCACTCATTCATGATTTTCATATCACCCTTACATCTCTGTGGATTGGTAATTAAGGAGGTGGAGCTCCTTGACATGGTGTTTATCCTTGTCTAGAGCAAGAGGATTCAATATACAAGAAATTCTTCCAACTTCCTCTAGAAGATTCTGACACAAGTAGCTGAATAAAGTGGATTATGACCATACTTAGAAGATATGTTTCACAATCTTCAAAGCAATCTCATAGGTAAAAAAGGGCACATGAAGATATAATATGAAAATGGCAGGTCATATTTTTTTTCCAAACCTTATTGTTTGCACCATATGATCGTGTCCCTTTTCTTCTTTGAAAACATGTTGATAGAGTGATTTGGGTATATGGCATGGTAAAAGATGACTTAGTTCATTTAACATGCAAAAAAAATTCACATGAGCCTAGGATTGACAATGATGTTAGAAAGTTTAATGGTTGAATTGCTTTAGTAGCTTGTTGTCATTTTGGTTAGATCTCCAAGAAATATTCATGTTCCCATGGCATTCGCACATCAATAACTACTTGCCCACTTGCCCTCTTTAGTGCTTTTGAATTCACCTCCTATAATCTCTCAAAATCTTGATGCAAATTATATTCTTTTGTTAGATTTTCATCCTTCTATTTTTTCTATCGATTCTCTCTAAATGCCTTGTAGAATTTATAACATCTTGAACTACAAATGATGATTTTATTTCCCTGAAAAAAACTTAGTAGTAGTATTTGAATGTGCAAATAATTACTAGCAATAAACTAATATTCAAGCTTCACTTACACTAAGGTAATAAAGAAAAGTTGAGATTTATGGAATTTTGGATGATAAAAATACTTTGGATCATGAGAATATAGTAAACCATGAGTCCATAGGTCAATATGCTTTTCTAAAACTACACGACATTAATTTTGAGAGTTCACATCATTGTGTCATTGTGTATTTGGAGCAAAATCTCTAAGCACATGGACATTTGCTGACATAGGAGCATGAGGACATCCTAATGTTACTTTTATAATATTTTTCAATAGCACCTTTGTAAAAAAGTACAAGAATATTAGAAACATAGGGAAGATTGGTTAGAAGGGACTCTAGAGCATGTATTTTGTGAGAAAAATGTATTTTATTGGATGTGGATGGGTCCAAGTGTATTTCTCCACTATGTATTATTCAAAATGAAGGAATTCAAAAAAGGTTTTCCTTTTGGGAAATCATAGTTAAGGATTTGGTGCTTTCTCACTTTGGTTCAGAGAGATTTTCAAAATACTACTTCAAAAAAAAAATCAACTAAAAAAATCCATTGCTTACATATGCATTAAATAAATGTGTCTTTTTAAGTAAATAAATAGTGAAAAATGAGGCTAAAAAACACAACCATTTTCTATTGACATAAATGCACAAGTTTGATGATGTGAAAGTAGATCCTCTTGCTGTCTTTCTAAACGAAGAGAGAGAAGAGCCTAATAAAGCCTTACAAATTGTATACTCTAGCTTAGTACAATTTTTTTATTAAATATACTTTGTCCCCTCTAAAAAAGAACATAGTTAGTCTTAATCACTTGAAATAAGGGATATTTACAAGGCCCTGGGGGGTTAATTTGTTCCGTTTAAGACAGATGTTCAATTTTGTGTCATAAATTGATCCATGGCCTCTTCTCTACCTGAATATCAATCATTTTCCACAACATAATTTTACCTCACAAGATCCTAGCTCTTACAAATCTAAAGACACGCACCATTGTAACTTTTAGTACTGTTTTCAACAACTATGGAACATCTTATGTCACCCTTACAATGCTTTCCAATCCTACGCAATTCTCTCAATTTACCAATGCCCATGTAATTTGGTCATTCGCAATAGCATTGGCATTGTTTATTGATAGCTCTCTCACTCAACCACAATCTCTAAATGTTTTCCATTCAAGATTACTACCCCCCCCCAAATCTTTTTTAATCATGGATTATAATTGTTTCAATTTCTTCTAGCCCCCTCACGTGCTCTATATCTTCACATGAAATCTAATGCGGCTTCCTAAGATTCCACACATGTAGTCTCAAGCATTTTTTCACTCACTATACTTCCTTATGCTCCTTATTGACCCCTCAATTATTAGTCTAAGGTGGCAAATAATGGAAAAAGAAGAAAAGAAATATGATTGTTTATCGTAACGACGAATACATAATCTTCTCGCCACGATACCTTTTATAGTATTAAGCACAAATTTGAACTTTTCTCTCAGTCGAGAACTTCGAATATGGCCAATAGTGGGTTCCTTTGAAGCTCTTCATGAGACGCATCTAATGATTGTCTTTTCAGTTGAATCTGACAAAGGTGCTTCAAGTTATGAGCAAAATAGTGAATGGTAGGAAACACCAACACCTGCTCCACAGCTCGTTATGGTTCATACACACACTACTGTAGTTCAAAAGCAATGGGAAGGGGTAGACAACAACCGTACACATAGATTTCAAGCATTACACACACACACAAAAGCTCTTGGAGAAGAAGGAAATCAGCAAGAAAGAGGCAAATTCGAAATTCTTCTTCAATTCTTACAATGGCAAAAAGTTCTTTACAAGAGTCACAAAGTGACTTATATAGATGTGCCCTAGAAATGGTCTTTTCACACAAGAGACTGGTACTTTTATTAAGTAACTCTAATTTCCTAATATTTTACAAGGATTATGATACAATTGCGGCTTATGCATCTAGAGGACTCCTCTAGTTCATTTACATAGCTTCAAGGGATTTTCATAGGAATTGGAAGAAGAAAAATTGTGCTCTATATTTGAAATTTTTTGGGGGCTCCTCTTTTGTGCTTCTTCACTGTGTGACACTTCTCTATATTGAGATTCATTCTTATTTAAACTAACTTGATTTGTAACAAATATCTCAAGAGAGAGGATCTCATGAATTCTCTGTGATATGTTTGGTGGCTTTTATCTTACACAACAAGAGAGGGTTCAGGGAATGGGGTTTAGTGGAATGAATCCAGTGCATTTTTATTCCCTAATTATGCAAATTACACAAACACTACTAGAAGAAATGTTGAGAGTAAATTGAAGTAAACAATGAAATACATAGAGCATAGAACATTAAAACCAATACTTCATTATAGAAAGAGATTACAACCAGATTACAGAGAGCATTCTCTCTTGAAGATTGTTCTAGGATCTCTGAACTACTCCCTTTGACTTCCCGAATCTGTTACAAATACATGCTATCTAGGAGTTGATATTCCTAGGAGATTCTAAGGATACTATATTACAAAAGTATGTTAGTATATGATCAATGTCTACCGCTCATGATTGTATGCACATTTTGTAAGGCCCCCATTATGGTAAGAAGCGAAGCGTGCATTACCCAATTGATGGGAATCCCAACTTGCATGTTGGATGGTCATATTGGACCATGTAAGGTATTGTAAGGAAAGGGAGTTACGAGGCTCCCCAGTTGTGGGCTCTGGGGTAACACTAAGCAACCCCAACTGGGGGGTCCAAGGGGGCTAGTGAGCCCATTGGTTGGGGGGTCCTAGGGGGCCAGCAGGCCCCGTGGTGGGGGTCTAAGAATTTTCCATGGAATATTCTCTGTCGGAGTTAGAAATCACTCATGTCTATACATCCATGGAAGGCCATCCATTATCCTATATATACATGACTTCTATACTACCTGAGATATTGAATCAAGCCAACATACCTCTACCTTGTATCTCCCTATCTAGAGTTGTCTAGATCACCATTTAAGATCTACCTTGAAATTGCATGGGTGGACAACACCATCATCTTTATACTTGCTTTTAGTAGAAAATTGTTGAGATTCTCCTATATCCGTTATCTTCTCTACTACTGCTCTTGTGTTATATTGCGTAACTATTGTCTTAGATGGTATCAGAGTCGTAAGGTTCGAATAGCTTGAGAAGTATCACTATTTCAGCCTACTAGCAGACTAGAATATCAATAGATCATTAGAGTGACTACATGATGGCTTCATCCTCAAACAGTGGTCTTGGTGCTCCAGATAATGTTGATGCTACACCTATTCAAATTTGTCCACGTGCATTCACAAAAGGGAAGCTCGATGGAACCAACTATACACTCTAGAAGTTCAAAATTTCTACTATTTTGGACTCCTATGAATTACTTGAAAGTATCATAGGACCAATGTGATTGGATCCAGAGCCTATACTAGGGCTTGGGGCATATGGCATGACAATATGAGACCAAGAACCACACTAGGATACAAAATTTGGAAAATCAGTTGGCAAATGAAAAGCATTCTTATTCTGAAAAGGCTAAAGATTTTATCAAATGGATAAAACATCTTCAAGATCAATTGGCTATAGTTGGTGTTGTTATAACACCAGAAGAGTTGGCTCGAAGATGTGTGTGTATTCTTCCAACAATGTATGATGGATTAGTAACATCCCTTAACATTCAGGTAAGACCGATTCCCCTTTCATTTGAAGAGTTTTGTGCTATGCTTTTAGAAGAGGAGATGAGCTTGAAGAATCAACAATGTACAAGTGATACTACATTCTCAGCCAATGCAAAAGGAAAAGCCTCTTCTGATGGATCAAAGAAGAAGCCAAAGAAAAACAATTTCATAGGAAGTTGCTTCTATTGTGAAAAGAAAGGCCATACCATCAAGGATTGCAAAAAGAAGCAAGTTGATGAACAAAATGGGACTGTAAAATCATCTTGGAAGAACAAAGAGTCTGCAAATAGCACAGAGTTGGAACTATGGGTAGCTATTGAAGCGGTATGCTCATCTGCTCAAGCTTGTGTTGATGAACCATGGATTTTAGATAGTGGAGCTTCTCACCATATGAACAACAAAAATGATTGGTATAGTTCCCTAGTGCCTCTACGGGAATCCACCAATGTTGTGGTGGGAAATGACTCCAAGTGTCCAACAGAATGAACTAGAACCATCTCTTTTATCACTTCTCCTGGGGTTGGGAAAACGTTATCTGATGTTGTTGGAAGCAATATCATATAGGTACAATGTTCTTTTGGTGAAATTTGTTCAGGTATTACAACATCTGTATGTTTTTGACTATTGACTCTAGAAGGAAACGACGACGAGCGCATTGGTTAGTTCATTGTCCTCTCATATCACCCACCTCGGTTCAATACCCACGGACGACAGCATGAAGAAAAACTTATGATTTTGCTTTATTAAAAGACGGACAGTGGACAACTCTTACAAATCGCGTTTGATTTTGTCGAACGCTTATGAATAAAGCTATGGTGTTTTATTTGATCGTCGTGTTTTTTTTTTTTGAGAAGCTTTTGGAGAAATCAACTACTATAAAAGATCATGTTTGGCTCATTATCTAATCATCCATCACCTAGTTCAACAACAAGCTATGGAGCTTGGTACCTCATTAGAGGTAGAGCTTTTAGCACATGGGGCAGCCATGGTGCTATGTTGGAGCATGTTGAGGAGCAGCTATGGAGTTCTTCTTGGAGAAGAAGAGTGTGCTCACACTCTTGCTTATGGAGAGGACTTATCTATTAGCAGCTTGGTGGTGTGGATCAGCCATTCACTTGATGTATTTGAAGATTTTCTTCTACATGAAGATTTTGGTTTACTTCAAAGACATTGGATGGTGGTGAACATAAGATTTGCATCTTATGTTAAGAGTTCAGGTACATATTCTCTTTATGCACACAGGTACTACTTGGAGTTTATGGAGGCAGTAACATCTAGGAGTCCTATTCCGCATAGGTACAAGAGAATCAGTACGTATATGCTTTATGGATGAGGTGTTAGAGAAGATATGCTCATATGAGTTTGAGGATTTCTGGCAAGAAACTTGTTAACATTCTTTGCTACTTTTGTAAGTATGTGTTCTTTTCACACACATGTCTGACTTAGGGTCTTCCATAGCCTAAGGTTAGATGAGGTTTTGTTGATTATCAGTTTTAGACTAATCCTTCCTCTTTCTGTCACATATCTCATATATATTCAGATTTCTGTCCATACATCTGAATATGATTGTTATATTTGTTCATTCACTCATCCATCTATTTTTGTTCACATAGAGTGGTTGAGACTTTTGCTCCCACATTGTACATTGAACATTGGTATATATGATATTGTGAGTAAGCCTTGGCTTACGTAACACTTTACACATGTCTAATCTTTCTCTATCTTTGTCTCATCATTTGTATGATTAAATGTGGTATGTTCATGTTTTGTCAATATTGGAAGATTGCTAGAATATGTGTTGTAGATCTTGAACCTATGGAATTTATGTTAAAGATCCTGGATACTTATGGGACCTGTCAGATTTGTTATGGGCCTACCTCATTTCCAACATTTGGTATCTGAGCTTTAGGGCTTTGGTATAAGATTTTTGGTTTTAAGGCTCACAAGTACTCAGGTTCTTAGGTTCCTAGATTCCTAAGGTTACAACATATAATTTAAGAGCATCTTCTAACTTTTGACATTTGACGTACACACTTAATCTAGATGAGTAAAGATTTGAGAATTAGACAATTCGGTCACATGTTCTTTTATTAGTGTGGAGTATGAAGTTGATGATCTGTTAGCAGCTGAATACTTCTATAAAGTATGTACAAAAGTATTGTTTGAAGACCAAGACTTGATGGAGAAGGCTACTTCAAATTCAAGGAAGAACAATGGTTTGGAGAAGATGAAGGAATCAGATCAACATCAAATCACAGGTATCAGTTTCTACTATCAGATTATCATTTGGAGCTCATATCTTAGAAGAGCAATTATGAAGAGATTTGAAGGATTCAAGGATTGCTTTTATACACTTTCATTATTTGAAAGTTAAAAGCTACATCAAAACAGGTATCTAGAGGTTTTTCTAGATAGTTTTGATAGATGTCTTTCAGAACAAGAAAGCTCATCTAAGAAGACAAATTTGGAGATGGGATGAGTTTGTTTTCATTCAATTTTGTGTTGTAAATTGGTTGGATATCCAGGTACAGAATTTGATCTAGAGAGGTAACTCTAGAAAGGTAATTCATCATTCAGACAGTCATATCAGTCACAGTTGAAACAAAATTTTGATTCAGAGATATGAGGAGATGGTAAAACATGAATCTATATTCACTTCCATTTGTATACCATGTTTGTTTTGTCTCTTATTGTTAGTACTAGAGGAAGAGAAAGATTTCATTTGAAGAAGTCAAGAGTGCTTGCTACTTCAAAATGAAGAGAACAAAAGGTATGGAAGAGAAGTTCGAAGATGTTGACATCATCCATATACTTTTCCTATTTTATCCTCTACATCCAAAGACAAGTCTATGAGAACATCTTCTGTGAAGATAGTTTAAAGAAGAAGCAGTTTCTTGTTTTGCATGATATTTGGTCATGATTTAGTATATTTGACAAAGAATTGCATTGAGAGAAAGAAAAGCATCAGGAGCATGGACACTTAGAGACATTCAGGTAACAAATCAAACATTCAGTCATGAAGGTTTGAAGAGGAGATTCTATTCAGGTATTTTGTTGGAGAGATCTTGGTAAGATCTAGATAGATCTTGAAGATCTTGAACATTTATGAGTTAGATATCCATCCTTTGTTTGCGAAAGTTCTTTAACATTGGAAGAAGTAAGTCAAAGATTCAGATTCTATCATATTCGTGTTGCAGAGGAATAGAAAAAGATACTTGTTATGTTGTAAAAGGTTATGAATCCTAGAATGCTTGCAGCAAGTTTTTGTTATGTTAGGATCAGCTAACCTTATTCTACAATATGGGAAGTTGAAGAGTTACAGTGAAAGCTATTGGCAACTGCACTGCTAATAAAAAGGGTTCAGAATTTTTTACAGATACAGGTATTTGATCAATAAAGATTAGATTTATTGAAAGAAGAAAGACGTTCTAAATTTCATAAAGTCTGATGTATTTGAAGAATTCTAGATACTAGTGTTAAATCATCCAAGGGGGTCATGAAACATGAAGACTTATTTTCAGCCATATGTGAAAGAACGCAAAGTCATACCTACAAGTATTCCTATATTTCCTTTACCAGTTTGTCTTTATGTTCCAACTTTTGAAGAAGAAGGAAGAAGGAGAATGTCTGGAGAAAGTTCTTGTTAGGTGTTCCTATTTAGGAGAAGGTTCCAAAATTCTATTGAAGAGAAGCTTGATATTTTAGAAAGGTATGTTTTCAGAGGTGTGCACATATATGTTTATACCAGATTCTGAAGGAAAGAGGTATGAAGGATTTACATATTGAACAAGGGTGAAGACAAGATGACATTATAGATATGATATTTTGATGAGACTCATAGGATGATTTGAGTTGAGTTGACTTGAGTACAGTTAGAGATGAACCAACTAGTGTTCATAATACACTAAGTTGTGAGTTGTGAGTCACAGGTTCCAAGATTCAGTTCTTGACTTTGTTTAGTGTATCTACATGACACAACAAAAGTACGTTGAGAAAACTTCTGTAAGGTAACTGTAAATATGTGGATCCTAGTGTATGTTTTAAGGTTTGGGAAGACATGAGATAGTAGGTTTAGAGTCAGTACATGCTACATTTGTTGTCAAGCAAATGATTGCTTGATGAGTACACTATTGGATATCTAGTTTACATATTTTCTCAAGCACTATGGTTCATATTCGGCAAGTTCTGGTATTTTGAAGGAAAGTCAAATTCAGTTTTGAAGAAGACTTCTCAAGAAAAGATTTGAAGGTCAATTCGGGAGTACTAGTTTGAAGATTATGAAGTTTCCAGATCCAATCCAGTTTGTACCAATATGACATTCCAGGGGGGATTTTTGGAAGCAATATCATATAGGTACAATGTTCTTTTGGTGAAATTTTTGTTCAGGTATTACAACATCTGTATATTTTTGACTAGTGACTCTAGAAGCAAACAGCGACCAGCGCATTGGTTAGTTCATTGTCCTCTCATATCACCCACCTAGGTTCAATACCCATGGATGGAAGTGCAAAGGAAAACTCATGCTTTTGCTTTATTAAAAGACGGACAATGGATAGCTCTTACAGATCGTTTTTTATTTTTTCGAACGCTTATGAATAAAGCTACGGTGCTTTATTCGATCGTAGTGTTTTTTATTTGAGAAGCTTTTGGAGAAACCAACTACTATAAAAGATCATGTTTGGCTCATTATCTAATCATCCATCACCTAGTTCAACAACAAGCTATGGAGCTTGGTACCTCATTAGAGGTAGAGCTTTTAGCACACGGGGCAGCCATGGTGCTATGTTGGAGCATGCTGAGGAGCGGCTTTGGAGTTCTTCTTGGAGGAGTGTGCTCACACTCTTGCTTATGGAGAGGACTTATCTATTAGCAACTTGGTGGTGTGGATCAGCCATTTACTTGATGTATTTGAAGATTGTCTTCTACATGAAGATTTCGGTTTACTTCAAAGACATTGGATGGTGGTTAACATAAGATTTGCATCTTATGTTAAGAATTCAGGTACATATTCTCTTTATGCACACATGTACTACTTGGAGTTTATGGAGGTAGTAACATCCATATCAGGAGGAGTCCTATTCGGCATAGGTACAAGAGAATGAGTACGTATATGCTTTATGGATGAGGTGTTAGAGAAGATATGTTCATATGAGTTTGAGGATTTCTGACAACAAACTTGTTAACATTCTTTGCTACTTTTGTAAGAATGTGATCTTTTCACACACATGTCTGACTTAAGGTCTTCCATAGCCTAAGGTTAGATGAGGGTTTGTTGATTATCAGTTTCCATACATCTGAATATGATTGTTACATTTGTACATTCACTCATCCATCTGTTTCTGTTCACATAGAGTGGTCGAGAGTTTTGCTCCCACATTGTACATTGAACATTGGTATATATGATAGTGTGAGTAAGCCTTGGCTTACGTAACGCTTTACACATGTTTTCTAATCTTTCTCTATCTTTGTCTCATCATTTGCGTGATTAAATGTGGTATGTTCATGTTTTGTCAATATTGGAAGATTGCTAGCATATGTGTTGTAGATCCTTAACCTATGGAATCTTGGACCTATGGAATTTATGTTAAAGATCCTAGATATTTATGGGACCTATCAGATTTGTTATGGGCCTACCTCATTTCCAACAGATGTTCTCTATGTACCTACACTTAAAATAAATTTGTAGTCAGTTTCTGCAATAATAGATCATGGACTCGAAGTTCACTTCAATAAGAGTGGTGCAGAAATCATGGATTCATTAGGCAATATAGTAGCTAAAGGCATAAAGCGTGATAACTTATATGAGTTAAGTGCCTTAACTGCTACAGAAGATAAATATGTAAGCAGGTTATGACACCAACGATTTGGGCATCTCAGATTTGAGGTTTTGAAGGAGATGCAAAGAATAGGGATGGTTGCTCATTTGCCTACATTTTCACAGTTGCAAGAACCTTGTAAAGCTTGCATGATGAGCAAGCAATGTAGAAAAGCAAGGGAGAAAAGACTCAAAAAACACATTATAAGTACTTGAAAACATACGTTCAATAAGTAGCAACAAGATTCCATGCAAGTGATGCTAAAAAAAAATGCAAATAGTACAAAGGATGATGCAAACAAGTACTAAAGGGATAGTAAGGGTTGGAAATTTAAGCCAAAAGCATGCCAATGCTATGAAAATACTCATGAAAATGAAAGCAAGACTCAAAAGAAGAATTGGGAAAGAGAGATCACTTTCGAATTCACTACCAAAAAGTCTTGCAAAATGAGGAAGAATGGGTTCTTTATAATGGCCTCGCTCTTGTGCCACTTTTCACAATGACAATTGTAGATAAATTCAAATATAGAAATATTACAAGTGCTCTTCTCTAGAATTTATGAGACTAGTGGTTGATTATGATTATATACAATGTTTCTTGAAAAGCAATTGTATGTTTTATTTATAACTTTTATCTATCTAAAGCTATATGTATTTCGTATTTTAATAGAATTAGGTTGGTATATGTTGATTTTCTTACATATATTTTGCAATTTCTTACTCTTAGCTTTTGTACACACACACACACACACACACACACACACATATATATATATATATATATATATATATATATATATATATATATATATATATATATATATATATATATATATATATATATATATATGTGTGTGTGTGTGTGTGTATGTATGTGTACACACATATATATATATATATATATATATATATATATATATATATATATATATATATATATATATATATATATATATATATATATATATATATATATATATATATGTGTGTGTGTGTGTGTGTGTATGTATGTGTATATATATATGTGTGTGTGTTTATTTATATATAATTTTACAAATCTATCCATATAAGAATTTATTCAATTTTTATATAATGTTAGATTCTTATGAAATGTTTAGTTCTTGTTATATTCACTTTTACGTCTATTAGAGATCCATGTTTTTTAATAAATTTTATAAAGCCAAACTTATTGGATACCCTAAAAACCCAAGTATTTTTTTATAGAAAGTATAACTCATACAATAACTTCAATATCTAAACTACGAAAAAATGTCTAGAAAGTCCAAATATATTATGAAGTCTGATATTTTAGAGCATTCGAGAAAGGATAATTAATAGAACCTCTAGAAAGCCCTAGATTCCTCAAACGCTGTACTTTGGTATATCAATATAGGTAAACAATTATTAGCGTTGATCGTACATCAATATGCGCACATATAGAACAACTTATAGCTTCGCTATATCGATATTCAATTCTTATTTAGACTAACTTAATTTATAACAAATACTTCAAGAGAGAGGATCTCATGAATTCTCTCTGATATGTTTTGTGGTTTTTATCTTCCATAACAACAAAGGGTTCGGGGAATGGGGTTTAATGGAATGAATCCAGTGCATTTCTATTCCCTAATTATGCAAATTACACAAACACTACTCGAAGAAAGGTTCAGAATACATTGAACTCAAAAATCAAATACATAGAGCATAGACCATTACAACCAATATTTCATTATAGAAACAGATCACACCCAAGTTATAGAGAGCATTCTCTCTTGAAGACTATTCTACGGCCTCTGAAGTACTCCCTTTAACTTTCGAAATTTGTTACAAATACATGCTATCTAGGAGTTGATATTACAAAAGTATAGTATTCAGATAACTACAAAATTGGGTGTACTATCGGTGGCAACCTAACACTAGCATGCATAGTGGATTCGAACCCACGAAGTTACATGTCATCCATATCCGAAGGTAGATTTTGGATTCTACTTAGATCATACAAAAACTCATAAAAAACTTCACGAAATTGTACTCCGGACTCGACTATTTCGTGGATTTGATCTTCATTTGGATTATTGGTGAGTTGTGCATTCCACGCTGTTACTTCCATCTTTGCCTCTGAAAATTTGATTGACAGCTTATCCAAGAATCCTTGAGTTGCAGCATTCTTTTCTTCGGTTTGAGTCCATAAAGCTTGAATTTCAACATCTTTTTGCATTTCAATATCCTAAGTAGCGAGAAACTTGTGCAAATCAATTTGAATTTGCCAAAGTCTTTTAATGTGTTCTTATTTTTCTGCTAATAGTTATGCATGTTGTATAGTCAACTGTTTGGCATCTTGTAATTGTAATTCTAACGCTTTTATGCCATTCAACTTTGCCAATGCTACTTTCTATTTCTCTGTCAATGATACTACCTAATTCAAAAATGTATCTTTGTCAATCATTAATTTTGTAGCTTGATTCTGTAGATCATCAAACTTTTCTTAACTCACCTTGTACTGCCTGAAGGTGCTCTGTGGTTTCCTATTGATCCTCCATAATTTCCTCAATATGGATTTCCAAATCATTGGTTTTAGCTTCTAGTGCTTGAACCTGTTCGTCCGAATTATTGGTTCTACTAGCCAACGAATCCTACATTTTTGCATTTTGGTGCTTCAATAGAAGAAAATCTTCATGCATTTTTTGTATGGAAACAACTTTGGCTTGCCTACTTTGTTCATCCTTTTCCATCTGTAGCAAATATAAGAGTCTAGCTACATCTACTAGAGTAGTCGATTGAATTTGAAAATCCTTCATGAACCATGGGTAAATAATAGATGAGCATTTGATCATTGGTGGTTAGATTTTGCCTGATTGAGTTCTCAAAGGGTTTGGGTAGCGTTAGTTAAATGTGGGAAAATTAATACTTCTAGTAGATTGACATGTGTGTGAAAATCGTTGCTCAACTTGTCGGTTGCAATTAAATCCAATTGCTATTTTCTCTGTAGTTAGCTTGCATCTGTTCTTGCATATGCAAGATCCCTTCTTCTTCTACATGTCGTAGTGCTTCCTAGATAGGTCTTACGCGAGAAAATTTTTCTTGGATCCCATCATGGTGGCCAAATGTTTGCTGGTTTTTATCTTCCACAACAATAGAGGGTTTGAGGAATGGGGTTTACTAGAATGAATCTAGTGCATTTCTATTCCCTAGTTATGCAAATTACACAAAAACTATTGGACGAAAGGTTGAGAGTATGCCAAACTCAAAAATCAAATACACAAAGCATAGAATGTTGGAGTTAGATGTCTGCAGAAGCACGCAAACAACACAAGGAAGAAGAAGAAGAAGCTTGGAGCACAACACACAATACTGAATGTATTACCACTAGAATGTACAAAGATAAGTATCCCATTAGGGAAAAAGGCGTACATACAAGCAGGGGGGAAAAAACCTCCTAAAGAGGGAAAAAAGTTTCCTGACAGTCCTAGAGTGTTCACACACATCACTATCTAAAGATATCAACAAATCCCCCCCCCGGGAGTGATGCGGTGAACAAGGAGCTGGCACTCATGTATAAGTAAGTGCCAAGCTATGTGGAATCGATCCACAAAAGGAAGTAAGCCCAAAGCTTTGTAGAAAGCTTCAAATTTCTCCCTAGGCAGAGCCTTTGTAAAAAGGTCTGCAATGTTCTCTTGTGTGGGCACATATGCCAAGCTGATCTCCCAGCAGAGAAACTCTCCCTCAGATAATGAGAATGCACCTCAATTTCCTTAGTGCGAGCATGGAACACAGGGTTCCTCACAACTCCCAATGCACTCTGGCTGTTAGTGAAGATGGTGGTGGCAGAAGATTGACCAACACCCAAATCAACCATAAGGCATCTAAGCAACACACACTCAATAGTCGCTCTGAAAGCTGCCCTATACTCAGCCTCACAACAGGAAGTGTCCACAATAAGCTGCTTCTTGCTTAGCCAAGATATGCATGAGCTTCCAAGCATGAAGTAAAAACAACTAGTGGACACGTGAGTGTCATAGCAACTAGCCCAGTCATAGTCAGAACAAGCATGCAAATATGGCGATAGTGATGCCCCCTTGGGATAAAACAACCCAAGTGGCCAGGTACCACTCAAGTAGAAAAAGATGCGCTTAACCATCTGCAAATGCTTGACACCTGAGCAATGCATAAACCTACTCATTTGTGAGACAACAAACTAAATATCTCACTGAGTAATGCATAAGTAAATCAAGCATCCAATAGCCTGCTGATAGAGAACATCATCAAGTGCATCTCCAACATCATGATGACTCAATCATAAACCTATCTCCATAGGATTGGCAATAGGTTTACGATCTTCAAGGCCAAAACAATGCAATAATGTGTCAATATATTTTGTTTGACACAAAGCTATTCCACCATCAACATACATAAACTGAATGCCCAAATAATGATGAAAATGCCCCAAATCAGATATCTCAAATGAAGCATGTAAATCAGCCTTGAAATTAGCAATATGCTTCTCATGAGGACCAGTGAGCAGCATGTCATCAACATACATCACAATGATCAGAAGCACATCATTATCACGCTTAACATATAAGGTGGTTTTCATTGGACTGTTCTCAAAACCATGTGCAATCAGACATGCATGTATCTTTTCATAACAAGCACATGGTGCTTGTTTCAAACCATATAAAACCTTTCTTAATTTGCACACCTAGTTCTCATGCCCTTTTTGCACAAAGCCACGGGGCTGAAAAACATACACTTCTTCATGCAAGTCACCATTCAGAAATGTAGTTTTAATTTCCAACTGATGTACATTCCAACCATGATGGGTTGTAAGTGCACAGATGCTATGAAAAGTAGTCATACGACATGTTGGTGCAAAGGTCTCATCAAAATCAATGCCTTTTTCCTGTGCATAACCCTTTGCAACAAGCCTAGCCTTATACCTGTCAATTGTTCCATCAGGCTTACACTTCAGCTTGTAAACCCACTTAGTGCCAATGGCCTTCTTGCTAGGAGGCAAGTCATATAAAGACTAGGTAGCATTCTTCATTATAGCATCATATTTAGATTGCATAGTAGCCATCCAATTTTCTCAATTTTGTGCTTCATCAAATGAAACTGGCTCATTCTCATCACAGAGACTAGACGCAGCCATAGCATAGGATGCAAAAGAGGCACTATGAGAGCCTGGACGAGTACGGTATGACAAAGCTGCATCTAATTTGCTATCACGCAAAGTTTGCACCAGCCATTTTGGCATAGTTTTTGCCTCCTCAATATCAACTCTCTCATTAACAAGTGCATCATGTAAATCTGAATAAAAAATGGAATGATCTGCATCATCACATGAAACCTACAAAGGCTGAGAAGTTGCCTCATTAGGAACAGCACTAGACTGTCCACTTGTAAAAAGAGGGAACAAGGTATCATACATGTCTTTGGATCTAACAGATGTCTGCTTAGTACATGAAAGCAATGGTTGAATAGCATCCTCCACAAAAACAACATCACCGCAAATTAGAATGGGTTTAGTCTGTGGATGATACAGATGATAGCCTTTACTTTTAGAATTGTACCCAACAAAAATGCATTTTACTGGTTTATCATCCAATTTTTTGTGATGTTTCTAATGCATATGCTAGACAACCAAAAACACGCAGATGAGCAACATATGGCTTATAAGCCTCATATGGAGTGATAGACTGTAGCGCTTTAGTGGGATACCTATTAAGTACATATGTTGCACACATAACAGCCTCAGATAGAAACTATGTGGTAAAGCCTGACTCTTAACCATACACCTCACCATATCCATGAGTGACATGTTCTTCCGTTCAACAACCCCATTTTGTTGAGGTGTATACGACACTGTACATTGATGTTTTATCCCACATTGAGCCACAAATGCATTAAAGTTAGAAGACATATATTCCCCCCCTTGATCAGAACGGAGGGTGCCCATTTTGCATGCTAATAGATTTTCAGACAAAACCAAAAACTATTTGAAGCACATAAACACTTCGGACTTTGCTTTGAGTGGATATACCCATGCATGCTTGGAAAAATCATCAATGGAAGTCACAAAGTAAAGATAGTTTACAAAAGAAGTTGTGTGCATAGGACCACAGGCATCACTATGTACAAGCTGCAATTTCTGCGTAACCTCAATTGAACCATCTTTTGGAAAGGAGCAACGCTCCATTTTTTCCAAAATACAGTCTTCACATACATGTTTATCGGTTGCCTCAAGTTTGGGAAAAGAGGACACCATTTTAGATTTTTGTAGGCCTAGCAAACTAGTAAAATTCAGATGACCAAAGCATGCATGGCAAAGCTTTGCATCTAACATAGCCTGAGAATCATGTACTATAGATGCTAAATCATTCACAGATTTTTCATAATCTATGAGCTTATACAACCCACAAGAAAAAATGCCAGAAGCAATAATCACGTCGCCATTTCACAGATCATGAACTGTACATCTGTCATCAAGAAATTTCACAACCAAGCCAATCTTGGCTAAAGCCAAAGCTGATAACAAATTCGTCTTGATCCCTAGCACAAATAGAGCATCTAATAGAGTGAAAGAACTACCATCAACAATAGTCAAAATGATTTTACGAACTCCCATGACAAGATAAGAGGAGTTGTTGGAACATGTGATAACATTCGTTTTAGGGGTAGGCTCTAGTGTAGAGAAGAAAATGTGCTGCGAGGTAATATGTTTGGTCGCCCCACTATCAAAGTACCAAATATCTGAGTCTACTACAGACATGCACTGCCCATGAGAAGATGGGTCAAAATTGCAAACAATAGTAAACACCCATTCTTTATCCTGCAAAAGATTAGCAAACTTTGTTTTCGGTGTAGAGGCCTCTGCAACAACCATTCCAACCTCTTTCTTCTTTGCCTCTTTCGCAGCCAATTTTGGATAGTTCTTAATGACATGATCATTTGCTTTATAGTATTTGCAAAATAATTTTTGCTTTTCTGATTTCTTCTCATCTTTGTCTTCCTTCTTCGATTCTGCAGAATTAGCAGATTTCTATTTACTAGTTGAAGAGTTCCATTTTCCTTTGCCCTACTGACTAGCCAAGAAAGCTTGATTTGCGACATGCATAATGGACATGTTCTGCCTAGACAGATCTTCCTACAACAGAATAGAAACTAACTCTTCAAATGTTAAGGCATTTGGATTCCCTTTCATCATCAAATGAAGAGTAGAAGGAAAACTCTGATATGAGTCAGGAAGACCATTTAGAACAGTATGCACAAGTGAACTATTAGGAAGGACTTCATCAACAGGAATCAATTGTTCCTTCAAATCCTTGATCCTTGTCAAAAAACTGTCCATAGAATCACCTTCATTCATGTGCTCACTCTCCAACTATTTTCGGAGGTAAGCAACATGAGCCTCATTCCTAGCCTGGTACAATGTGGTAAGTGTATCCCAAGCATCCTTAGCTACAAGAGAAAATGTGAGGAATAATGGCACTTTTGATAGACAGAGCTATCAATGCATGTGCCTGGGCATCTCTGCCATCCCAATAAATTTTCTTTGCAGTAGGTGCAGTAGAAACCGCAGCACGAATAGGAATCTGTAGAATATCACCATCTTCAACACCTTCCGCATCAGCTCAGTACCTGCAGTTGTAACAATTGCAAGTGTGATAGGATGTTTTTCAACACCCTACACAATGTTCCATAGTCCTTTTGCAACCAAAACATGTCACATCGTATAAGCCCATAACAGGTCGTTGGTACCATCCAACTTATCTTCAACAACCAACATACAAAATACACTTTTCAGCCATTGATGCAAAAAATTGATTGTATCTCAAAAAGTTGAACAAAAATGCCCAGACAAATTTTGCTAAACTTGTAGGAGACTTCGAGACGCTTAAACTGGCGAACCAAAACTCGTATATACCTTTGGCACAAAAAGATGAAATAGCCTGCACTAGCACTACAATAGTGCATTCGAAGGCCAAAATGAGCTCAAATAATGATTTTGACACCAAAATTTGTGCGATTCTGAGACTGAAATCGGAGAGGTGTCGATGGTGCCCTAGATGAAGCGACGACCTGCTCTAATACCAATTGTTGGAGTTAGATATCTACAGAAGCATGCAAATAGCACAAGGAAGCTTCTTAATATTGAATTCATTACCACTAGAATGTACAAAGATAAGTGGCCCGTTAGGCCAATAGGCGTATATACAAGGGGGGGGGGGACTCCTAAAGAGGGAAAAAAGTGCTCCGATGGTCTTAGAGTTTTCACGCACATCACTACCTAAATATGTCAACATAGAACAGTAAAACCAATGATTCATTATAGAAAGAGATTACAACCAGATTATAGAGAGGGGGTTTTGACTCTCATTGTTTTCTCCTGAAGATTGCTCTACAACTTTCAAAATACTCCCTTTCACTTCTCGAATCTGTTGCAGCTACACGATGCGTAACGATTGATGTTCCTAGGAAATTCTAAGGATACTATATTACAAATTTATATTATTCGGATAATTACAAAATTGGGCGTACTATCGACGATAGCCTAACAGATATAAAAATCTATGATGTCATGAATTCTCTATCATACAAAGACTTCAAGAGAGGATATCATGAATTCTCTATGATCTCGAATCATGCAAAGCTAAATATCCAAATTCAATAACTGTATCAAATAAATAAATAAGTACTACTTGGATGCAAACAAGCTTTTTACACGCTAGAGGGAATAGGCCTATACATGCTTAAGATGAATTCACACTTGAACTTGGGTAGAGGAGGTTTTTCCACATTCCATCATAAGTTTTTAAGTATATTTATATATTAGTTATCCAGTTAAATAAAGGATGTACATATATACAAAATCACTTCACTTCTCCATTTCTTGATATAGAACCTTGTAGGGATAGGAGCTCCCTTACACGTTCAAAAAATAAGAGAGGATATTGAAAGGGATTTCATGGCTTATAGATGGATCTTGTGATGAAGGGGATAAAATTTGCGAGAACTTATTCGTTTCATTATACATATAGGGCGTGTAGGACGTGTATGTACTTTTATAGACTCATATGTTTAGTTTTTTGAGTTAAGAGAAGGTAAATAAAGTTAATTATTAATTCTATATTCAAGTATCCTTTCCAAATTGCTCAATAATAGTTAATTTGGTTGTATTTATAGCCTCACAACTAGAAGTGGCCGTTGTAGGTTGCTTTTTTCTCAACCAAGATATGCATGAGCTACCAAACATGAAGCAAAAACCACTAATGGACATAGTGTCATAGCAACCAACCTAGTTAGAGTTACAAAAAGGATGTAAATCTCACAGTAGTAATCCCCCTTAGGATAAAACAATCTGAGTAACCGAGTACCGCTCAAGTAGCAAAAGATGCACTTAACCGCCTACCAATGCTTGACACTTGGGCAATGCATAAACATGCTCCTCTATGAGACATCAAACTGAATATCAGGTGGAGTTATGCATAAGTAAATGAAACACCCAATAGCGTGCTCATAGAGAACAACATCAAATTCATCTTGAGCATTATGAAGACTCAACCATAAACCTATTTCCATAGGAGTGTCAACCATCAAATTGCATAAATTGAATGCCCAAATAATGATGCAAGTGCCCCAAATCTGACATCTCAAATGAGACATGCAAATCAGCCTTGAAATTAGGAATATCCTTCTCATTAGGTCCAATGAGCAACATGTCATCAACATAAGAAGCAATGATCAAAAGCACACCATTTACATGCTTAATATATAAGGTGCTCTCAATTGGATTGTTCCCAAAATCATGTGAAATCAAGTAGGCATGTACCTTGTCATACCAAGCACGTGGTGCTTGCTTCGAACCATATAATGCCTTTTTCAATCTGCATACTTTGTTTTTGTGCACTTTTTGCACGAAACCATGGGGCTAAAAAACATACACTTCTTCATGTAATTCACCATATAGAAATGCACTTTTAATGTCCAATTCGTGGGCTGCAAGTGCACATATTCTATGAACGGTAGTCATTCGACATGTACTGCAAAGGTCTCATCAAAATAAATGCCTCTTTCTTGAGCAAAACCTTTTGCAACAAGGCTAACTTTGTACCTATCAATTGTTCCATCACTTTTATTTAGCTTCTATAGCCATTTAGTACCAATGGCATTTTTGCAAGGAGGAAAATCACATAAATATCAGGTACCATTCTTCATAATAGCATCATATTTTGATTACATCAAAGCATCCATCCAATTTTTTGAATTTTGTGCTTCATCAAAAGAAATAGGCTCATTTTCATCACAGAGACTAGAGGCAACCATAGCATAGCAATCTGATGCAAAAGAGGCTGCCCATTTTACACCCATGCATTCCTAGAAAAATCATGAAAAAAAATCATGACGTAAAGGTAGTTTCCAAAAGAATGTGTCTACAAAGGACCACAAACATCACTATGAAGAAGCTACAATTTTTTAGTAGCTTAATATGAACCATCTTTTGGAAAGGGGGAACATTGCATTTTTCCCAAAATAAAACCTTTAGAGACATGTTTACAAGGTGCCTCAAGTTTGGGTAGAGAGGACATCATTTCACATTTTTGCAAGCGTAGCAAACTAGCAAAATTTAGATGATCAAAGCATGCATGCAAGAGCTTTGCATCTGAGATAGCCTTAGAATCTTGAGCCACACATGCTAAATCATTAGATTTTGCATAGTCTATGAGGTTATAGAGCCCACGACATAAAATGCAAGAAACAATAATAACATCTCCATTTGACAGATCATGAACTAGACATCTATCATCAACAAATTTGACAACCAAGCCAACCTTGGCTAACGCTGAAACTCACAATGGATTTTTCTTGATTGCTGGCATAAACAAAGCATCTACCAATGTAAAAGAACTACCATCAATAGCAGTCAGAATGATCTCACTAACTCCCATGATTGGAGAAGAGGAGTTGTTGGCACATGTGATAGTATTCCTTGTCGGGGCAAGCTCAAGTGAATTGAAGAAACTATGCTGCGAGGTAATATGTTTGGTTGTCCCACTTTCAAAGTACCAACATCTGAATCTACTACTAATATTTTTTCCCTTCTAATTAGCTAAGAAAGCTTGATTTGCTATACAAGTAATGGACATGTTCTCCCTAGACTGATTTTCTTGCAACAAAACATAGACTAGCTCCTCAAATGTTAAGGCATTTCAATTGTCTTTCATCATCAACCGAAGAGTAGAAGCAAAACTTTGATATGAATATGAAAGACCATTCAGTACAATGTACACAAATGAACTGTGTGGCAACACTTCATCAACATAAATCAATTGTTCCTTCAAACCTTTGATCTTTGTCAAAAATTTATCCATAGAATCTCCTTCATTCATATTCTCACTCTCCAACTGTTTTGGGAGGTAAGCAACACAAGGCTCATTTCTTCCGTGGTACATTAACTTTCCATTGACATAGCATAACTGGTTTAGATGGTTATAGAAAACTCAACACACAGTATAGGTAACGGGTTGATTATAATAAATTTATCATACAGACACATGCTCCTTTCTCGGATGAATGGAGCATGATATGATATGCTTATCTGCATGAGAAAAAGAGTGAAGAAGAATGAACAACGGCATAATATGATGAAGACATGGATGTAATTTTGAAGTTTTATGTGACTATTTTCATGCAGAGATGTACTCATGGATGTGAGGAAAATTGAATATAGATTTCAAAACGAAGTTATTTGTGAGTATTCTCATACGCATATGCATTCGGGGATGTAAGAAACATTGAACATAGATTGCAAAATTGTAGTCTCGATTCCCCAAACTTTTGTTTCATCATGATGTACGCGAATCCCCAAAATTTCTCGGTAGAGACTAGACGGAAAGCAAGTACTGTGATATGACTTATGGTCTCTATCTCATATCTCTTTTACTTGTGGTTGTCTGTTCTTTTTTGTGCAGGTAACTTGTAAAGTGAATATATTGATTTTCTTCTTAATTGTGATGACTAATCGAAGACAATCTATTTGAACAACTTAAAATGGAATAAAAATTAAAATGATATTTTTCATGTTAGAAACAATGCTTTCAAAAAATCATTGATTTGACAAGTAATAAGTAACAATAAACCTCACTCGAAAAAACATGCTTCCTTCATACAATATATGTTACATTAGCTTAGTTCATTCATGGTTGACATTTGAATAACACTTAAACTTCATATATAGTATTGAATTTTCAGAATTGAAGGCCGTTATATTCTTCAGCTCATCATTTGTAGGAAAAAATTTAAAATTCCTATCCAAGCTCGTTTAGTATTGTGGTTTGATGCCTTGAGTCTTTGGGAGGAATTCTTGAGTTCAAATCTTGGCTAGACATATCTGTGAGTTTCTCAAAGATGGGTGCCTCTACCTTACAAGGTTGGGTGTGTGAGTGTGTTTCCAATTCTCTCCAAAAAAAAGAAAAATAAAAAATTCCCCATTTTGAAGGAGAGAAAATCTAGGTAGAGTCTTGGAGTTGAAGGTGAAGAGCTACCCTAAATTATGAATTGTAGCTCAAACATGACCTATCCAAAGGGCATGACTATCTGTGTTTATAATTAATTCATGTGGGATGATTTTATTCCTTTTACTGCATTGTTTCTTCTCGAGAATTTAACCTGATTTTTTTGTCCACATTCTATGTTATTGGGTTGATGGACAATCAAAGTCAGCAAGACATCTTTCGTAGAATATCTACCTAAAACATGCCACTGCTTTAGCAAGGTAGGACCTCCATCTCGTCTTTGTATCGCTAGGAACTTCTACTTTGCCAAGTTCATGTAACATTTCTTACATGCTCTCCCAGCAAGATTTTCTTGAAACAAAGAGCAGGATCCCCAAGACTAGTACAGTACATGTTGAAGCTCTTCCAAAATCTTTGAGCAATGGGGCAGTGAATGAACATGTGGGTGATGTCTTCCAGCTGATCACAGAAGGAGCAGAGTGGATATTGGCCTCTAGCGACCTTTGAGGGCTCAAATTCTTTGGTGCATATAGAAGAATAGAAATCAGAAGGTGTTCTCCAAGTCTCCCAAAGATTTTATGTATTTTTGAAACAAGGGGATAAGCTACATCCTTAAGTGTTGTAGGGTTCTATGAATGATGCCCAAGTGGATTCCATCACTCCTAAGGATATCTTTAGGAAAGTTTGCTACAAAAGTTGGAAAGTCAAGCTCCTTTCTTTGTATTCAGATAAGAGACTGAGTGTAATGCATTACTTAGACTCCGTTCTGTTTTTTGAGAGTACAATGAATTGGAAACACACTCACACACCCAACTTGATAAGGTAGAGACACCCATCTTTGAGGAACTCAAAGATATGTTCAGCCAAGATTTGAACTCAAGACTTCCTCTCAGAGATTCAAGACGTCAAACCACTAAACTAGGCAAGCTTGAACTCCATTTTGTAATCTCTCTCCCTCTCGGTCTTTCCATTTGTGAGTCTATTTTGTCTTCTTAATTTATTTTTCTCTTTCCTGTTTTGTCAAAGAAAAAAAAACATTCTTGACCCCGCAGCACAGATCTCCATACGAGTGAAAGAGCCGTCTCAATCCTTTAGAACTTCGTGCAGAGGCGACGATCTTTCGTTTGCCCTCAGCACGCATGATATCATATCGGCCTCCAGGCTCCTCGCAATGCTTCATCACCATATCTCCTTCTTTCTTCTGCGTGTACTAAAGACAGATTCCGTGTACTTCTGCTTACATCCCTTTGCCCTGACCATGCATGATGATATCAGATCGCCCTCTAACCAGCTCCTCCATTCTAACTTCTACGTCTTCATCTCCTCCATTCTAACTTCTACGTCTTCATCTTTCTTCTGCGTCCACAGAACCCAGCTTCCGTATAGCTTTGTCGACATCGATCTGTCCTGCTCGACCTATCATAGTTGAAGCTTTTCTGATTAACCTCTGCGTGCGGAACAAATCGTATACACCGTTAACGCAGGGCAGCTGCCTATGCTGCACTCCGTACCCTCTTTTTGAGTTGCTTCCCTCGTAACGCGGAATTTACTCGTACCCTCTGTGTGTTACGTATCCACGTCGTCCTCTTGAGCCGATTCCCTTACTTCATTTCTGTCCATTCTTCCTGCACGCAGGTCACGGAAGCTCAACGTCTATCCTGTGTCTCTGCCACCTTTTATTCTATTGTGGCCCCAGCTCGCGAGTACCTGTGATCTTTCTGTGTGTACAGATCCACGCTCATTTCATGACATGTCACCTCTGCACATGGCGTCATTGTGTTGTACAAGAAAGGACCCCCGCCGTCGACACACAGTAACTTTTGGCCATCCTGAAGCATCGTCCCAGAGCCATTCTGATCGCTAAAACAAGGACAATCAAGCTGGCTTTAGAAACAATCAAGGCACTGAAGATATGCGGGCCAACATGGAAGGAAGGGAGGCTGCGAAGACCCTCTCATACTCAAGGTTGCATCAGGTAAGTACAGCGGACGAGAATGAAAGCTTGGAGAAGGTAATCATCCAGACAAAACCGTAAGCTCTTAATGGAGACGAAGTCATACGTGCATGTATGATGTCTTCTTCGTGATCCATTTGTCTAATCCGCGCTTCGTAGGTTGCAGTTGGCGAATGCTTATTATCGATAACTAGCAAAACTATTTTCCATCTTCCCCACGCAAATTGTAATCTTGTCCGCTTGCATGTAGAACAATAGTACAGAAAATATATCTTTTCAAAGACGCGGAATGCAATGTACTAGATGATCACTACCGTCCCTTCGAAGACCACTCATCAATTGGAGGATTAGTACAAACTTATAACCATAATTGCGGAAAGCTATATGTCGCACAATATCATCAACAATTGGGGCCCCCCTTCCCTCTGTCAAAGTGTGGATTTGGTGGTCTGTGATCACTAGCCGATTGTGATTACCTTCAAGCCATCATGGATCTCAAAAAAGCCCCTTGTTTTCATGGAAATCCAACCATTCTCTCTCTCTCTCTCTCCCTTGATTCCCTTGATCCACTAGGTGTTGGAGGAGGGTGGTCCTACAAACTCAATACATCTTGGCCAGGGATCATAAGAATTTTCAAACCATTCGTCATGCTAGAAGGGCTCAATGTGAGATTTCCGAGGCTTGGTGCAAGGCCTTTGGCTCCTTCTCCTCATCCACTAGGTGTTGGAGGAGGGTGGTCCTACAAACTCAATACATCTTGGCCAGGGCTCATAAGAATTTTCAAACCATTCGTCGTGCTAGAAGGGAATTTTTTTATCGAAAGTTATGGTGTTTGGAGGCAGAAGTTAACAAAGGCCACTCACAATGCCAAACTAACCTCCAAAAAATCAGAAGCATTTTGAGATATGAAGAAGAAATTCAAAGAAAGAATCTATAAATTATTGAAGATTTCTAGGCAAATAGGGCAGACAAGCCTCTCAAGAAGAAGCAATCCAAGGAACCGATTCCATTCATGATGAATGCCGATGGGATTGAATGCAAAACAGATGAAGAAAATAGTACAACTGATTGTCAACCACTTTACCCAGCTCTTGGGGATTTCTATGCTTCTTTCTTCTCACAAACATGACTGAATGGCCGTCATCTCGCACGTTTGAACCAAAAAAAATCTCGCACAACTAGAGAGCTCTTTGTGAAGCTTCCATCTCAGATGTTGAGATTCTGTAGGTAATTGAATCCCTTCCTAATGGTAAGAACTTGAGGTTGGATGGCCTTACCAATGAGTTCTTCAAGACTTTCAAGCATGTGGTGGCTACTCCTTTATCTTTGATGTGGTAAGAGGCTATTCCTTTTGGCATGCTTCCCAATCGTCTCAATGAGGGAGTCATCAAGCTCATTCACAGAAACGGAAGCAGAAATAGAATTGAAAATTGATGGTCAATTATGATGCTCCAAACCAGTTACAAGATCTTGGCAAAGGTGATTGCTAATTGTATTACTTATCACCTTTGAGAGTGGATCAATAAGGATAAAAAAGGTTTCATTATGGAAAGGTCCATCTTGGAGGCTATCATTGATGTTTGGGAAGGGCTAGTGTATGCTAAGGAATCAGTGCAAGATGTGCTCTTCCTTAAGATTGACTTCAATAAAGCTTATGATAGACTCGAGTTAGACTTGATTCTCCAATCGATGCAAGACTTGGGCTATGGCCATAAGTTCATTAAGATGATCTATACTGTACTGGAAAATGCTACTTCTTAGATAAACATCAATGGTCAACTCTCTCACACGATAAAATTGGAAGTTCTATCAAACAAGGGTGCCTGTTGGCTCTCTTCTCTTTGTTTCTCAATCAAGATCAAATGATCATGAGATGTTTTGCCATTGATACTAATGTCTTTGTGCATAATGACACATCAAGTATTGATACTTTTTGGAGTTATCTAAATACTTTTTGTGAGGCTTTGGGATTGAAAATAAATCATTC
Source organism: Ceratopteris richardii (assembly GCA_020310875.1). Taxonomy (NCBI): domain Eukaryota; kingdom Viridiplantae; phylum Streptophyta; class Polypodiopsida; order Polypodiales; family Pteridaceae; genus Ceratopteris; species Ceratopteris richardii. The sequence continues at coordinate 110,656,200 of CM035431.1, forward strand.
TAAAACTAATTTCAAGGTAGTTATTGGCAGCCTCCTTAATTTATTATTGACCATGGTTCCCAGTTGATCCCTAGTGATCAAATCTTCCGTCTCTTAGGTTTTCTGATGGTAGTATTCCTTCTTTGGTTTGCCAAACTTCCATACCTAAGAAATAGTGAAGTAGACCAAGATCCTTTATGGAATACTCAAGGTGAAGTTGTGTGATAATGAATTGGATGTGTTTTTCATGTGACTCTCTCAAGATAAAGTCATCTACATAGAATATGATGATGGCCAGTAAGAACTCTTTTTGATAGATGTATAAGTTTGCATCATCATTGCTTCTTTGAAGTCCTTTATCTTTGAAATACTTGTGAATCTTTTCATACTAGGTTCTCGGAGCTTGCTTAAGTCTCTAAAGTGCATTATGAAGCTTGTAGACTTGATCTTCCTTTTCTTTGATCTTGAAACCTTCAGGTTGATCAACATATACTTATTCTTGAAGATCGCCATTGAGGAAAGCAATCTTGACACTTAATTGGTAGAGGGTCCATTTGAAATGTGCACTTATTTCTAAAATGATTCTTATGGCGGTAAACCTTGTAGTAGGGGAAAATGTTTCTTCATAATCAATGCCATGATGTTGCTTATATCCCTTAGCTACCAGTCTTGCTTTGTACTGTCCAATATATTATCTCATTTGTACTTGACCTTGTAGAGACATCTAACTCCTACGACTTGATGATTTGTAGGCTTAGGAAAAAGTTTCCAAGTGTTCTTCTTCTCGATTGTATCCATTTCAACTTGCATAACTTCTTCTCACTCAAGTTGTCCTTGAGCTTCTTTGTAGTTAGAAGGCTTAGGAATCTTCTAGATCTGATGCATCAATGCATAATTTATATAATGAATTTATTCTCATTGCTGCTTTTTAATGATCCTTTGCGATCTTCTTAGTTGATTTGAAGTACTTGCCTCTCACAAATGTATTGAAAAGACAGTGTCCCCCTCTGAAGTGTAGATGGGTGGACTAAGAATTGTACTTGGATCTTTGGTTGAGTATGTTGAAGCTTCATTAAAGATTACATCTTTAAAAGATGTGATGGAGTGGTTCTCAAGATCATACAATCTATACGCTTTTGATTGCTCACTATAGCCAATGAAGATGTGCTTCTTTGACTTGGAATACAACTTGTTGCCATCTTATTTTTGCATGTGGACAAGTGCTTCACTTCCAAGTACTCAAAAGTAATTGAAATTAGGATTTCTTCCATAGTAGGCTTTCAAGGTAGTCTTGTTGTGCAATACACTAGTGAAGTCTCGATTGAGTACATGCATGATAGAGTGCACTACTTCTACCCAAAACTTGTATGATAATTCTTTGTTGTGAAGCATCGCTTGCACCATTTCCATCACACTTTGGATCTTTCTCTTAGCTAATCCATTTTGGCATGGAGTATGAGGATGAGTAAATTATCATTTTATCTATTTTTCCTTTAATAAATGGTCAAATTCATGATTGATAAATTCACCACTACCATCTGATTGAGTAGTCTTGATTGTCTTTAATTATACCCAAATGTATCATGAGTGGTCATCTACTAGAAGAAGGAAGTAGATTGATCCACTAAGTGAAGGAGTATTTATAGGTCCACTGAGATCCATTTGGACGAGGGCTAAAGGATTCCTGGTTATTTTGGATGCCTCCTTGGGAATGGGAGTCCGATGTTGCTTGCCTTGGATGCAAGCTTGGGAAAAATCATTGACTTGCCCGATCTTTGGTATTCATTTAACTATCTGAGATGAGGAAATCCTTTGTAAATACGAAGTGTGGCCATACCTTTGAAGCCATAGACTAGAAAGGGACTCATTTGATAGAAAGAAGGAGAGTTTCTGTAGCCCTTTTTCTTATACACGTGCAATGATGTCTTTGGTTTTAGGATCAATCATCTTTACAGAAGTATTATCAAATAATACTTGTTTATCATGATCTGTGATGGCCTCGACTGATAGTAAAGGAATAAATAATACATTGGATAATGGTTTGCACTCCCCTCAGTTATTGGTGATTTTTACTTTGCATTTCCCTTTGATGGGTAGGCTCTTTTTGTTGCCTAGGTAAGCTTTGCTAGTATGATCTTCAATTTCTTAAAAATAATTCCAATCTTTACACATGCGATGTCGTTCCACTCTCAAAGATCTATTCTTGAGATGAGGAAGTTACTAGGGCATTGGCTTCTTTTGAAATAAACAAGTTTTCACTCGAACAATGAGATCTATGTTGAGAGGGTTTTCATGGGTTCTTGGAGCTAGAGGACTTTGAGGTGTGCTTCTTCTTATAGAAATTTTTTTTCAAGTGTCCTATTTTTCGACAGAAATTACAACTAAACTTCTTTGACAAAGTGTTGGATCCTTGCTTGGATGCATTCTTGGTATTATGAATAGTATGTTTTCCTTTGTGGAAGGATCACTTAGCCCTCATTAGTGTCTCTTATGAGGAGACCGCTTTGCTTCTGAGTCGTGGAGGAGCAAAAGTTGAAAAACCTCTTTCCAAGTTAGAACTTGGACCCGAGTATAAAGGATGGTTACAAATGTCTTACATGATCTAGGGATCTTATTGAGAAGGCAGATGGGCATATCTTCAGTAGAAAATTGATGGCCACATAATGCTACTTTACATTGACAGTCCTCAAATGTGGCACTAACTTTGGAAACACAACCCTGGGGCCTAATGGATGGGTTGTGAAACTCCATCTCTAGGATGTATATCTTTGAGAGAGCTTTATCTTTACACAAATCTTAGGGATCTTCTAAGCTCCAGAGAAAGTTTTATAGGATGTTATATGGTGTTTGGTTAACTCATCACAAGCTAGAGGTAATTGGCCTAAGGCTCACTTGTCCTTTACATCCCACACATTCTAGGCTCCTAGATGGCTTTTCTTATCGAGCTCTCATTCTGTTCCTTCAACTAACTCGTACAACATGTTTGTATAGAGATAGGCATTAATGGTTTCCTTCCATGGATTTCAATTTGTGCCTTTGAGTCTTTAATCTTTTGGAATGAAGATTGGTGTGAAGGAGGGTAAATATAATTGAGTTGAGGACGTTGCATTTGAAATCATTGACATGGTCCTAGGTAAAATGAAGATATCATGCTTGCAAAGATGAAGTTAAGAATTTGGCACAAAATTGAGTTGGGGTGGGAGGAGGGCTTAGAGTAGCCCTACACTTACACCAAAAGTTGAAACAGATACCTTGGAGAGAGTGGGCTTAGAATCTCCCTATACTTGCACAAAACCTTAGATGCATGGACACGAAAGGAGGGCTTAGAGTAGCCTGATTAGATAAAGGTAGCCTTAGAGTGGGCTTGGGAGCTTAAGAAACTTTGTGGGTGGGCTAAAACTAGCCTCCAACCCACAAATGCATACACAATGGATCCTTTTTTTTATGTTGGAGTTACAAAGTTGGGAACTTAGTGCCTTATAGCATGCTAAAATCCTTGGATATAAACAAACTAATGCACCCTTAAAGGACAATAAAGAACCACAATTTTGGAGCTTAGAGTTCCAAAGCAAAGGTTGTTATGATAAGCAAAAAAGAGTGTGTGGAAACTCCAGTAATATTGGAGAGCTCTTAATTCTTAGAGAAGATTGTAAATTTTATGTTCTAAAACTTGAGGAGAGCCAAGGCTGGCTAAGTAAAATTCAGAGAGAAGTCACCTATACTTATATGTTAAGTAGCATCGCAATAATTGTTATCTATACTTTTGAGTGATCCATGTGGCTGGTTCGAAGTGTGACTGTCAGTTATGAAGTATCCGATTGACAGTACTAAAAATAACAAACCATCAATTCGAAGTGTCCTCGCCAACTTATCTATACCTTAAGAGGTGCATAAAACATGTGAAGGGTGGCCATATTCAATTCACTTCACAAAAAAATTCTCACATCAATAATGACACATGTGTAGAGGATGAATATCCAAGCTTGATCCTACATGCAATATTTTAACAACTCATAGAAGTTCTATGGGTAAAGTATGTGCCGTCATGATATCATACTTGATGTGGTAACACTCTTGGGTAATCGCATGCCATGTGGAACTACCTGTGGCCTTTCTTCACCCGTTGGGAGAGGTTGTGGTGCGCCACGATTTGACGCATACATCCCTTTCCAGAGAATGCATTCAAAAATTGTAACCTACTCCAGTGTGGCAGCATCAATGTTCTTCTAGCATCGAGACATGCTACATCTCTTGCATTCTTTAGTTCTCTCTCTCTCTCTTACCCTCTTTCATTTTCTTGTGTGGACTACTTTGAGCAAGCATTTGCTCTCCATTAGGGGAAAAAATAATGAACCCTGCATGGGCATTGTAAGGATCTCTAATTTTTAGGGATTGATCTTAATTTTTTTCTTGTTCAAGGGAATAAGTGCATTTAATAGGGTACTTTTTAGTAGGCTAGAGTATGCTTTTTTTCTAGGTTGTACTAGGCTCCTCTCTTTGTTCTTCTAGAGAGAGAGCAAGAGACTCTACTTTCCACATCATTAAACTCATGCATGTAATTGGTTTAAAAAATGTCTTTCTTTTAAGTCTTATTTTCAGTGTATATTTACTTAAAAGGATCCATTATATATATATATATATATATATATATATATATATATATATATATATATATATATATATATATATATATATATATATATATATATCAAAAGTCACCTTTTTTAGACTCATTTTTATAAGCTTCTTTTAGAAAAAGTATAATTTTTGAAATCCCTCCAAAACTAAATCCACATCATCAAATCCGTAACTATGATTCTTCCAAAAAATGACTTTTTTCAAATTTCATCATTTTCAGCCATTTAGTGGAAAAATACACTTTAACCCATCCACATAGAAGAGAAGACAGTTTCCCAGCAAAACGTATACTTTAGAGTCCCTTCCAACCAATTTTCCACTTTGTTTTTGATATTCTTGGTTATTAGCAAAGATGGTGTTGACATGCATTACAAAATTCACACTATAATATCCTCATGCTCCTGCATCAATAAGTATCCATGTTCGTGTGCCAAGAGAGTTTTCTCCAAATACACAATGCAACAATGATGTTGATTCTCAAAATGAATGTCGTGTTGTTGGAGAAAAGAGTATTGATATTTAGACTCATGTTTCACTATAACCTCGTGATCCAATATTTTCATACAATCCAACATTTGATAACCTCTCAACTTTACTTCAATTTATTAGCGGGGATGAAGCTAGACTATTAGGTTATTGCAAGCGATTATCTACACATTCACATACTAATGCTAAGTATTGGCTCCAATAATATCATCTCCATCATATGAGGATGGTCACATTAGGAGGCACAATCATATCTTTACAAAAACAACTTGTCGATTTTTAACAAGATATGGGAGCAAAGGAAAGCACAATTGCAAAGTTAAATGCTAATCTCTAGTAGCTGAAAGAGACTGCACTTGGTAAGAGATATATGAAAAGAGCATTGTCATCCTTTGAAGCTCTTTCTGTAGATGGTAGAGCATGCAAATGATGTATTTTATGCAACAAGATGAGTGTTTGTTTTACTTTTATATGTTTTAATGAATATTTGAAATCAAATCTTTCATTGTTTAGGTCATTTATTCAAGACATAAGTGCTTCATCAACAACACAGGACCATTTCAAGTTGATGAATAGTTGTATAAACAACAAATAAATTGCTTCTGTTATAGACACACCCATGGGAAAGTGCATTAGAGATTTTGTTCAATCTAAGTTCTCAGAAAAGTTAATAAAACCTTATCAAAGTGCAAGATGTGCAGACACTATGTGACGAAGTGGGTATCAATAGAAATGGGTATACTGCAATATACAACCTTCTGAGGCAAGCCTTACAAGCACAAGGTATTTGTCAAAGTATATTTCCATGCCTATATAAAGTATCTATCAAGAAAAAAATACTTCTAATGAGGATGTGACTCGTACTATTGGATAATATTTATTCATAGAAGACACTATACCTACCTCTATTTATCATCCAAATATTCTAAAGAATCAATTAGAGATCCTATCTGCACAAGGATTCACTTGCACCAAATTCAACAATATATTTGTGGACCTTTAGAAGCTTAAACAAGCAATGTATCACTTTTATAGCTCAATAATCAAAGATAACCCTACTACATTTTATATAGTGTTGAAGTTTTATTACATTCAAGTGTTAAATTGTTGAAGGAGATGGTGGACACTTTCCAGAGATGAGACGGTGCTGCAAATCCTTGCTTTACACCAGCCAAAAATGAGTTGAAGAGTGCACAGCAGACCTCTTGAGCTTTCTAGGAACCACAAATAATCACCCAAGTACTTTGGAAGATGATCCTCAAATCATTGGATCAAAACAGATAACTTGGAGTTTCACTATGAGCCAAAAACTTGCTATTTTGATTACTATACCTTCTCAGAGAAATGAATAATACTCCTTCCCTGGTATCGATTGGACAATATCCTTTTGCAAATATCTAACTCACTACGGTACCTAACTTTCACAAACTATTTCACTTGAAATGATAAACTATGCAATGAGAACGATCTTTAGCAAGTTTGGGGTGTATCCTGACTTCCTAGGAGCTGAATATTATGGAGACCAGTGAGCACTATTTTGCACATTACTCAGTAATTAATGAATAAATTTAGCTGAAAATTTGTAACATGAAAATAGAGATGAATCTATAACAAGTCAGACCATTGAAAATGATCAAGTGCTCACTAAGAAATGGATCAGAGAAGATCACTATTCTGAGTGGTTCCTGACAGAGGAGAGAAAATGAAACATAACCACAATGTATGTATTAATGCACATAAAGTACAATGATATTGAAAATTAATGATTGAAAAATTTGAGGGGAATGGTAGAGCTATAGTGTGAGCTCAATATCCACTTGAAATACCTTTGAATATCTCTCCCAAATCTAGCTTACTTCATGCAAGTTTCTGTGCCTTCTTTTATAGCTAAAGTTGGAGCCATCTTTTGAATTTTGAAATTCAAACTATACCAAAAAGTGTACCTAAAGTTTAGGACTTCAATACTTTATCAACCTCACCAAATAAATCTCACAAATGTTCCTCCAAAATTCACATGAATACAAGTGCTTTTTACATATGCACTTTTATAACGAGTAAATATTCATTTTTACACATGGATAGCCATATGTGACTTCAATATCCAAATGTCTAAGTATGCAGGCTTGGATCCATTTGCATCAATAGCTCCCCCTCAAGCCTTACATGCTTGGGCTTCAACTTTCCTTCATATCCTACAATCCAATCATCATCTTGAACCTGCTCAATTTAGTTCCATCCAAAGATTTGGTCAATGTATTTGCACATTGTAGGTTTGTAGACACATAGGACAATCGTATGTCCTTGCTAAGTAGCTTCTCTCTCACATATTGGTAATGGACTTCAATGTGCTTAGTCTTTTCATGATACATAAGATTATCATCCAAATGTAGTGAGCTGATATTATCTCAAAAGATCATTGGAGTGTATGTATATAGCCCCAAGTCTGAGTAGAGTACATTTAACCACATTGCCTCTTGTGTTGTAGTTGCTAAGCTCCTATATTCAACTTCAGTTGATGACAATGCCATAGTTGGTTGTTTCTTTGATGACCATGAAATTAACTTAGATCGTGCAAAAGATAAGTAGCCAGAGGTGCTCCTCCTATCATCTTTTGGGCCAACCCAATCTACATTAGAGTATAGCTTGATATCCAAGTGAGATGTAAATGGATAAAATAATCCTTCATTTATGGTGCCCTTTAGATACTTTAAGATCCTTTTGGCAGCTTCCATGTGAGGTTTTCTTGGTGTATGCATGAATTGACTTAATGTACTTACCCCAAAGCATATATCCACTCTTGTTAGAGTTGCATAATTGAGACTCCCAACAAGACTTTGGTAACATGTGATGTCTTGAAGCAGCTCTCCTTCATGAGCACTGAGTTTGTGATTCAACTCCATAGGTGTACCTATTAGTATATGATCAATGTCTATCCCTCATGATTGTATGCATATTTTGTAAGCCCCATTATGAGGAGAAGCCAAGCATGCATTACCCAATTGATGGAAATCCCAACTTGCATGTTAGATGAAGGTCATATTGGACCATGTAAGGTATTGTAAGCAAAGGGAGTTACCAAGGTCCCCAATTATGGGGTCCGGGGCAGCGGTGAGCAGCCACGACTGGGGGGTCCCAGGGGGCCAGCACGCCCCCTGGTAGGGATCCGAGGGCAACACCCCTGGTGCATTGGTAAAGGGAATATTCCATGGAATATTCCCTCTCAAAGTCAGAAATCATTTATATTTGTTAGGTCGGTTCAACTGGCCAAAGCCGTGTATGGAAATTCTGTGAGTGGTGGCCGCCCACACTCTATCACCCATGTATCGCCGTCCATAGAAGGCCACCATTATCCTATATATACATGAGTTCTGCACTACCTGAGACATCAAATTGAGCCAACATACCTCTACATTGTATCTCCCTATCTAGAATTGTCTAGATCACCATTTAAGCTCTACCTTGAGAGCGCATAGGTGGACAATGCCGTCATCTTTGTACTTGCTATTAGTACAAAATTGTTGAGATTCTCCTATATTTGTTATCTTCTCTACTACTGCTATTGTGTTTGCATAACTATAGTCTTACATGGTATCAAAGCCTAGCTTCATCCTCAAACATTGGTCTTGGTGCTCCAGCTAATGTTAATGGTGCACCTATTTGAATTCATCCACCTACATTCACTGAAGGGAAGCTAGATGGAACCAACTATACACTCTCAAAGTTCAAAATTTCTGCTATTTTGGACTCATATGAATTACTTGACACTATCATGGGACTGATGGGATTGGATCCAAAGCCTTTACTCGTTGAAGATCCAAAAAATTCAAGATTGAGGATTTAACCAAATCTAGATCTTTTACAAGCTTGGAAGAGGTGGAATGCTGATGCATTATGTGCAATTGTCACTAGTGTAAGTGATTCTGTGCTTACTTTAGTTCAACATACTACTAAAGCACATGAGGCTTGGGGCATATTGGCTCGTCAATTTGAGACCAAGAACCACACTAGGATACAAAATTTAGAAAATCAATTGGCAAATGAAAAGCATTCTGATTCTAATAAGGCTGAAGATTTTATCAAAAGGACAAAACATCTTCAAGATCAATTGGTGTTGTTATAACACCAAAAGAGCTGGCTGGAAGATGTGTACGTATTCTTCTAGTAACGTATGATGGATTAGTAACAACCCTTAACACTCAGGTAAGACCAAATCCCCTTACATTTGAAGAGTTTTGTGCTATGCTTTTAGAAGAGGAGATGCGGTTGAAGAATCCGCAAAGTACAAGTGATGCTGCATTCTGAGCAAATGCAAAAGGTAAAGGCTTTTCTGATGGATCAAAGAAGAAGCCAAAGAAGAAAAAGTTCACAGAAAGTTGCTTCTATTTTGAAAAGAAAGGCCATGCCATCAAGGACTGCAAAAAGAAGCAAGCTGATGAATGAAGTGGGACTATAAAATCATCTTGGAAGAACAAAGAGTCTACAAACAACACAAAGCTGGAACTATGGGTAGCTATTGAAGAGGTATGCTCATCTTCTCAAGCTCATGTTGATGAACCATGGATTTTAGATAGTGGAGCTTCTCGCCATATGATTAGTAAAAAGGATTTGTATAGTTCCCTAGTGCCTCTGCGGGAATCCATCAATGTAGTGGTGGGAAATGACTCCAAGTGTTTAACGAAAGGAACTAGAATCATCTCTTTTATCACTTCTCCAAGTGTTGAGAAAAAGTTATCCAATGTTCTTTGGGTAACTACACTTAAAAGAAATTTGTTGTCAGTTTATAGTAATAGATCATGGAATCGAAGTTCACTTCAATAAGAGTGGTGCAGAAATCATGGATTCATCAGGTAATGTAGTAGGTAAAGGCATAAGACATGATAACTTGTATGAGCTAAGTGCCTTAACTGCTACAGAAGATAAAGATGTAAGCAGGTTATGGCATCAACGATTTGGGCATCTCGAATTTGCAGTCTTGAAGGAGATGCAAAGAACAGGGACGGTTGCTCATTTGCCTGCATTTTCAGAGTTGCAAGAACCTTGTGACTCCATTTTTGTTTGAAAATTGAAGTATGGAAAAGAAAGGATGGCATTTTCATCTCACAAAAAAAATATGCCAAAGAAATTCTCAAGGCATCTGGAATGATGGACTGCAAACCAACTAGCACACCTATGGAGGTAAATTATAAGCTATCTATGGATCATAACATGCCTGATGTAGATGCTAAGAAGTATAGAAAGCTCATTGGAAGTCTTATTTTCTTGTGAAACACTAGAAACAGCGAGTCGTAACAAACGAGAACTATGTCGTAAAAAGAGAACACTCTCGTCAAAAATTACATGTTTTCACCTCATTTTTGGAATTCCTTTACACCAGTATACATATATTACAAAAATGAGGTGAAAACAAGTAATTTTTGACATTTTTTGTCATTTTCTCAAAAAAAAAAGAGCTCAAAATGTAGTCAAAATTTCACTATATTAGGCATTGACGTGTCCCAAAATGTATATGATAAGACATTGACATGTCCAAAATCTATATGATAAGACATTGACATGTCTAAAATATATATAAGAATGTAGAAATCAATAGTTTTTACACAAAAATAACATTTTAGACATATCTTTAATGGGTGGATATCTGATTGTTATTCAAAATTGCTACAAAACATGGTTTCATTAACCAAACTACTTTGAGGCATTTACATAAGCACTAAAAATGTCTGAGAGCTTCAATGCAACTCACAACTTTGTCGATCTATGTCTACACCCTCATCATCTGATGCACTTGATTCAGTCTCATACTGTTGAGAGCTCTCTTCTTCTTCTTCTATATCCACAAGAGCTCTATCTTCATCCACGTACATACCAAATTCTGCAGGATCATGCACAACTCTTCTTGTTTTCCTATGATTTCCTGTACCACATACATCTGGAAGCTTTTGTTTTATCATGTTGATGGTTGCTTTCCTCAAGTGACCAGTTTTTGTCAAGGAAAAATCATAAACAAGAATATCTACATCATCCATTTTAAGAGTGGATGTGCTTCGAATATTCTTTTTCCTTTTTGAACCTGTTCGTTTAGTATCACACACCATTTCTAAGTTATATTTACCTGTGAATGCATTACTACTTTTTGTGTAATACCAATGCACCACCAAAGCCTCTATTCTTCTCTGATCAATATCTTTAGTTATCTTTAAAACCTTTGCAATCCAAAATGGTATGGTAGCCTCATCACCATCAGCAAGTACTGCAATAAGCGTTCCAACATTTATCTCTATTAAATTTCCTTGCCATCTTGCTTCTGCCTGTTTTGTCATCCTTGGGCCTACATAAATATTTCTTTCTGGTGGATGTATAAAACTTTGAAGTGCATCTGCATTACATGCTTGGGCCACATTCACGGATCTTTGTGTACAAAAATCCCATGTGAATGGAACATCAACTGGCCAGTGACCTGCAATTGTATACTGTATAATCTCTTCTTGATGATTGAAAAAGTCCTCCCACCAAGATACATCTTGATCTCCAGCATATTTTTTTGCACGCTCAATATGTCTCTTCTTTTCAATGAGTGCATGCATCCAGCTTTTACTTTGATCAACCACACTTCCACATCTTTCTGTATTGTTTTTATCTTCATATGGTGATTGTTCTGCACCATACACTGTTACAGTAGACAAATTAGGCACCTGCAATAAGAATCTGCATCCATCTTTAGGCTCCCACCCAAGAGAAGATGAATACTGCTTTGCAAATAAAAGGGTTATTTCATCAACCCTCCTCATCAAGAATACATGGTTGAAACTAATATTGTGCAATGGAGCCAAAACCTTAGCACTGTTATCAAGGCCCATTGAGCAAAAGTGCTTAAATTCATAAATCTGTGTGAGGTGTTGAACTTCTGGTTTTGGAGTATATGCTTCTGAAATCAGCTCAGGTAAAATCGGAAGAGTAAAAGCATTGTTACGTGCCAACTTCTTAGAGAAAGTACTGAACATTTGATCAATGTGATCATGAGTGTGACCAACCAGAAGAAAATTTACCTTAACCTTCTGAAATACCTGTTTTTCAACAAGCATGCTTAAATATCCAAAGACTGTAGAATTTTTATTCTCTCTTGGAGTATTATCTAGTTGCAAATATAGAGTTGGTGGCAAAAGACCCTTCCATGATTGCAAAACACGATGAATGATAGTAACTGTAAGGTTTAGATCATTATGCACATTCGGATATGTGAAGAAAACCTTGGACATTACAGTTCCATTGTATACCAAAGCGCCAACCAAATGCATTTGCACAAGGACTTCATCTCCAATGTCCTTAGGGATGCGATAAAAATGTGGCAAACAAGTTTTTTTTTTGACCCATACCATCGATCAACAAACACATATAACGCTCCGGATTTCTGAGTGCCTTACTTCGATGATGAATTGCTTTCTTTCTCTCTAATGCTTGACTGTCACGATGGTTGTTAAGAAGGTTTTTAAAATTATGCTTTTCCTGTGGTGTTGTAGCCCCTTTTGCCATGTTTTTCAAAGTGGCGCAAACTGAACATTCACCCATTCTAACTTTACGAGGAATAGAAACATTGTAAAACTCTTCCTTCCATAATCGAGTAAAGTGACGATACAACACATACTTCTCATTTCTATTTTCCATGTCTTCTCTATATATTTGAAATACCTCTCGACGAGTAAAGTTATTTGACAAGTGCAACCTTCCAGTTGTAGGCATAACTTCACAATGCAAGCTAAAATAGTTCATCATCCAATTCATTGCATGACGTCCAACAGATCCTTTGGTCCCAACATGGAACGTATCCAAAATGAGATCCCCATTCAAAAACCCTTGTTGAACCCTATGTATTCTAAAATTTCCTACACCCATTGCAATTTTAAATGCAGCCCTACAGCATGGCATCCCTTGAGTAAAGAAATATTCAAAACCAACACGCGTTACTGACATGTTATCCTCAATCATTTGCATGCAAGAAACAATGTATATATCTTGCCTTTCACTATCTAAATGGAGGAATTTTTCTCTTATGTGCTTTAGTTTCTTCATCCCTAAATTATACAAACATTTCAAACCACAACAATGCTTCACAATATCCAATGCAATCTGTCTATCTGAAGTAAGAAATTTAAATCTTTTTCGACTTACTTCACGAGACCTTCTTTTAAATCGTAGATTGAGCTTGCTTTGCTTTTTCGTTGCTCCACATGCACTTGAGTCAGAAGGGAGATCAATGGTTGGATCAGATGGGAGATCAAGAGGTGCATTTGGTTGAGCAGCATTGCACTGTGAATTGGATAACTTTAATGACTCAACAGAAAACATGGAATCATCAGCACGTTCTAAATCATAGGGATCATCACTTCTCTGGAAAGGTTCAACTGAGAACAATGAATCAATATGAGCAGAGGAAGCTGATGCCCAAGCATCCACTGAGAGGATTGAGCTCATCTTCACTGAGTTCACAGAAGACTGAAGATGAATGACCTTTTTAAATAAGTAGAAATCCGAGATCAAGTGAAGATGTCACATCAAATGTCACATCAAGAAGATATGAAATCAAAAGCTTATTAAAGTACATTAAATAACATTAAACATCAAATTACATCAAATCACTTAATTACTCAAATATACACTAATAAGGGAACCAAAGATTTGATTCACTTTTGATTCAAATGAGAAACACATTGATTTCTAACTACATATGAGTCATTGAGTCTAAGCATTGTGAATGAATCAAAATATATCCAAGTTGAGTTCCAACAGGAATATATAATAAAATTGTTTGGAGAAATTTGACAACTGGAATATATCCAAGTTGAGTTCCAACTGGAATATGCTATGCCATTGAACACTATACAAGAAGAAATTTTACATTTGGTTAAGATTTTAAGGATTAGGTTTTATTGTGGTCTTGGCTAGATATCAAAGAGGTAGATGAAAGTATATTGAAAAAGAATTATGTGTAAAAGAGGCACACAGAAAGTATATTCATACATTGATTTTCCATTTCAACAATGTGTTACAAGATAAATGTGAATATGAACTAAAGTGTGGAGGATAACACTATAAAGATGTCATTAATCTCACAACTTAGACCTAATTTTCTCCCAAGCAACAGACTCTAAGAAAAAACTTCTACATGAGATTAGAAATCCTCATGTACATACCATACTGTTGCCATTGAAGTATAATTTCCATGCAAATGTATATAAATAGTTGCAAGGTTCTGTACTAGAATGTTTATTCATAGTGATTTTCCATTTCAACAGTGAGTTACAAGATAAATGTGAATATGAACTAAAGTGAGGAGGGTAATACTATAAAGATGTCATTAGTCTCCCACATTTAACACAACTTTGACTTGATTTTCTCCCAAGAAAGAGATTCTTAGAATCAAATCTCTACATGAGTTTAGACATCCTCATGGACATACCATACTCTTGCCATTGAAATGTAATTTCTATGCAAATGTATATAAATAGTTGCAAGGGTCTATGAATATTTCATTAAAGTGGCTCTGAAACAGCCTATTTGTGTGGGTGTTATTCCCTGGTTAGATAAGTTGACAGATTTAGTTAGCAACTGGACTCATTCAGTTAGATCCAGTTAGTCTCTGGTTCAAGTTACCCAATTGCCTATAAATACCAGAGGAGGAGATCATTCGCATTTTCAAAATCCACGAGCAAGAGAGAGCAGCAGAGCACAGACAGCCATGGAGCACAGAGGTCAGCATACCAGCAAGCCAAGTCTGATGGAGAAGAAGAATGTTGGCAAAAGTACCAAGAGGTAGACAAAATCATAACATAAATAAAGATTCCAAAAAGATTCCCTCTGTATGTCTGTGTAAATATCTGATTTCTAGGTATTTATTTTTCTTACCTCTAGAAATATGGATCCAAAGCATGTACAGCTCGATGCCTGGCATCGACTTTAAGGTGTAAGTCGATGCCAGGCATCGACTTAGGATTGCAAGTCGATGCCAGGCATCGACTTGCACCGACAAGTCGATGCCTGGCATCGACATGCACCTGCAAGTCGATGCCAGGCATCGACTTGGGCCCAAAAGTCGATGCCAAGCATCGACTTGCCGGCATCAACATGCACTGAAAAGTCGATGCCAAGCATCGACTTTTGGGTGCAAAGTCGATGCTTGGCATCGGCTTTTGGGCCCAAGTCGATGCTTGGCATCGACTTTTGGGCCCAAGTCGATGCCAGGCATTGACTTTGTGTGCAAGTCAATGCCAGGCATCGACTTGAGGGTAAAAGTCGATGCCAGGCATCGACTTGGCCCAAAAGTCGATGCCAAGCATCGACTTGGGCCCAAAAGTCGATGCCAAGCATCGACTCTTGCACCCCCAAGTCGATGCCTGGCATCGACTTTCATCCTCAAGTCGATGCCTGGCATCGACTTGCACACAAAGTCGATGCCTGGCATCGACATGCACTTAAACATCGATGCCTGGCATCGACCTGAAGCTCAAAATCGATTCCTTGCATGGACTTGGGCCTTTGAAACCACATTTACGTTTGATCTGATATTTCCAAGTGCCTTCAGGGATGCGGAGTACAAGGATGAAAGGCCCATCAAGAAGCTCAGAGTCACCATGGGCTCTGGTGACCAGCAACGTGACAAAGGCAGTGGTCACCAAGCAAAGCCAAAGAAAATTATTGCACCATTATCCTCTGAGAAGGCCAGCAACCCACTAGGAATATCCTCAGGTGGACAGAGTAGCATAAAAATTCCTGTGGAGGATCCAAATATGAAGGAAAGGTCTAGGGAGACCGAGGTCATGAGGACAGATCGTCCACTTCGGGACATGACAAATCTCGAGTGGTGCCTTCATTACGTTGAAGAGAAGAATGCAGTCCTCCTTGTGTTCGCAGGGGCCTATGGCAGAGGAAAGATCACGACAACACAAGGTTTTCAGTATGGACTTGTTTACAAACTGGATTATGAGGATGAAGATTCTGACAACCTGCTTTTCTTGGTGGAGACATCGAAAGGATTAAGAAATGTCATATGCAAGATGGATTTCTTGTGGCCAGAGTGCTGTGTTCGAGAAGGGCTAGCTCAGATATGCAGAGACTCAGTGAATTTCATCAAGGACCTGATGCCATGGATCCAAGGCAATATCATGCCAACACAGCACAAGAAGACGACCCCTGTAAAGGCAAGGGGTAAGCAGAGTGTGCAGAAAAAGCCCCAAAAGAAAAAGAAGATAATTTCAGAAGAGGAGTTTTCTGACTCAAGCTCTAGCTCTGGGGACATAATTGTTGCACCTGGTGGAGAGCTTGCATCTGGTGTGCTTGGCAGTGAGCAGAATAAGATGAGGGAGGACATAGCTAGAAGAAAAGTTGTGAAGAAGGGGCAGTTGTTCCACCTGCCGATTAATATTATCCACAGGCCACCAGTGGATCCAGTCACAGGGAGGAGGCCCCTTGAGATCAGGGAGCCACATAATTTGCACGTCCAGAATCTTAAGAAGAAAATGAAAATAAATCCTCATGCTACTGTTGTGCCATTCCTTGTCATGGTGGATCCGAATGAGTGCAGCTGTGTGGAGGATTTCAATGAGGGTTTGTTTGAGGATTACACTTATTATGTGATTGGAGGTTCACACTCTACAGAGGCTCGTAGACAGTTAGTGAAGGAGCACCCTACTACATTTTTCTTTAGGTATGCAGAGTGTAAGATATATGCTGGTCTTACAACTGAGGAAGCCAAGCTTCTTGCTTGGGATCACAACAACGACAATGACTACAGGCAGAAAATGTCCTCCATAGAGAGAATTCGGTTCTTCCACCATGAATATGAAGATTGTCTTGTGAAGGAAGCTGGAAGAATACATCCCAATCTACGAAAGCAATGCCTTATTGAGGTTGGAATTGCATTGGATGAGAATAGAAAGTCAGATGCTTTGAGGAAATATGATCCATGGTTTCAACTGGCATTCAGATCAGGTGAGATCTGGGATCCACAGGATAGAATTTTCACAATGTGGGAGCACAAGGAGGTCAAGGGCCAGAAGCAACGAAAGTCGAGGCCAGACCCACAAGTTGATCTGAAGGGAAAGGGAAGGAAAGTTGACCTTTCAATTGAAGAGGCTCCTGAGGACATGAAGCTGACCCCATGGAGGGCCCTTCAAGGAATCAAGGATGATACATTGATCATATCAACTTTGTCAAGGGTAATCTCGAAGGAGTTAAGCCTCGAGGAGATGGTGACTGAGCTCAATAAGTATGTATGTTATTCTCAGATCCTTTTTCCCTCCTCCCATGCTTCTTGTCTAACCTAGTCTCTTTTATATTTATGTGTCTGTAGTCATAAAGTGTACATGAAGATTCAGGAGGTGATGATGAAGAGGCTGGGTTGCCTTTCTTGGACAGAGGTCCAAGCAGACTATCCAACCACATCATCCTACAAAGCCTTATCAGAATATTTCATCCTGTTTCGTGATTGGGTAGGTTCTCTTATCAGAATATTTCATCCTAACCAATTTGATGCATTGCATGGCATCGACTTGGGGGCATAAGTCGATGCCTGGCATCGACTTGGGGGCATAAGTCGATGCCTGGCATCGACTTGCAGCATAAGTCGATGCCTGGCATCGACTTGGGGGCATAAGTCGATGCCTGGCATCGACTTGCAGCATAAGTCGATGCCTGGCATCGACCTGCAACAAAAGTCGATGCCTGGCATCGACCTCGTGGCAAAAGTCGATGCCAGGCATCGACTTAGGTCCCAAGGTCGATGCCAAGCATCGATTTTCAGTAGAAGGTCGATGCCTAGCATCTACCCCAACAAGAAATCGATGCCATACATCCGTTCTTTATGTTCTGTTTGTTGTACTGAAGAGCTCTTTTAATTGTCTTTCCAATTTGTTCTGCAGAAACCAAGGAAAAGTAAGTCTACAGAGGTACTAGATGATTGCCCCCCTGCATTCCTTGCTCACATTCAAAGAGCAAGGCATGAGAAATCTAGACTGAAAGCGAAGGAGATGGATTTTGATGATGAACCTGATCTTAAGTGTTTCTCCAATCCCCTAGACCCCCTTAGGCCTGTATATTACAATGTGTTTTGTAGTGATGTAAATAATATTTGTTCTATTGTGCCTAGAAAACATTTCTCCCTTCTCATAGCGGACATACCCTATGGATTTAGGATGTTAGGATCAGTTAATGATGATGAACCCTTCAAACACCCTCAGATTCGAAAGATGGTCACTGATTTTGCAGAGTTGACTATGTCTCCTCTTTGGAGGATAGTAATTTTCCATAGCAGAGACCAGTCTTTCTCTGTTTCAACTGCTCTGAAGGCAAGATGTCATGCTGTGGAGTGCCTCACTTGGTAAGTAATCTTCTTTCTATCTCCATGGCTTTAATGATGCCCTCTCTGACTCATAGTTCTTTTTTGCAGGGTGAAGACAAACGTAAATCACACTCCTTTGCATCGGTTTGTGAGCGCCACTGAATGCATTACAGTTGGCTATTATGATGAAGTAAGCAAAAGGAGAGTCAGGGAGCATTGCAATGAGAATGGGATCTCAAATGTGCTCATGTTCCCAGCCGTTACCAAGAAACTTCCTCATGTAGCTGGGGACATGACATTGGTTAACCCTTATCAGAAGCCACAAAAACTCATAATGAGATTGCTTCAGCTATTTTCCAATGATGATGACTGGGTCCTAGACCTTTTTTCGGGCACAGGTAATTTCAATTTTCACAATTTTCATTAGTCATGGTTGATTGAAGCCTCTAAGAGGTTTTCTGCTGTTTCAGGAACGACTCTGGCTTGCTCCTTAAAGATGTTCAGGCACTGCATAGCTGTGGAGAAGGATGATGCTCAAGTGAGCTTCATTAGAATGAGAATCAATGGGCTGAATGAATGCCGAGATGAAGACCAAGAGGTTGGAAGGAAGCACATTGCAGATACGGAGAGATTCCAACCAGCTTCAAGGGAGCCTGTTCCCCCACTTGTAGATGAACCTGGGGACATGGCTGACCTTGAAGAGCCAATCTTGGAGCAAGAGAGGCAAGATAGGTGTTCTAATGTGCCAGAGGATACCAATACCCTTGAGCCTGAGGAAAGCTATGATCAGCTTCTATTGTAGATTCACATAACTCTTGTAAAACACATGAAATGTAAAAGATCATTTTAATGGAAATATAATTTGGAGTTCTGCTTCCACTTGGTGTTCAACTTGATTTATCTTGAGCATTTCTCTGATCATGTGTGAATGTTTCTTAGTATAATTTTGTTGAATATTATCTTCTCTTGGGAATGCTTTTGTGAAGTGTATTTCATATTCTGTTAATATGGCCAGGCATTCAATGGGGATCTTAACCATACAAAGGGGATGATCTTAATTGCCTTGTTAAAATGCTCTGATTTTTGCAACACATGTACTCTAATTTTCGAGTAACTTTTAATTAGCTATCATCTGTGCTTGTTGAGGTTATAGATGTAATGAAGGAGCTTCGTGAATTCTTACTTGTACCTTTTCAACTCTAATCTATTGTCCAAGATCATGATGTGGGATTCTTGGTCATGCTCAACAACTAGTTTTCATGGCAGCAAGAATTTTAGTATATCTATCTTGACTACTTGGGATATGAGATCAAGCTTCTAAAGACAATATTTACAAGCAAGACTCGTGATGCTTTCTAGATATTGTAAAATGCCCACTTTTTTGCTTCATATAATGGTATTTAGGTAAAAAGAAAAAGAGAACATGTCTTTGTTCTCCTTTGTTGTGACTCAGTGTTTAGACTAGACATTTGCTATCATGCTGTTGGAGTGTTAAGCAGCTTTTTCGGCAAACCTAAGAAGAGTCAGTGGAATGCTAGAATGCAAATTCTAAGGTACATTGCAGGAACCTTGGATTTTGGTATTTTTTCCACCACAGGTGATACACTTCAAGGACATTGTGATTTAGATTGGGCTGGAGATTGTGATTCTAGAAAATCGGTTTTTGGATATTGTTTCTCACTTGGTTCATGAATATTTTCTTGGGTAAGTAGGAAGCAACCAACTCTCACACTCTCCTCCACTGAAGCAGAGCACAAAGCAGCTTGTTTTTCTTTTTGTGAGGCAGTTTGGTTAAGGAGAATTCTTATAGATCTAGGCCTTCCATCAAATATGGTGACTGTACTCAAGTGTGATAATCAAAGTTGTATGGCTATTGCAAAGAACCCAGTATTTCATGCTCACACCAAGCATATAGAAGTACAGATACATTACATTCATGAGCTAATTGAAGATGAAATTGTGGAGCTAGAATATTTCCCAACGGAGGCAAATTGTGCTCACATATTCACTAATGCACTAGGAAGAGAACAACTCAACAGGCATCTTCAACATATGGGCATATGACCGAGACCTACTTGATTTATCATTCGGTAAACATTGAGGGGGGGTGTTAGTATATGATCAATGTCTACCCCTCATGATCGTATGGACATTTTGTAAGGCCCCCATTATGAGGAGAAGCCAAGCGTGCATTACTCAATTGATGGGGATCCCAACTTGCATGTTAGATGAAGGTCATATTGGACCATGTAAGGTATTGTAAGGAAATGGAGTTACCAAGGTCCCTAATTGTGGGGTCCGAGGCAGCACTACGTAGCCCCGACAGGGGGTCCAAGGGGGCTAGCGGGCCCCCTGGCTGGGGGTCCCAGGGGGCCAGTGGGCCCCTTGGTGGGGGTCCGAGGGCAGCACCCCCGACACGATGGTAAAGGGAATATACCATGGAATATTCTATGTCAGAGTTAGAAATCATTTATATTTTTTAGGTCAGTTCAACAGCCTTAAGCCTCGTATGGCAATTGCGCGGGTGGTGGCCGCGCACGCTCTATCGCCCATGTATAGCCGTGCATGGAAGGCCACCCATTATCCTATCTATACATGACTTCTGCACTACCTGAGACATCAGATTGAGCCAGCATGCCTCTACCTTGTATCTCCCTATCTAGAGTTGTCTAGATCACCATTTAAGCTCTACCTTGAGAGCGCATGGATGGACAACTCCATCATCATTGTACTTGCTATTAGTAGAAAATTGTTGAGATTCTCCTATATCTGTTATCTTCTCTACTACTACTCCTGTGTTATATTGCGTAACTATTGTCTTATAGTACCTGCAATTTTTGTATTCTCCATCTTGAACTTAGTTAACATGTCATGGATATACTTTCTCTAAGTAATGAAAACACCAAAATCTGAATATACAAGCTATAAAACAAGAAAATAAGTCAACAATCCAAGGGCACTAATTTTAAATTCTTCCTTCATTGAGCTTTGATCTTCTTGATACCATTGGCATCATTCCCTATAATGATGACATTATCCACATAAACATGTAAATAAATAAGCTCTAAATTAGTCTGATTAATAAACAAAGAAATGTCTACTTTTCTTGGTGTAAATCCTTGATCCTGCAAGTATGTAACAAGCCTATGGTTCCAAGCTCTAGGAGCTTGCTTTAAACCATATATTTCCTTCATTAATTTATATACATAATAAGGTTTGTCTTTTTCTTCATATCTTGGTGGTTGAGCCATGTAGACTTCTTCAGGGATCCATGCATTAAGAAATGTGTTTTTAAGATCTAATTGGTACAAGTTCCTATTCTTTAAAGCAACCACTCGTGAGAAGATCTCCTCATAATCCACTCCATGGGCAAACCCCTTTGCTGCTATCCTTGCTTTATACCTATTGCTTATGCCATCTGAATTCTTTTTCACTTTGTAAATCCACCTGGATCCTATCACCTTAATGGATGGTTTCTTGGGAACTAAATCCCAAGTTCTATTCTCTTGAAGTGCTTCAATTTCCTCCTGCATAGCTTCTCTCCATTCTTCCTTCTTGTAAGCTTCTTCAAATATAGATGGTTTCTTTGACATAGACTCTTTAGTCTTATAAATAAAATGCTTGGTGACTAGTGATGTGCCGTAGCCATACCTTATAGATTTCTTGCTTTCCCTTTGAGATCTTCTATGTCCTTGATTGGATGACCTTGGAATGTCTTCCCATTCTTTAATCTTTACTTTTCCCTTTGACTTCCATGCTTTGAATTCTTCAAGATTGATTTGTTCTTCATCCTCTTAATTGATATATTCAAATCTATATGGTTCTTCCTTGGTCAGATTTGGAAAATCATTCTCCAAATCATAGGATAGCTTTATTTTCCTGCAATCATCCTCAAACCAAGAGTTATTTTAATCAAATACCACATCCCTACTAACTATAAATCCTTTTTTAGTGGGATGATATACCCTATGTCCTTTCTTATTCTGATCATAGCCAATAAATATGCATGTTTCAACCTTTGGATCAAGCTTTCCGCTAATCTATGAAGGGATGTGTGCATAAGCAACACACCCAAAGATCTTACAATGATCCAATGTGGATATCCTACCATTTCATGCTTCATAAGGTGTCATCCCATCTAGAGACCTGGATGGAAGCCTATTCATTAGGTAAGTAGCTATGGAAACAGCCTCGGCCCATAGATAATTAGGGAGTTTTTTCTCATTCAAAATTGATCTTGCAACCCCTACTATCAATCTATTTCTTCTCTCTACCACTCCATTTTGTTCAAGAGTGTACCTTGTTATAATCTCTCTCTTTATGCCTCTTTCCTATAAGAAGGAGCCAAACTCATGTGAGAAATACTCACCATCTCCATCTGATCTGAGCCTCTTCAAACTTTTACCTGTTTGATTCTCAACCAATGCGAAATACGTTGAAGCCTTGGTTGTAGTTGTGATGGTAGTTGTTTCCTCCATTATTGAACCTACATCTTGATTGTCCATAGCCTCCTCTATGGAGGCCTCTTCCTCTTGGATTCTTTGTGTTCCTAAAGCATTCATCTGTGGTATGATTGGTCAAGCCACAAATGTTGCAAGGTGAAGAATTATATGGTCTCCCCCTACCTTGCTTTTTTCCTCTGCCCCTTCCTCTAGTACCTCTTCCTCTACCTGTGAAGTCCTTTTTTACCTCTTCCTCTACTTGTGAAATTCACTTGAGAGGTACTTGCATCATCTTCATTCTTCTTAGCTTTGCCTTTGTCTTTATTCCTATTCTTATCTATGTAAAGGGTAGAAGATTGATTACCTCTAGAAATATCTCCATTCTTGTTAAGCTTTGTCTCATGTGTGAAGAGTTGCCCCATCCATGTATTGAGGTCAGATATCTGCATGTCCATATATAGGTCCATTGTTGTGGTGAAAGACTCCCACTTAGCATCAGCCTTGATGCCATTTATGATCTGCTTTATTATCCACTCCTCTTTTATTTCTTCTCTAGTACTCCCAAGGCGATCAGCTACATCCTTAATCTTGGTCACATAGCTACACTTTGCTCTGGTTGCTTCTTCAAGTTTGTAAACTCCATCCAAAGCTGGTTCTTTCTAGCCCTTGTATTTGATGAGAAGTATGAAGATAGCACATCCCAAGTCTCTTGGGAAGTATTAAAATTCCTATTATGAGGTAAAAAAAATCAGATTTTGATTTGAGTATGTAAGACGTGGCTAGAGCATCCTTTCCACACCATGCAAATAGTCTCTCTTGCTCCTCTTTTGTAGATTGATTTTTGCTTCTAAAGGTCGGAATTTCTTCATCTCCAGAGATGTATCCATACAAGCTTCTTCCTTAGAGGTAAGCCTTCATCCTTATGGACCATGCTAGATAATTTCTCCTGTCCTATTTATCAATGAATGATGGAAATCCATCTCCCACTTTACCTTGATGTTTCTTTGATACCACTGTTGGAGGAGATGGTGGAACCTTTCCACAGATGAGATGGTGCTACAAATTCCTACTTCACACCAACCAAAAATGACTTGAGGAGTGCAAATTAGACCTGTTGAGCTTTCCTAGAACCATAAATAATCACCCCAGTAAAACTTTGAAAGAAGATGATCCTTAAATCATTGGATCAAAACACATTATTGGGAGTTTCATTATGAGCCAAAAACTTGCTATTTTGGTCACTACACCTGCTCAGAGAAATGAAAACTATTCCTTTCCTAATAACAATCAGACAAAATCCCTTTGGGAATATTGAATTGACTAAGGTAGCTAACTTTCAAAAGTTGTCTCACTTGAAGCGATAAACTACACAATGAGAATGATATTTAGCAAGTTTGGGGTTTGTCCTGACTTTTTAGGAGTTGAACATTATGCAAAGAGAGCACTATTTTGCACATTACTCAATAATGACTGAAGCAATTTAGCTGAAAATTTGTAACTTGCAAATAGACTATCTAATGAATCTATAGCAAGTTAAATCACTAAAAATGATCAAGCGTTCAATGAGAAATGGATCAGAGAAGCTCATTGTTTTGAGTGGTTCTTGATAGAGAAGAGAAAATGAAACATAACCACAATGTATGTATTAATGCACATAAATTACAATGTTACTGGCAATGAGTGATTGCACAATATGAGGCCAATGGTAGAGCTATAGTGTGAGCTCAATATCCACTTGAAATCCCTCTAAATATCTCTCCCAAATTGGGCTCACTTCACACATGTTTTATGCCTTCTTTTATACCTAAAGTTGGAGCCATCTTTTTGAATTTTTATTTTCACACTCTATTAAAAAGTGTAACTAAGTTTTAGGAGTTCAATCCTTCATCAATATCACCAAATAAATCTCGAAATTGTTCCTCCAAACTTCATGTGAATGCAAGTGCTTTTTACATATGCACTTTTACAATGAGTAAAGATTAATTTTTATGCATGGGTAGTCTTATGTGACTTCATGTGAGTATATTGCAGACTATAATGTTAAATTAAAGTTCATACTAAAGCTTGATGAGTTCCAAATTATAAGGGGCTAGCGATTAGGAAGGTTGAGTATGACACTAATGAATGAAGTTATGGACCATGCAATGGGTGATAAAACTTTAGGATCTGCTTCCCATTTTACATGCAATGTCCAATCATAGAGAGATATATGGTGGTTAGGTGCTATAGAAGTTACCAAGGAAACAAACAATGTTATTTCATGGATTTTTGGTAGGACTCCATGGATTACATAAGTAATTTCTTCTCAAATACATGGGCAAAAGCTTTTTGTAGATGGTATAGATGATTTTAAGGTAGAATGGCATTTGGGTGGAGACCTTAAGAGTATAAAATGCATGTTAGGTTGTAAACAAGGAGCATCTCTCTATCCTTGCCCATATTGTACACAAGGTTACAAAGGATCTAAGAGACACTCTAAACCTGCAAGGGCATTGATGAGAGTTGATGACTCTGAAGAAATTGATGGCATAGACTCATGGAGATAGAAGGGAATGGGAGATATCTCTTTTGAGGTGTTCACTATTAGAAGAATCGAGTTGTGAAAAAACAACCAATGATTGGAACCCCATTATCCCATTTCCATTGATCAATGTTCACTTTGTACTTTGCACCCATTCGTAAGGATCTTTGATAGGCTTTTGAGGCTGCATGTTGAATATGCATTTGCAACGAAGCCACTAGAGAGGTCTGCAATAGCAATCCAAAAAATAAAAGATTTTTTACATTCTATTGATTGTCATGGCGGCCATGTATCTTTAGTTGTTAAGAAGTATGGTGAGTCTCAAGAGGTTTTATGACAAGTTTCAATGAGTGGGAAGAAGGCAAGATGTTTCTTTAAAAGAGATGTGAACAGTCAAGATGATGGGAAATGGGAGCTTTGGAAAGACCTCTAATTACGACATACAATGATAGCCAGGTTGATCCCATTAATAAGCAAAAGAAGGTTTGTTCATCCTTAGATCAATCGTTATATTTGATGGGTTTTCTTTCCACTAATGCTTCACAATGAGAATTATTCCAAGTGACTTTGAAGGAGTTTACATAGTCACTCATCCTACCGTGGGGTGAAAGCAACATTACACATTACATAGTAAGTTTTGCTTACATTTTTTTTATACGATTTTAAATACCCTATATCTTATTGACTAGACCATAGCATATACTTTTTGTACATGGAGCATATTTTATGAATCTATATGGATCACTGGATATTTTTAGTACACAAGCAATGGAGAAGTCACATTACAGGGCTAGATGTGTTTACTTTAAAAACACCCATCATGGGGGTGGTCTACTACAATCAAACTATTTAGAAGAAATATTCAACTGGTTTTTTCATATGACATTCTCTAGAAATGTGCAATGGAACGAGCATGTGAGTCACAAATAACAAAAATTTCAAGAGAGATACAACATGATATTGCAAGAGAGAAGTGGATGTCATCATCAAGATTGCTACATCATGCCCAAAGGCATGCACAAAGAGTCTACAAGGGTTTTTCTTGGAAATAGTTTCCCGACTCTCACAATACATTATTTCTTATCAAAACATTTTCAAGGTTTTTATAATTCCTTTCTCTTCAAATAATTTTTCAATTCTTTTATATCATAGTTTTTTATTGCTATTGCTAGTTTTTAAATGTTTTATTAATATTCTTTTAATGCTTTTAAACTAATTTTGTCCATTTAAATGTGAACAGGACAAAATCTTAAGTGAAAGGCTATAAATAAAGGTGCCCTTATTCATTTTACCAGTTTAAATTTTAAAATAATGGCATGCACGAAGTACACTGCTAGAAATGATCATGTCATCTACCCTAGCCATGTGCAAGGTACTTAGTTCCTAGCATGGATGACAACCCATGAGAAGCATCAAACCACAAGCCACTCCTCTAGATGAAACTTAGGTGCATGCACACACTCTAGCAGCATTCCATCATGGGGGAATGAAGCTTCACAACAAGAGAGAGATGTAACACAAGAAATGCAACCTTCACCTCCTATATCTGATGATGAGCCCCCACCTAAGACATCATACAAGGCAAGGCTCAAACAACAAGGATGGAGACGAGTCATAATAGAGTCTACCTCAAATTTAGAGGGTTCTACCAATGAAGAAAGTGTTTATAAGCCACCATGGAACCATGATCATATCCCAATGAACCATCGAGTAACACAAGGAGGCAATACACTCCTTATAGGAGGGCAAAGACCAACCGATGAAGAAAGAGAGAAAAGTCAACATGCATATGTGGCATAGCATATAAATGATGAGGCAACACCATCTAAGCATGCTCCAAGAAGAAAGAAGAACTATCAATTGCATCGTAGACCACAACCCAACATCACTCCAAATGCAAGAGCACCACAATGCCGCAAAAAGAAAACCAGAGCCTCTACAGAGATCTAGCATTATCAAAAGTCTGTGGAGCTTCTTATTCCACAAGGCCATTTGCAAGAGCTATGAAGAAAGCTTTCCAAAGCTATTGCACTAGACTTCATATTCAAGGGATAGCCATTGAGGCACTCCAAGAAGTTGCAGAGGCATATCTAATATCAATGTTGGAAGACTCTAACCTGTGTGCTATCCATGCAAAGAAAGTGAAAATACAACCTAAATATATGCACCTAGGTAGAAGGATTAGGGGGAATAACCCTTAACATTTGTAAATTCTCTTGTTGAGAGAACATTTTGTATATCCCAAATGATTAATATAATCTTCTTCTTATTATATTTGTTCTCCAAAGTGTTTGTCTCTTAATCTACATGTAAAAAATATTTCATGTACGTTGGGTGTGTATTTTGTGCTTAAAGCTCTTGGAATGGACAAGAATAGCAAGAAAAAGGCCTTCCATAGAAACATGGGATTGGGCCCTATAGAACGTTTGTAGGGAGCTGTCCCCCCTTTCTATGGTAGGCCTTTTTTTGGTTGTTCTAGGCCATCAAACCGCAAAGCATGAACATTGGAGGATATGGTTTGCCTTATCTAGGGTGCAATTCATGCAAACCCTTTGTACAAGAGAGTAATAATCTTGATGCATACTTACATGTACTTATACCTTGATGCATGTTTACATGCACCCATAGGATTCTAAATGTTCTCTATTACTTTCACATTAGTATCTTTGTCTTCCACACTATTTTTCAAGTCAAGAAAATAATTGATGTACATAGCATTTGTATTTTGTGCCCAAAGTTCTTTCAATGGCCAAGGAATGGCAAAAAAAAGGCCTGGCATAGGAACACGAGATTGGGCCCTGCAAAATTTTTGTAGTGCCCAATCCCGTGTTTCTATGATGGGCTTTTTTTGGCATTCCTAGGCCATTGCAAGCACTTTGCACAACATAAAATTAAAAGACACATTGATTTAACTATGCAAAATATATGAAGTTGTCAAAAACATAAAGACGCGATAGACAATTGAATGCACATGGGAATTCAAAAAAGCATAATTGCTATTTTGAATGTACAATTGGCTCTTGGCCTTGAGCCTCTCCACTACATTCTTTCTTCTTTGAAAAGATAGTGGCAATTGGTAAGTCAAAACTGATTGGTATATTACATGGGGGTCTATCAATCCAAGACCCAAAGTTATTCCTATTTTGATCTAATATGTTTCCTCTAAAGTCAGCTCCTAGGGTAGTAAGGGAAATGGAATTCCTAACCAAAATTACATAATTGGTCCCTTTCATTATTGTACATAGACACAAAAGTTTGCTCAAGGCCTTCAGACACCAAGTCATGAAGTGCCATTGAGGGGAATAGGCCTTGTGAATAATTACAAAATCTCCCTTTGGCAATTTTCCAATGTAGTTTGCCAAGGAAGAGCCATTGCCATGGGCAACCTAGTCACTACCACTCCTTGCTGCGAATTTATCGAATTCAATGGCTTCCTACACATAGA
Source organism: Ceratopteris richardii (assembly GCA_020310875.1). Classification (NCBI taxonomy): domain Eukaryota; kingdom Viridiplantae; phylum Streptophyta; class Polypodiopsida; order Polypodiales; family Pteridaceae; genus Ceratopteris; species Ceratopteris richardii. The sequence goes on from CM035431.1 coordinate 110,685,041, forward strand.
CATTTCATGAGTACAAATATGAAACATAGTCAATCATAAATGTCATTACATACTTACATCTTGAAGCCTATCTTCATCCTCTCCTCTTCTTATTGCATCTAGAGGAATGGAAGAGTGAGCCATGCCAATCTACTCCACAATAGGGGATGTTCGAGTTTTCTTCTCCAAAATTCTTTCCCTTGCTGTAGCGAGATCCTTTTCAATGGCATTTTGTTGGCATCACTGAAAATCTCCTCGCACACAAAGGCAATGGTGTCTGCAACTGAATCACCAAATGGAATGGTTGATTTTTTCAATTTGGTCAGAAGATTTATCCATGGGAACATCTGAGGTTGAGTAAAAAATACTAAGGCATTCCTGGAGGCATATACCAAACGCCTTCTCAATATCATATAAGAATAAAAATTCTTCTCCATCTACAAGCACCACTGAAAACATTTCCATCTCTACCTCTGGTAGAGTGGGTTCCAAGGGCTCCAAGTTGTAAGGTGGACGATTTTGTGAACTACTGGCTATTGAAAGTATGAACTATGCAAGCTTTAGGTGGACAAAGGGATCAAAAGACCTTAACATGGAAAAAACGTCACAAATTAAATCATTTAGCATGGTCTCAAGGTTGTGCAGGGTTGGGTAAGATAGTCCTAAGTAGTGGAAAAGTCAAGAGAGGCATCAGAAAGCTATAAAAGGAGGTGAAGAGTCATCAAATGCATGGAAGTCTTGTAGGTCATTGAAGATCAAGACACATATACTCAAGGATGCTCAAGGAGAGATTCATCCAAGGCTCAAGGATCTGAAACACATCATTCCAAGCAAGGAAAAATGTAGACGAGGGTGTTATATGCACAGAGGAGGAGCTATCAAGCCCACACCCTCTCTAGTCTCTAGTAGGTATAGACATAGTTTCCTTCTAACAGTTGTAACTCTTTGTGTACATACCCAATTCAAGAGATTTAAGGTGCATTCTGTAGCTTATATATTTGTCTTACTTTCCCTATGAGGTCTTCTTGAAATCATTTTTATATATAGAGAAATTGGTGTATCTTTGTAACCCTAATTTCTACATATCCTATATCTCTACATAATTTGTTTTGTACATTTGTGGTGTTCTATAGCTTCTTAGCAAGCTTACGAAACATAATAAGCCTGACTAAAATCCTAGGTGATTTGGATCAATGTAAGGTAGGTGAAGGAGAGTTTTTCTGTAGCATAGAAAAAAAGGTGTATGAAGGGACCTAGGAATTGGGTTCATTTCACTTCTAGTGTGCAAATCTAAGGGATTAAATTCCATCAGTTGGTCTCAAAGTAGGAAAAATCATTTGAAGAATTTAAGAGAAGGACACAAAAGCTTGGACATCAAGGCTAAGAGGTACTTTTCAGTGTAACCTTAATTTCCCATTCAATATGGTAGATTTAGGTCAAAAGGTGGAGTTTCTTAAACACAACTACCAGCCATGGAGGTTCTGAGTCATGAACTACCACATGAGCAAATGTTTATGGCCTGTTGTGTGTGGAGATGAAGATAAGCCCAATGTGGATCCCAAAGATCCAATGATCACCAATCAAGAATTGAAGATGTTGAAGGACTGGGAGAAAATGAATAGGAGAGCTATCTTCTACATATCACAGGTAATCTCTAACACTATGATTGGTCATATATTAGGATTTGATCATGGTAGAGATGTTGGGGAGGCCTTAGAGAAGATATATGCCACTTCCACAAGAAGCAAAAAGATGGAGCTTAAGAATGAACTCCATTCTTTGAAGAAGGGTAGTGGTCAATCTATTGTTGACTACACCTTGAGGGTGAAGGAGTTGAGGGAGAAATTGGCATACATTGGATGCAAAGTAGATGAGGAAGACCTTGTGCAGGTTACTCTCAGTGGGCTAAGAGGGGAAGAAAAGTGGAAACCCCTTATTACTACCATCTTTTATAGATATCCTCTACTAACTCTTGAGGAGTTGATTCCACACCTAGTGGCAAAAGAGGTTGCCATAGGAGACACATCCAAGAAGGATGGTCATGGACAAGTCCTATAGGCTAGCAAAGGCAAAAGCAAGAGTTTCAAGAAGGGGAAAGGAGGAAAAAGCAAATGGAAGGAGTCTAGGGAAGAAGATTCACATTCAGAAGGAGATAGCAAGGCATCATCTTCAAGGAAGGGCAAGAATGGAAAAGGGAAGAACAACCCTCATCAAGGTAAAAATTTCTTTATATGTGGTAAGCATAATCATATTTCTTCAAATTGTTAGCTCAATGATGCAAAAGGAAAGAAGAAGAAGGAGCAAGGTAAATATGCTAACAACTCTAAGAAAGATGATGAGAAGGAGACCCTCCTAGCCATGAGACATGGCTACACTAGTGATTCCAAGGACACAAAGTGGTACATAGACTCTAGATGCTCTAATCACATGCCATGTATGGATGAATATTTTGTTCATATGCAGGTCCCAACCTCAAAAGATTGTGTGGAGACATGAGATAGCACTAAGCATCCCATTACACATGTGGGAGATGTGAAGCTAGGTGAAGGTAAATCTAGTTAAGGTCATGGTATGGAGACAAGGGCAAGACAAAGTTGAATTAAGAGGATCAAGATGAGTATGTAGACTTTGATGTCTAGATGCCACCTCAAGAGTCAATCACAATCAATGGACTAGAGGCTTCTACTTGTAAGGTACACTCATATGATCACTCCTACACTTTAGATTATGAAAGATCATCCGCTACTTGATAGTATAGAAGTCTGTAAGAGAGAGACTATGACACTAGGGAAGCTCAAGAGAAGTTAGAGCTTGAAGAGGTAATTAGCTAAATATACACAAGTAGCAATATCCCAAAGGTCAAAAGAGTATATCTACAAGGACGAAGGCAACCCCACAAAGGTATACATATGGTTCTTTCGTGGCAAAGCACTATGCATACATGATGAATGCTATTGCAGATGAAGAGCCAGATTCTTATGAGGAGGCAAAGACCAAACCAAAGTGCAGGGAGGCAATCTATGAAGAGTTCAAAGCTCTTAAGGAGAACAACACTTGTGAACTAGTACCCGAAAAGGGAGGGATGAGGATAGTCCAAAACAGGTGGGTGTACAAGACCAAGAGGAATGTAGGTGGCAACTTAGCAACGAACAAGTTTAGAATAGTAGCCAAAGGCTTCACACAAACACAAGGGGTGGATTATGAGGAGGCGTTCAGCCCCATGGAAAACAAGGTGACCATTAGATCTCTCTTAGCCCTATGTGTAGCAAGGAGGTGGCCTATCTAGTAGATGGACGCAAAGAATGCCTTCTTGAATGGTAAGTTAAAAGAAGAGGTGTTTATGGAAAAACCTCAAGGGTATGTAGATCCACAACATCCTATCTATGTTTGAAAGTTAAAGAAGCCCTTGTATGACCTTAAGCAAGCCCCAAGGGCTTGGAATCAGATGCTAGTGGACTTCTTGAAGAGATGTGGTTTCTCTCTAAATGATGGAGATCCATCTTTGTATATGAAAAAGACAAATGAAAAGATATGTTTGATATGGATATATGTTGATAATCTCCTGGTAACAGGTGATGGTGATGCAAGGATAAGGGCCATCAAAAAGAATCTTGGAAGAGAGCTCAAAATCTCAAATTTAGTTTTGCTAAAGTACTTTCTTGCCATTGAGGTGATCTATGGGAAGGAAGGTATCTATCTATCTCAAAAGAAGTATCTTCTAGATGTGTTGTTTAGGTTTGACATGACAGATTGCAAACCAATAGCTCAACCTATGGATTAAAATGTCAAATTAAGCAAGGAAGATGGTACAAAAGCAATTTCATGGATGAGAAAAAAGCAGTCCACAGTTGCATTGAGTTCAATAGAGGCTGAACATAGAGCTTTAGCCCTCACTACATGTGAAGAAATGTGGCTTAAGAAGTTCTTCAAAGACCTTGGTATACAATTTGGACCAATTCCAATTTATGGAGATAACATATCAAGCCTACATCTTGCTAAAAATCCCATGTGTCATGCAAGGAGCAAGCACATTGAGATGCATTACCATTATGTGAGGGAAAAGGTTGCAAGTGGGGACATTAATGTTCATTTTGTAGGTACAAAGGACCAAATTGCACATATCATCACCAAAAGCTTGGATGTGACCAAGTTAAAGAATTTTTCAAAGGCTATGAGCTTACTTGATATGGACACTGCCACCTTAAGCTTGAGGGGGAGTGTTGAAGGTATGAACTATGAAAACTTTAGGTGGACAAAGGGGTGAAAAGACCTTAATGTGGACAAAATTCACAAGTTAGATCATTTAAGGCAGTCTCAAGATTGAGCAAGGTTGGGCAACGTAGTCCTAAGGCATTGGAAAAGTCAAAAGAGGCATTCAAAAGCTATAAAAGGAGGTGAAAAGTCATCAAAAGCATGGAAATCTTGTAGGTCATTGACGACCAAGAGACATATACTGAAGGAGGCTCAAGGAAAGAGTCATCCAAGGCTCAAGGAGCTGAAATAGAGTAGTGCAAGCTAGGAAAAATGAAGAGGAGGGTGTTATATGCACAGAGGAGGATCAAGGAGGAGCTATCAAGCCCACACCCCCTCTAGTCTCTTGTAGGTATATACATAGTCTGCTTATAATAATTGTAAATCTTTTTATATAGATCCAATTCAAGACATTTAAGGTGCATTCTATAGCTGATATATGTGTCTTACTTTTCCCAGGAGGGATTCTTGAAATGAGTTTTATCTGCGGAGAAATTGGTGTATTTTTGTAACCCTAATTTTTGTATATTTTACATCTTTGCATAGTCTATTTTGTATAGATTTGTTGAATAACCTAAACTCATCCATTTGAGGTGTCTTATAGCTGCTTGTGGGAAAGCTTATGAACCATACTAAGTGTGGCTAAAAGATTAGTTGATTTGGAGAAAAGGTAATGAAGGGACCTAGGTATTGGGTTCATTTCACTTCTTGTGTGCAAATCTGAGGGATTGAATTCCATCACTGGCTTCGTTCAATTTTTATGCTATGCCATGAGGAAATTGTCTACTTATTTTTTCACTCCCTTTTAATAAGTTGAGAGCTTGTGTTTGAGTTTCCTTTTTATCATCTAAAAAAGCCCTAGTAACAAGATTGGGTAGGTCCATGGGTGTAGGTTCGGGCTCCTCATTAATAAGAAATATTGTTGTTGCAAATAGGATAAATATTTTCTTCCCATCTTTCTCTTCTTATTTAATTGATTGATTAATGGCACTCTATCATCTAGCAAGTGCCCTACATCCTCAGCAAGAGCCATGAAATGCTGTAGATGCTTCACAAAGGCCTTATGGATGTAAAATGTAGGTAATAGGGGACCCATTTACACTCATATGTTGGAATATCTATGGAGTATCATAAGATATAGAATTCCAAAAAATCAATAATCTACTCGAGCACATTAGAATTTATGGTTATTCTCCCTTCAAAATTAGGGACTCTACAAACTAGGTCATACAAATTTGTACGACCTTTATAGTATGTATTATCCAAGAACTCCATGAATAGATCTCGAGGAGATTTGATGGGAGCAAAAGTGGTAGCAACCATTGCATGTGGGCATAGTATTATATTGGCTTGCAAGATTTTCTAGATCTTTGTGAGTGCAAATGTGAGAAATGAGAACATAGAACCCATTTTTATAGCAATTTCAAGTTTTTAAGGTGATTGGGACCACTTTTAAAAGTACATTATAAAATAGTGAAAGTTAAAAAAATGAGTTTTTGATGACAAAATAATGCACAAAACAGCAAATGATATGAATATCCTTCAATCAAAGAAAATGTTTAAACACAACATAAAAAAAATACAACATGATCAACCACATTTCAAAGTAGTGGACATAGACTTTTGACATTCCAAAAGTTTTGAAATTACCATTGCAAATAACAAGGTATATACAATATATAACATGCATTCTTTATCCTTATGTTTACAAGTTTCTTGCAAGTGCAAAAACCATGAGGTACAATGACTAGGACCGAAAAAGTGACATCACGAGATTGCAAAAGAACTATGACAATGAGAGTTTAGTTCCATCTTTACTCAAATCTACAGGGACTTTCATTTTGTATTCCAATCTTCTTTCCAATTGTAATCAATTTACAAGAAATTGAAGTTATATGACTAATATAAGCAATATAATATAATCCTAAATTGAAGTTTAGTTCCACCTCTAAGGCTATGAACTGGTTGCTCTTCCACCAAAGTAGAAGGAAATATGTATGAAACAAATAAAAACATATCTAAATTGTTCGGAAATGTATTCAACACTATTAAACATAGAATGTTGTAGAGTAATACTTACAACTCACATGATATCTCATTCTAATGGAGTTTTCGGCTTTCATAGTTGCCATTCTAAAAACATGTTGTAAAATAGCAACCATCCCATTGTCTTTGTGCTTCTTGAAGCCAAGTACCTTTCCCTTCCAATGAAGATCCAAGTTCCCATGATCTCTAACTCAATGAGGCCCAAATCTAGAGGGTTGCATGTACACCCATGCACCTTTGGAGTACTCACACTACAAGGAATACGGGCATATAGCGACGGTTAAGGCGACACAATTTCATCACTATAAAATTGCAAAATGCGTTGTAATGAGCGTCGCACGCACACCGTTGATTAAATGACGAGCCAAACAAAGTTTTTTGCGACTTGTGGCACGACAAGATCTGTGACGCTCACATAGAGCGTCGCTAACATGACGGTTTTAAATAGCGTCGCATAAGCGATGCCTTTTTTGCATCGCATAAGCGACACTTTTTGGCATCGCATAAGCGACACTAAACATTTCACTTATGCGATGCCAACTGGAATGATGTTTTGACGTGTAGCATCGCTTACAGGACGGTCTGTTGATGGAAAAAAATTAAAACGTTGGAGGCTCTTCGATCGGCATTTTCACGCATTCGATCGAAGAGCTTTCTAACGTTTGCAATTGCGCTGTGCTTACGAGCTGAAGCAAGTATATGCAAAATTGTTGTTTTGCCTAAGCTCTCTTTTATTGTCTCCCTCTGTCTCTGTTTCTCTCTTTCTACATCTTTCTCTCTTTGAATTATCTCTCTCTCTCTCTCTCTCTCTCTCTCTCTCTCTTCTTTCTCTCTTTATTGCAGGTTATTCAAGAAGCTAACCAAGCAAAAAGTATGGTTAACTATTGTAAGTACAATTTCTATTCTTTGTATATCATTTGAATTGTGTTATTTTCATTAGATAGCATACTCACACTTATTGATATGCACTTATACACTTATACATGATGAAGATGCACTTTCACACATATACACATATACACGTGCACATACACACACATATATGCACACCGATACATGTGCACATACACTTAGACATACACACATATACACATGCATATGCACAAACATTTCTACAACCACATAAAAAGACTTAAATGCATGCATTATTGCATATATATATATATATATATATATATATATATATATATATATATATATATATATATATACACACACATTAACATATACGCAAATACATGTATATGCACATCCACATGCATGCACATGGATGCAAACGGAAATGCATCCACATACACATGCATGTTTCATACATACACACATGCATATACATACATTATACACATATATACACATATATATGCACATAAGTACACACACATATACACATAGAGTTACACATATACATGCACATACATATACACACACATACACATGCACATGCACATACTCATACACACATATACACTTACACATGCACATGCACATACATACATATACACACACATACACATGCAAATACATACATATACACACACATACATATACACTTAGGTACACACATATGAATGAATTATATAATTAAAGTATTAATACACATATACACATGCACACACACATGCACATACCTACATATACACATATACATGCACATACACACATATACACATAGAGTTACACATATACATGCACATACATATACACACACATACACATGCACATGCACATACTCATACACACATATACACTTACACATGCACATGCACATACATACATATACACACACATACACATGCACATACATATACACACACATACATATACACTTAGGTACACACATATGAATGAATTATATAATTAAAGTATTAAAACACATATACACATGCACACACACATGCACATACCTACATATACACATATAAATGCACATACACACGTATACACATAGAGTTACACATATACATGCACATACATATACACACAGATACACATGCACATGCACATACTCATACACACATATACACTTACACATGCACATGCACATACATACATATACACACACATACACATGCACATACATATACACACACATACATATAAACGTAGGTACACACATATGAATGAATTATATAATCAAAGTATTAAGAAACATATACACATGCACACACACATGCACATACCTACATATACACATATACATGCACATACACACATATACACATAGAGTTACACATATGCATGCACATTCATATACACACACATACACATGCACATGCACATGCACATACTCATACACACATATACACTTACACATGCACATGCACATACATACATATACACACACATACACATGCACATACATACATATACACACACATACATATACACTTAGGTACACACATATGAATGAATTATATAATTAAAGTATTAAAACACATGCTTAATATAAACAATAATAACAATCAATAGAACAAAACTCTTCATTACTTAATACCATACACACAATTCAAAACATAACTGAAATGAAATATATATATATATATATATATATATATATATATATATATATATATATATATATATATATATATATATATATATATATATATATATATATATATCAATGTAAATACATATAATCCAATGTCATAATCAACTAAAATCCTAATCATCATCATCATGATCATCATCATCATGATGATGATCATCATCATCAACAGTATCATGATCATCCTGATCATCCTCATCCTCATCGTCATGGTCACCCTGTGATGATCGAGATTGTCCCTCCTGTGTCTGTCTCTCCACCTCATCCATATCTGTCTCTCCATAATATGCCTATATTACATATAACAAACATAAATAAATAAAACAATTAAACCATTCATAAAAATAAAATAATTATATAAAAGTTAATAATACTCACAAAGGCATCAAGATGATCTCGCATATACTCGCTCAAACGCCGATATCCAAAATGTGTAGCATACTCAATCTCATGTTTTGTAGGATATCGGCCATAATTGTTTGGCTGCATTGAAACAAATAAAAAAGATTAGTTGCTTGCATTTTAACTAAAATAAAAAATATACTCACAATAACACATATACTTACAAATGTAGCTACAAAACTATTATGGCCCATTTGGCCTAGGTGCGACATGTGGCTCAACTCCACTCTCTTCTTTGTAGCAGCCTGTTTATTTAAGAAAAAAATACATAAATTAAATGTAAAAAATTACTAAAATATATAAAAATTATAAATATAAACTAATAATTTGTGTACCTTCTGCTGAGGAAATGACTCTTGAAGATGTAGCTGTCTACGAAAAAACTACCACGTCTCAGGTGGTATGTCAGGTCGCCTCTTATCGTTTTCCACCATACAATATCTCCTGTTAATTTAATCTCAAACAGAAAAAAAAAAACAGAATACATACACATATATACACACACATACACATACACATACCCACATACACATATACATGCAAACATATACGCATACATATATGTATACATATACACATATACATACATATAACATAAACACACAGATACATATCCACATATATATGTACACACACATGCATGCATATACACTCATTCATACAAAATACATGCATTTATCCCACAATAATGTGTAGTTGTGTATATGTGACTATGTGTGTATGTGTAAATGTGTATATGTGAATATGTGTGTATGTGTAAATACGTATATGTGAATTTTTTCTGTATGTAGATAATGAGATTATTAATATCAAATACCATTATTTGTAGATTCTGATCAATCAGATGGAACTCCACCACCGTCTCCTCATCGTGCAACTACTATATACTGTAAGTATATCAAACATTTAATTTAAAATATATTTGATGGATACATAACTTATATTTTTTTTTGTTTCTTATTATGTGCAGATTTTGATCAATCAGAGGGTACTCCACCACCTCCTATCCATGCAACGACTTCACATGTGTCCTCCGATAGGAATTATGATGAATTTTACTATCAAGAGCATATTATATGTTGGTGCAACTCTTGTTATGGCACGTATTGAAGACCACAATTAGAATGTATTGAACATGAGGCAGAGTATGGTACTTTTGAGCATGAACCATCACTTGGTCAACGTGATAATGCTTGGGTATGCATTTTTTATATATATTAATGTCATGATTTTATTTAAAAACCATATACAAAATCAAATTACTGTCGATATACGGGAATACTTGCTCGATGATGATGATGATGATGATGATGATACTTTTTCTCATAACATTAATATACCTCGTACACATCATGGACTTGGTATTCATCAATTACAAGTAGAGGTTTCTAGAAATCCTCTACCTCCTGGTTTAGAGACTAAAACGGCTGGAGATTATCCATTACTAGCTCGTGATCGTTCTTTAGTACAAACATATGATAGAAGAAGATATGGAGGATGGAATAGAGGACCACTTCCTTTAGATGGAGAGGTTTTCAACTTTTGGGGTCGCGATATGATTGCTCTATCCACTATTACTAATGCTAGTCGTGGTCTCTTTATTGTAGAGGATTTGTATGTGCCTCCGAACTCTGAAGTCACTCTTATGTCATTTTGTGGTCCTATATATGGATGGGGAGATTGGCATGGACTTTCACGTTATCTTCAAAGCATGAGTACTTATGGAATATGCTTGAACACAGCATCCCTTACTAGTAGAAGGATTTTACATGCGGAAAATGAAAGATTATATATTGGTGGAAGACCTTACACACATGGAAATATAGCAGGTTTAATAAATAGTAGGGTTACATAATAGTTCAAGGACTAATTGCACATTTGAGGAGCGTGAAAATAGTCATGAATCACCATACATGAGTAGAGATGTATCAAGATACATAGCTGTCAATGCTATTACTACATTACATGTCGGTGATGAACTATTAGTGAATTATGGATGGCGTAGACGTCCAAGAGTACCTTTTAGCTAGAGAGAATAAAAATTTTCTATCCATATTCAATAAGTTATATACTTAATTTTATATTTAAAGTTTACTTTTTATTCATTTATGGAATACTAATGAATTTTATTCATATGTGTAGAATCCAACGTATGATGTTGATGATATTCCTCCACAACATTCACAATTGCCAGTAAGACCTCATTTATCAGAAGCTTCTATGAGGAGGCTACGCAAAAGTAATCCTGTGGAATATGCAAGGTTGAAAGATCTATATTCAAAAGACGATAAAGTACAAGATTTGTGTGACATTGATGAAGATGATGGCATGGGAGATTTTATTGAGGATTGGTATCAAAATGATAGTGAGAGCATTGATATTTCTAAAAATCAGAAATATCTTCGAGAGGAATGTGTAAAGCATGTATATGAAGGAAGTCATTTGACACGACTAAGTGCGATATCTTCAAAATCGTTTTGGATGGAGTAATGTATCTGTTTCGACACTATTAAGGTATAATTTTCAATTTTCTATCTATTTATATATATATGCATGAATATATATATATATATATATATATATATATATATATATATATATATATATATATATATATATATATATATATATATATACATGCATATATAAACATACACATAATATACATGAATGCATACACACACATATACACACATTTTGAAGGATGGAAAAATAATTTTAAAAGATGGGCGAACAAAATATGTCCGTTCAATGCAGGTTTTTATTCTTACTTTAGATAAGGTAAGAACAAGAACTTGAATTGAATGGACATTTTTTTCCACGCATCTTTTAAAACTATTAATGCATCTTTTAAAATATTTGTGAAAAATTTGATTGTTTGGATGGCTGGATACGATTGTTTGTTTTTGAGGATATGAAGTATGTACCTTCATTGAATGATTTGTCGATTCTACCATATGTTCAGTTTGAAAGTGTGAGAAGCAGATTTATAATTGCTATTCAAAGAATTTGGCACTGTTTATAGGCCATACAATGATGACTTGGATGAATCACATGCACAGAGGTTACTCAAGATAGAGCAACCTGATTATAATGGACTAGTGTTAGGAGGATTCTTGGGGGTATGCAGTAAACCTCTTGCATGTCAATGATGAGCATCTGAACTTTAGGATACAAAGTGAAAATCATGGTGGCTTGAGAGGATCGCTTTTATACAGCTTGTTCAAAGAACTTCAGTGTCATAGCGATCCTCTCAAGCCACCATGATTTTCACTTTGTATCCTAAAGTTCAGATGCTCATCATTGACATGCAAGAGGTTTACTGCATACCCCCAAGAATCCTCCTAACACTAGTCCATTATAATCACGTTGCTCTATCTTGAGTAACCTCTATGCGTGCGATTCATCCAAGTCACCATTGTATGGCCTATAAATAGTGCCAAATTCTTTGAATAGCAATTATAAACCCGCTTCTCACACTTTCAAACTGAACATATGGTAGAATCGACAAATCATTCAATGAAGGTACATACTTCATATCCTCCAAAACAAACAATCGTATCCTGCCATCCCAAAAAATCAAAATGTTTGCGAATATTTTGAAAGATACACATAAGCATACACATATATAAAATCATATATATATATATATATATATATATATATATATATATATATATATATATATATATATATATATATATATATATATATATATGTGTGTGTATTTATTTATTTAATTTTTTTAATATATCTTTTTTTGATGAACTTACAGGTTATTATCTGAAAAGTTTTTACCGAGTCAGAATATTCTTCCTACCTCACATGATGAAATGAAGAAGATAATCAACAATCTTGGTATAGATTATCAATGTATACATGCATGTCCTAACGATTGTATTTTATATAGAGGTGAATATGCAGAGTCTTTGACATGTCCCAAATGTCAATCTCCTCGGTATAAGGGTGAAGAAGGTAAAATCCCAAAAAAGGTATTGAGACATTTTCCATTGGCTCCACGGATTAGACATATGTTTCAAAGCCACGAATTATCAAAGCTTTTGACTTGGGGACATGATCACAAAAATACTGATGGAATAATCAGAATTCCTCATGATAGTGTTGTTATTCATCATATTGATTCTACATGGCCTGAATTTGCACAAAATCCACAGAGTCTAAAGTTAGGAGTTGCATTAGATGGGGTTAATCCATTCTCCATGAAATCCAGTAATGGTCAACATGGCCAGTGGTAGTCATAAACTACAATCTTCCGCCATATCTTAGCATTAAAAAGGAACATTTAATGCTTTCACTTTTAATCCCAGGAAAAAGACAAGTTAAAGATATGAATATATATCTTGCTCCTCTCATTGACGATCTCCAAGAGTTATGGAGAGGTATTAATATCATTGATGTATCAAAAAGCATCAATGAAAGACATATTACGGTTCGTGGTATTGTGGCTTGGACTATTCACGATTTTCTAGGATATGGTGTTTGTTCAGGTATTGATGTAATTTTTTTATTCAATATGCATGTAAATAAATATTATTTAATCTAATTATATTTTTATCATCTTCATCATGCAAGAATATCTACTAAGGGTTATAAAGCTTGTCCATATTGTGGTGATTGGTTGAGACCCTATGCATGTCCTCATAGGCAACTCTGCTCTGCTATCACGATCTAGAGGTGGTATAGGTGTCCTGAAAATAGATAGATAAAAATAAATAAGAATATGTGTTATAATATCATTAAAAAAGTTTATGAAAAAAAACATACCTATGAGCAGATAGCTCTCTTCCTGCATGTGGAGCCGCAGAAGAGCCCTCCTCTGATCGCTGGGTAAGCATGATCGTATAGTCTAGCTCATCATTAGACAACTCTGAGTAATCACGCATGATGGCCCCTAGAGTATCAGACGGAACTCTTGCTCTCATAAGACTTTTTATGAGAGTGAGTTTTGCCTTTCTCTCTCTACTAGGATCCATAATACCTAACATATAAAACAAAATGGGTTAGAAATCAGTATATATATGTGTACATATGTATGTGTGTATGCATTAAGTATGTGTATGTATGCATGTATGTGTATGTATGTGCATGTATGTGTGTGTGTATGCATGTGTATGTGTGTGTATGCATCATTATGTGTGTATGTGTCTATGTGTGTATGTGTGTGTGTATGTGTGTGTGTCTATGTGTATGTGTGTGCGTCTATGAGTGTGTATGTGTTTATGTGTGTATGTGTCTATGTGTGTGTATGTGTCTATGTGTGTGTATGTGTCTATGTGTGTATGTGTATGCATGTATGTATGCATATGTGTGTGTATGTGTGTGTATGCATTATGTATGCATTATGTACACATATGTGTGTGTATGCATTATGTATGTGTATGTATGCATGTACGTATGTATGTATGCATATGCATATGCATTATGTATGCATATGTATGCATGTATGTGTATGTGTGTGTATGTCTCTCTATGTGTGTGTGAATGCATATATGTCTGTGTATGTGTGTGTGTATGTGTCTCTATGTGTGTATGCATGTGTGTGTGTGTATGCATCATTATGTGTGTATGTGTCTATGTGTGTATGTGTGTGTGTATATGTCTGTGTATGTGTGTGTGTGTCTATGTGTATGTGTGTGTGTCTATGAGTGTGTATGTGTTTATGTGTGTGTATGTGTCTATGTATGTGTATGTGTCTATGTGTGTATGTGTATGCATGTATGTATGCATATGTGTGTGTATGCATGTGTATGTGTGTGTATGCATCATTATATGTGTATGTGTCTATGTGTATGTGTCGCTATGCATCTATGAGTGTGTATGTGTTTATGTGTGTATATGTGTCTATGTGTATGCATGTATGTATGCATATGTGTGTATGTGTGTGTATGCATTATGTATGCATATGTGTGTGTATGCATTATGTATGTGTATGTATGCATGTGCATTATGTATGCATGTGCATTATGTATGCATGTGCATTATGTATGCATGTGCATTATGTATGCATCTGCATTATGTATGCATGTGCATTATGTATGCATGTGCATTATGTATGCATGTAATGCATATGCATATGCATTATGTATGCATATGTATGCGTGTATGTGTATGTGTGTGTATGTCTCTCTATGTGTGTGTGTATGCATATATGTGTGTGTATGTGTGTATGTGTGTGTATATGTGTCTGTATGTGTGTATGCATGTGTATGTGTGTGTATGCATCATTATGTG
The DNA here is from genome assembly GCA_020310875.1 of Ceratopteris richardii. Lineage (NCBI taxonomy): Eukaryota > Viridiplantae > Streptophyta > Polypodiopsida > Polypodiales > Pteridaceae > Ceratopteris > Ceratopteris richardii. The sequence goes on from CM035431.1 coordinate 110,700,519, forward strand.
TGTATGTGTCTATGTGTGTATCTGTGCGTGTATATGTGTGTGTATTGGTGTGTGTGTGTGTATGTGTATGTGTGTGTATCTATCAGTGTGTATGTGTTTATGTGTGTGTATGTGTCTATGTGTGTGTATGTGTCTATGTGTGTATGTGTATGCATGTATGTATGCATATGTATGTGTATGCATGTGTATGTGTGTGTATGCATCATTATGTGAGTATGTGTCTATGTGTGTATGTGTGTGTGTATATGTGTGTATGTGTGTGTGTCTATGTAGATGTATGTGCGTCTATGAGTGTGCATGTGTTTATGTGTGTGTATGTGTCTATGTGTGTGTATGTGTGTATGTGTATGCATGTATGTATGCATATGTGTGTGTATGTGTGTGTATGCATTATGTATGCATTATGTATGCATTATGTATGTGTATGTATGCATGTAAGTATGTATGTATGCATATGCATATGCATTATGTATGCATATGTATGCATGTATGTGTATGTCTCTCTATGTGTGTGTGTATGCATATATGTGTGTGTGTATATGTGTCTGTATGTGTGTATGCATGTGTATGTGTGTGTATGCATCATTATTTGTGTATGTTTCTATGTGTGTATGTGTCTGTGTGTATGTGTGTCTATGTGTGTGTGTGTCTATGAGTGTGTATGTGTTTATGTGTGTATGTATCTATGTGCGTGTATGTGTCTATGTGTGTATGTTTATGCATTTATGTATGCATATGTGTGTGTATGCATGTGTATGTGTGTGTATGCATCATTATGTTTGTATGTGTCTATGTGTGTATGTTTGTGTGTGTGTATATGTGTGTGTGTATGTGTATGTGTCTATGTGTATGTGTCGCTACGTGTCTATGAGTGTGTATGTGTTTATGTGTGTGTATGTGTCTATGTGTGTGTATGAGTCTATGTGTGTATGTGTATGTATGCATATATGTGTATGTGTGTGTATGCATTATGTATGCATATGTGTGTGTATGCATTATGTATGTGTATGTATGCATGTGCATTATGTATGCATGTTAGTATGTATGTATGCATATGCATATGCATTATGTATGCATATGTATGCATGTATGTGTATGTGTGTGTATGTCTCTCTATGTGTGTGTGTATGCATATATGTGTGTGTATGTGTGTATGTGTGTGTATATGTGTATGTATGTGTGTATGCATGTATATGTTTGTGTATGCATCATTATGTGTGTATGTGTCTATGTGTGTATGTGTGTGTGTATATGTGTGTGTATGTGTGTGTGTGTCTATGTGTATGTGTGTGTATCTATGAGTGTGTATCTGTGTGTATGTGTCTATGTGTGTGTATGTGTGTATGTGTGTATGTGTGTATGTGTGTATGTGTGTATGTGTGTATGTGTGTATGTGTATGCATGTATGTATGCATATGTATGTGTATGCATATGTATGTGTGTGTATGCATCATTATGTGTGTATGTGTCTATGTGTGTGTGTGTATATGTGTGTGTGTATGTGTGTGTCTCTATGTGTATGTGTCACTACATGTCTATGAATGTGTATGTGTTTATGTGTGTGTATGTGTCTATATGTGTATGTGTATGCATGTATGTATGCATATGTGTGTGTATGTGTGTGTATGCATTATGTATGCATATGTGTGTGTATGCATTATGTATGTGTGTGTATGCATGTGCATTATGTATGCATGTAAGTATGTATGTATGCATATGCATATGCATTATGTATGCATATGTATGCATGTATGTGTATGTGTGTGTGTATGTCTCTCTATGTGTGTGTGTGTATGCATATATGTGTGTGTATGTGTGTATGTGTGTGTATGTGTTTATGCATGTGTATGTGTGTGAATGCATCATTATGTGTGTATGTGTCTATGTGTGTGTGTGCACATCTATGTGTATGTGTGTGTGTCTATGAGTGTGTATCTGTTTATGTGTGGTTATGTGTCTATGTGTGTGTATGTGTATGCATGTATGTATGCATATGTGTGTGTATGTGTGTGTATGCATTATGTATGCATTGTGTATGCATATGTGTGTGTATGCATTATGTATGTGTATGTATGCATCTGCATTATGTATGCATGTGCATTATGTATGTGTATTTATGCATGTGCATTATGTATGCATATGTGTGTGTATGCATGTAAGTATGTATGTATGTACGCATATGCATATGTATGCATGTATGTGTATGTGTGTGCATGTCTCTCTATGTGTGTGTGTATGCATATATGTGTGTGTGTATGTGTGTTTGTGTATGTGTGTGTGTATGTGTGTGTATGTGTATGTGTACATGTGTGTGCATGTGTATGCATTATGTGTGCATGTGTGTATGCAACATTATGTGTGTATGTGTGTATATGTGTGTGTATTTATGTGTGTATGTGTGTGTGTATGTGTATGTGTGTGTGTGTGTCTATGTGTGTATATGTGTGTGTGTATGCATATGTATGTGTGTGTAAGTGTGTGTGTGTGTGCATACCTAGCTTCAACAAGATGCGTGTCTCTCTCTCTCTCTGGCTCTCTCTCTCTCTCTCTCTCTCTCGTTCTCTTCTTGCTCTGCCGTGTTAATCCTGACAAAAATGTGCCGGGAGAAATGGAACTTTTTTTTTAACATTCCAGAGCGTCGCTTATGCTACACTCTAGAGGACGTCACATATGCGACGCTATGCAGTTTGCCAACGTCGCAAATAGTGTTATGATGAGATAAAACATGATGAGGGGTCTATTCTTAGGTGTTATGATGAGTTTTATAACTTTTCAAAAATTTTGAATTTTTAGGCCCAGCCAAGTTACGAGATTCCTTCTCTCTCTCTAGAGGAAGCTCATTAAATAAGGGACAAATTTGCCCCCTCTCCCTCCCTTCAACGTAGTATTTTATAGGGCATAGACTTTGGCCACCACCCTCTTCTGATTGGTCCATCACTAATCACTCCTTAATCTAAAAGGCCCATGCAGGGTTCATTTTTTTCCCTAATGCTCTGTCTCTTCCTCTCACTTTCACTATGCGAGAGTGCTTCTTTTTATTGTAGGTTTGTTAGTAGAGGTGCAAATGAGTTTGTGGCTGATCAATGATGAATGGGATGAGCTGTGTAGCCTTCATATGATGGTGGGAAATTTGTTTTTTTCTATAGAGTAGCTCAATGGAAGGAGCAAAGCATGAGACATAGAGATCCACAATATGTGCTGTGAGCGAGATGTACACCTTTCTATTGATTATGCACTTTGAAATGCTCTCTGTGTGTCATAGAGACCTTGTAGGTGCACTCATGGAGAGTGTTTCTTTCCATCTCGTGTCTCTCTATTCTTGTGCATTAGAGATGGAGAATCTCTGCACTCTGTTTGAATCGTCAATAGCTGGTCCTACACAACGTAAGTCTCTCCCAACTGGTCAGGTCACTTTTAGGGCTGCACAGATGGAAAGTCTCAAAATCTGAGGTTGGCTCGATGATAATCACAGGGTTGATCCACCTATGTTGTGTTTGCTCAGTGTCTCTCTGAGGAGATTTTGAGAAAATACACTCGAGCTCATCAATGAGCTCCTCGCTAGCAAGGATGAAGGTGAGGTGGTGATGTGCTTGAGTTCCTTCCTATTGTCAAGATGAGAAATAGTTGCCTTAGTCCATGAATATCAATGTCATCGATCTTGCAGAATGTCTCTAGGAAATTTAGATGCCATGGCAAAAGGTTTTTGATTCATCAAGTAAAAAAGTAATGGAGACTTCAGGAGCAACATACAAAGTAGAACCAAAGACAGAGCTCAAAAAACCACAGAGGTTCTTTCTTGCTATTGAAATGAATGTACTAAATGGTTATAAACATTAGAAATGGGAATCACATTACGAATTGATCAAACAAAAATTTAGAAACGATTTGCACTATGAGATGCATCAAAGGAACCAACAAAATGATGAAGAACCTCTAACAAATGCCACAAAAGTGTTTATGAACACTCTAATGAAGAATAGAAGCAATCACAATGCTACTAAGTATGACCATTAAGAGGGAGGTTACCGAAGTGTTTCTGAACACTTCACAAACTTGAGATGCATCATTACATTTGTGAATAGTTCCAACAACATGAATGCTAAGGAGTGCTTACAAGCACTATTCAATGTTAAAATGCATCACAAAATGGAAGAGCAAGGGTGGGAAAATGGGGTAAAAGGAGTACAAAATGAGGAAGAAGAGAGGGTGGGAGGGTGGGCAAATGGGCAAGATGAGGCCGTAAAGAGTAGAATGATGGCAAAAGGTTTCTTCAAAGAAGTGGAGAGAAACGCCACCAAACTCAAGCACCACCACCACAAAAGACAACCACCAAACGCACCACCAAGACCTCCACCTAGCACTTTGATACCACGTACAGACTGCATGCATGGAAGCAAAGTGAAAACAAGAGTGTACTCACAAAAGAAAGAGTGTGAGAGACTCAAAGTGAGTAGATCAAGAAATCGGTAAACTCACATGGATTAGAAATGATCTTTCCAAGAGCATGGAGTAGGATCCTCAAGCTTCTAACCAAGTGCAAATTGGGGGGAGAGGCCCTCCTTACATAGAATTGGGAGGGTCTCTCCAAAGTACATCTTATGTGGGATAAGTCCCCTTAAAGGAAATGGATACAATGGTAGAAGCAAATGGAAAGGTACCCAAACACAAAAGAGATACAATATAAAATGGAAATAAATTGGAAATGGAGTGCCTCTTGGATACAAAATGGATACTCACTCATGCGGATACAAATGTAGATGGTGTAGGAGCAATCATGTCAACAATAAGGGCCACTTTTGTGTTGTCAATAAGCAGGTGACAAAGGTCGAAATTAATTTCCTACTAAATTGAACACTAGTAAAAATACCACTTGTTGCTAAGTGAGTGATAAATTTCTAGATTTCTTTTGATTCTTGGGTGTATCCTCCATTTTATTCCCATTCTACCACCTAATATTGTCGAGGTGATAGGAACCATAAAGACTTATGTTGTCTTATGCAATTAGCCTATGTCGAGTCATTATTGATGGTGCAAAAGGTTTGTATCCTTTTTCAATCCTTCCATGGGGAGCACACAAGATCTGAATCTTTTGGAACAATTAAGAATGGAGAGAACAAGATATTTTTTAAATCAAGGTCTTTCCACTTAGTGATCTTGAACAAAGAAAGGGTGTCATTGTTTTTTATATAAGCTTGGCCTAAGAAGTAGGGCCATTACTCCAAGCTTTAATCATCCATTTGGTCACCATCTTATCAGCCAAGGGTTCCACATCTAACATACCCAAGCTTCTTGCATCCTTCCTGCTAGAGTAGATATCCCATTTGATCTTCAACACCCCTCTTCTATTGAATCCCATTTCCAAAGTAAAATCCTATAAATCTATTCCATCTTGAGCATCTACTTGTTGTACAACCTCCAACAAGCCAAGAACTAGATGATAGAGGAAATAAGGAACATTATGGTCACTATTGTGTGACCAACCACATTAAGTTCCGTAGCCTTAGAAATGAAGCTTGTTGTCAAGCTTGGAAAGCACCCAATCCCATCATTGGCCTATAGAAATATCAAAGACAAACGTGATGCCCAACGAATAGAAGACTGGTCCACTATAAAATTTTTGATACCCTTGGCACTCAAAAATGGTAGAGGTGGATTCAAAAAGAATCTCTAAGATACGTTTGAGTGGTGGATCCCCCATCTAGAGGGCTCACATAAAATATCAAGACAATGCTAGAATTGAGAGACACACCTACTATCATTCTGTAGAAATACATTGGTGCCATCGATATGAGTCTTAAAACCATTAGATCCTAGATACAGGGAAAAGAGAGATACCAATATGATCCAAGTATACTTGATTATCAATAAAGCTAGTTGAGACCATTAGTAACGATAGCAAAAATCAATGGGTGTAAGAGGGTAATCTTGTCTAATATAGTTCTTATACTAAATAATTGAGAAGAGTGTGTCATTATTGTTAATCCAAATATAATCATTCCCTAAGATTTTTGAAACAATCCTTACAAACTAAGGGGACATAGCTGATGTGAGGGATGTAGCAATAAGAATCCTTTCCAACCTAGCATATACTTGGGGGAAGAACTAGGCCTTATAAGTCCTTTTGGAAGTAAATCCTTAACTTATTTTTTTATTTCCTTTTGATGAAGAGGGTCATGCCTATAAGGTGCTTCACAAGGAGAAGAAACTCCAAGAATGAGATCTATAATATGGTCAAAGGGTCCTCAAGATGGTAGTTTAGAAGGATAATCAGACATAAATCAATCCTTGTAAGCAATCGTAAAAGGTTTATGTGCATTGAGAAGGGCTTAAGCACAATCATTTATGACATTTACAAAAATGATGCATGATTTGAAACCTTTCCTAAATGCATGTTCTACTTGAGTATGAGGGTATGCGTATCATAGTCAATATATGGGTTATAATGATGACAAAAAGGCATAGCAAGTATAACATCGTAAGATTGCAAAGGGGCAATGAAAAATCTTCATGCTTCTACGTATGAACCTATACAAATCTTAATGTCATGAACTTCTCTTGTTACATAATACCGACTTCCTTGAAATGCAATCTTCACTTGATACAAGAAAGGAAAAGTCTTAAGTTTGATTTCTTGCACTAACAAATATGAAATAAGTTACCCAAGGTACTTAAATCTTTTTCCAATGCTTCCTTCATCAAAGTAGGAGGAACTTCTTTGTTGATTGCCTCCATCTTTTGCATTTGGGTTGTAATAGGTTTCATGTGAAGAGGTCACAATCTACATTTTGCTTTTGTATGTCAAGGTTTACCACATATCCAATAGGTGATAAGTGGTTGCTTGTATTATGCATCTATCATTGAATTTTGAAGGTTAAGGGGTTTGATAGGTTCAAGGGATGAGGTTATTGGTCTTTTTGAAAAGTTAGATTGAGGAGCTCGTGGAAAACTATGATAAGAAGAGGTACTAAAATTGTGCTTCAAAGGGAAATTAGGCTTGACAAAATGTTTCTGTTGATGGAGTGTTGCAAATGGTTCAACTTGGTAATCGATTGAAACTCCTTCTCTACATCATGATCAAAAGACATAGCTTCATAAAGCATTGTAGGCCATAGTGTGTGAATCCTATCTTGGATCCCATCTCAAAACCATCTTCGTACTTCCTCTACAAGGTATGCTCAAGACCATCTTCAAGCATATGAACAAGTAATACACTTTGCTAGAACCGCTCGGAGTACATTGTAAGGGTATCACACTCTTCTAGGTGAACATGGTCCATAAATGATGAACATGTGGATTGAATTGAGGTGGAAGAAAAGACTCCTTAACTTTCTCTTCAAAGGCCTTCCATGTCATAGGATGATGTGTGCTATGTAGTAACACATTCCACTAGAGTTGGGCCTTCCCTAATAAATAAGTAGAAGCAAAATTCACTTTATCATTTCTAGAGTAGGATGCATCTGAATAAAATCATCAAGATGGGATAACCATGATAAACAAAAGGTGGCCATCCTCACAGCCAACAAACCATGAAAATTGTAATTTCTTGACACTCATCTTGGAACGTCTACCCTAAGCTTTAGTAGTAAAAAAGGCCTTCACCACCTTTGCAAGGTTTTCCCCCTAGCAATGCATCTTTTGAAGTAATTCATCATGTTTTGGATCTCATTTTGGGCACCTCAAATTTCATGCTGCAAGATTTTTAACTATTGTTTGAGAAGTACCCTTGGTAGATAGGATTGACCAAACTCCTTCATGGTATGAGTAGGATCCATGGATGTGTAGAAGAAGGAACCCACTTTCTAAAGATGTGAAATAAATTTTAGGAATTCTTGAATTCAAATGGAGAAGGGAAGGGTGGTTCTTTGAAAAGCTTCATCGTTTACCAATGGAATTTTATAGATCTTTCCCTTAGCTCAAGTCCAAGTATATACTAATGCCTTTTAGATTATAAAGCTAAGTCTCTCATCACAATCGATTCACCTATAAGTGATATCAACCATTGGACTTTAAGTACCACTTCTGGTGGTTTGGGACTTCTGGTGGTTTGGGACTTCTAGGGAACTACTTGCTATCCAATGAGCTTGAAGAATTTCATTCTCACTACTAGGGGGAATGTTTTTCTTGAAGGACTTCAGATTCATTCTAGGGAATCAAATGACCTAAGCAAATGATTCATCTTGGTATCCTTTGCAATGGGAGAAGGATAAATATTAATCTAGAGGATAAATATAACCTTAGGATATGTTTTCCCATTCCACTATGAAAGTTTGACTTGAACTTTCATCCTGTTCTGGAGTTTGAAAAAAAATGTATTATTATTGGTGACTCTTTAGATGTTACTATAGTACTTCAAACATATTTCCACAATCCATTGTGATTGTATTGTTTTATGTACAAGCATCTTATAATGATTGAACCAATATACAATAAGGCTACTATCAACACATAATTTTGAACTTTATAGTTTGTTTCAAAAAAGTTCATGGATTAGAGATCCATTTCATGAAACTTTCTATTCCTAAATAATACATTCATAGTAGGGTTCATATCTTTAGGAACTTAACTCATTTCCTAATGATTGCTTGCTTAGGTTTTTGCTTGAAGCTACAACTAGCTTAAATGAGACCAAAATGTAACTCTCTAATCCTTCTAAAAGAAAGAGTTCTTTCAAGTTTCCATGTTTGCTTGTAATTACAAAGTTGTATCATTACGAGAGATGCAATGCTAAGGTTTAATCTCTGATTTCCATCACTCCTTGGGATGGAATCAAGTGAGAGCTTAATTACAAAAATTGCATAGTTTTTCTTGGAATGTTGCATCCTTACCACAAATGTAACTTATGGAATATAGCAACTATCTGTTGAGCTTTAAAAGTTCAATAACTGTAAGTTCCATTTAGTTTTATTTCATTTTGATCATGTGTTGGGATAAAATCAAATAAGATCATTCATTAGAAAGTGTTCAATCTAAGGAAACTTTTCTAAAGTTATTATCCTACTTAGATGCATGAAAATGTACACAAGTAAGAGAATACCAATTACGACCACAACGTGCTAGAGAGATGACTCTCCTCCCAACCTTATGCCTATACATAGAGCTGCTCAAATCAACGAGGACCATAAATGATACCAATGCAAGAGAATAAAAATTATGACACCACGTGCTAGAGAGATGAATCTTCTTCCAGCTTTATGCTTGTATATATAGGTGCTCAAATCAATGAGGATGAAAAATGTAACTGGAGTCCACAAGTGCGTGTGTAATTTCCTTCACTCCTTTAATATCCTCCACTAGATTCTATTAGTGGTTCGAGTCATCTCGACCACTACTTTAGTACCTTCCACTAGAGTCCACTAGTGGTTGGTGTACTTGCCACTCGAGTTAAGTTCCACTGGACTTAAATTAAATCACATTAGCTTGTGTTAGAAGGACCTAGATCTCCTATTGCAAAACCATCTACCCATGCTCCCCAAGGGGGGTTGAACCCAAGATCTCCTTCTTTAGAACCTTGAGACTTAACCACTAGGCTAAGTGGATTACTTGTTTTAAGAGAGCACGTCATTTTATGCTTAAGTCTAGTCTCGAGATCTTTGGCCATACACATAAGTGACCAAATGATGTCCGATTGTAGATCTATATCAACCCGATATGACCCTTAGATCATAGACCTATAGGCATGATTGTATTGCCAATGTGACCCAAGATTTCCACTTTAGCTAGACATTTTGTTTCATGGCCTCCTATGAAACTGGTGTATTCCTCTACAAGATGAAAATTAGCTTGCAATTGTTGTACTATTGATGATCTATTGGCATTAGTTTATCCACATGTATCTATGTGAACCTTGTAGATTCTCAAAGTTTTCTATCCCAATACTACTTGAATGTGTGGCCTTTTAACCTTTTGATACTTGAATGTGGCCTTAGGAAAGAACATAAATTATCTTGTGCTTTTTCTAGTAGAGAACTTCTTTGCAATATCTCTAACCATGAAAATAATATAATCTTCATCATCACAACATAATTTAGGCTCTTGTTAAGTGATAATTGCTTAATTTCTTGTATAGAACCTAAGATTTTAGTCCAACAATGTGGATCAAGCTCCATATCTCTTAGCTCTAATACTTTTAATAGGTCATTTATGCACATCCTTCATGCTTTTATCCGTTGCATGTCACATCTATAGATTAAGTTTCCTTGTATAGACATGATGGAGTGTTAGAATATTCAATTTCAACACAAGTCTGACCTAATTTTTTGTGCAGTTCATTCCACTATAGAGGTGGCATGTCTTTATATGAGGCATTTGATAGGTCAATTCTCGTGACTCTACCCTGATTCTATAGATAAACAACATTACCTCTTCTACATTGAAAAATCTTACGTTGTTGCTTAAATAGGTGACCTAGTAGAAATTTGTAATTGCTAGCTCTATCAAAATTATACATTGCAAATGTTTGTTCAATCTTCATCAAATAGCGGTGAGTATGAAACCATATAATAATCCTATTGGCATGTCTGTATAGCCATATTTCTCCTAATTTATGCACATTCTTGTTGGCTTAAAATTTCTTAACCCCATTTCTCCCTAAGAATATAGATATTTCCCTCATTGCTTTGATAGTAATTTCCTATTTTATCTAAAGGAAAGTCAAAGCGTAATCATTATGGTTATCTTTTTGGCGCAAAGCTTTGATTTCTTTTTTCATGTAGTCCACAACTTCCTTGCGCTGCTTCACTTTGGTTTGTCCGCATACTTCTCTAGATATAATGACAATGAATTTAGACTTGGGAACACTTTTTTAACTATATCAAAGCTAACTAATGTTTTAGATGGTTTGTCTTCATCTTCTTGAATGGGCCTCTAGAAAATTTCTATTTCTATGAAAGGTGGAGTTTGATTGGCTTTTTTGTTCCACCTAGCCTCTTGTACTTGATCCCAAAACTTTTATTGTTCTTCATTGAGGTCAACCTCAAGAATCTACACATCTCCTATTCCTAGCTTCCTTTGATATGATGGATTTACTAGTGTATATCCATTCATTTGAGCTTCTAGTGAGATTTTGAAAGATTTCCTTATGGATTCTTGTAGGAGGAACCATTTTTGGGATCTTTTCCATTAGTTTTTGTGCAACTTCAATTATATCTTGACATAGGTCTAGCCTATCTTTCTCTAGGTCTCCTTGAGGTTAGCATTTTGCATGGTGCTCTAGTGATTACCCCTTTTTGAATGTGTTCATGATAATCTTGTAAATTCTTATGGAAAGTATGAAAAAAACGCACAAGCAACAATGAAGCTTCATGGAACTTAAATATCAAGCATTGTAAGACATTCAAGCATCAAAATACATTGGCAATGAAGACTTAGAAGTAGTCCAAGCTAAGATCAAATAGAGAAGCGTCATTCCAACAAAATTAGTGTATATACGTGTTTATATGGGTATATCTATCTATGTATGCATGCATCTATATATGTCAGTATTTAAGTGTATGCATAAACATGTATACACACGTACTTGTGCATGTATGGATGTATGTATATGTGTGTGTATATAAGGTAAACTCTAAAGAGGGTAATATGAGGAGAGCACACATTCCAATTTTTAAGTGAAGTAGCCTTGGATATATATATATATATATATATATATATATATATATATATATATATATATATATATATATATATATATATATATATATATATATATATATGTGTGTGTGTGTGTGTGTGTGTGTGTGTGTGTGTATATATATATATATATATGAGATGGGCATTTCATCAATTTAAATGTTTTAAATGTATAGTAGTTTCGGTCTATTATTTGGATCAAGTCCATCAAGATCCAATTTACATTTTATCTCTACACATCTACCACATAGAATCTGGAAAAGAATTAATGGTTCCAAAAAAGTCTTTGTTTGGTTTTTTTAAATGTTCCATAGCATGTAGTAAATGCTTCTATGGAGGTTCCATAGAAAATCCTTCTCCAATCTATCAAATAAGAGGAATGTTCATTCTAGTTTATTGGCCTTATCCTCCTAGGTGGAAATAAGGAAAAGTTATTCAAATTTCTCTCCCTAAAAAATAGCTCTAAAAGTATGGCGCATAGAATATGCTTAGGATGAAAAGTGGGGAAATTTATTGACAATAACCCCATGATTCAAAAGAAAAAAACAACGTGAAATGCCCAATCAATATTATCCAAATAACTTCTACATATAGTAGAATAATTAGGACTTCCAAAGACTATTTTAAAGCAATCAAGCGGCCTATTGAAATGTTATCTCAAATTGAATTGAAAAGAAACGAGATCTATTTTTAGTCAACGAATATAGCAGAAGTTTTCTTTGTTACCTCACCACTTCATATGGTTGACATAAATCGAATTCTTTTATGCAACCAAATCATAAGTTGAATATTGTTTCCTTCTATAATCAGCCTTAACTTTATTGTTGTTTAATTCAAGGGAGAGGAAGGAAATCCCACAAAAAGAAATCAGCAAAGAGATTCCTTTGCTATTGAAGCATTCATTAACTACACCTAAGTTACGTATATATGTACACATATATACACACATATGCCATTAGAAAGATCATGATCATCAACAAATGTTATTACCAACTCGATCTTGTATAGTGTGGACTATGATAACCTTTGCTCTTCATCCCTATCCCATATAAGGCATTTAATAATATGAATCTGCTATGATTGACAATAGTAAGGATATTAGTAAGGCATATAATAAATGACAAGCTTTTTGCACATGTGATAAAATTCCCATTAGGGATAGGCTCAAGTGAGGTGAAGAAACAATGTGGAGGTGATATGTTTGGTCATACCACTAATAAAGTACCAAGTACATAAGTGCACAATGCAATAATGAATTCATGGATCATAACTACATTGTGTGGTAGATACCCCCTCTTTGTTTTGCACTGAGCTAGAAGCCCAAATTCTAGAAGTAGAAGTGTCTACAAGAGTCATTCCCTCCTCTTTCTTCTTGGTCTTTTAGTAGGACGTTTAAGATAGTTCGTGATGACATGATCATTTTTCCAAAATTATTTTCAAAAGTTCTTCTAGTTATCCATTTGCTTCTAATCTTCCTCTTTCCTCTTTGATTGCATAACACTTACAAATTTTTGCCTATTGGAGGAAGAGCCATGTTTCCTCATGAACTCTTGATTAGCAACAAAGGTTTGATATGCAACATAGATAATGAAATATTTTGCATGGAGTGTTCTTCTTCTGGTAAAATAGAAACGAATTTTTCAAATATTAAAATATTTGGATTGCCTTTCATCATGAACAAAGAAATAGAAGTAAAATTTTGATAAGAAATAGGAAACACATTCAAAACACTTTGTACAATTTTTCTATGTGATGGAATTAACTAACCCTTTAAATATTTTATTTTTTTCACAAAGAAATTATAGATCTCCCTTCCATTCATGTGCTCAATCCCCGATTTTCATTCATATAAAGAAAAAAAAGAAAAACATTCCTTGTTTGATATAGCATAACAAGAGTGTCGCAAGAATCCATTGCTATTCTGCATGAGCCAATATGAGGGTATGCTTGATACATAAAGAGATAAAGATAGGTTCTTACGCATTTTTGCAATCCTATTGAAGTTTCTTTGTAGTGGTTGTGATATTGACGCTGAATGTGATATAGTCCAAATTGGAGATACAAGAGGACTCCACTAGGAATTGCACTAGAACAAAAACCTGCAACATCATCAACATCCCCTACATCAACTAGATTTTGAACATAAGGGGTTATGATAGGACATATTTTAACACATTTTGTAATAATCCAAAGTCTGTCTTCACCAATCCATATCACATCATGTATGCTTATGATGGGTATTTGGAACCATCTTAGTTATACTCAACGACCAATATTCCAAAGTTTTCAATCATGGATATTGTTTGTACTTGATGTAGAAAATGATTAATACAACTACCCAATGAATTTTTGCTAGATTTATAAAATATTGTAGGGTAGTTGTAGTGGAAAACGGAAAGCCAAACAAAACGGGTATGGAAAGAGGAATGCTTCCACATTATTTTTAAGAGTGCAATGAGAGGTTGAAACAGTTGGAATCGATTTTAACTTAATGATAAGGATATACTCACTATATTTCATCGCAATCTAAGAAGGTGAACAAGGGCATGATGATAATATATCTCAAGAATCAACAACCTCTTATGATGCCAATTGTATTTCCAATTTGCACATTGAGAATGCACAAAAAGAGCACAAGAATGAGTAAGAAGCTTAGAAGCACAAGGCAAAGCATACTACTAAGTGTAGAATGTACAAAAATAAGCAGATCGTTATGATTATGGATATATAAAAATGCAAACAGAAAAAAATCATAAAGGCAAAATAAAGTGCCCTAATAATATTAAGCATGTTCACGAACTTTACTACCAAAACATACTAATACTAGGTTCTCGTGAGACATAATTCAGCACTTCTTTGCCCATTGTTCACTTGATGAACTTCATTATGAAAGAGAGAACAACTTGTGCACACATAAAACACACGTACATAAATACATACATAGTACATATGCATATACATGCATACACACATATATATATATATATATATATATATATATATATATATATATATATATATATATATATATATATATATATATATGTATATATATATATAGAGAGAGAGAGAAAGAGAGAGAGAGGCGTTATGAGGAAAAGTAGCACTTCCCTTCACTATTCAAATGGTGAATTCCACAATGAAAAAGAGACAAAATTGCGCATATCTATACACATATACATTCATTCATTTATATATATATATATATATATATATATATATATATATATATATATATATATATATATATATATATATGTGTGTGTGTGTGTATGTATGTGTGTGTGCGCGCACGCGTGTGTGTCCACACACAATCACCAGTTATATAATAAGATAGACACTCTTATACATATATATGTGTGTCTGTCTTATTATATAATGGTTGTCTGTGTGTGAGAGATATATTGATGCACGCTTATAAAGTGATGCCTGAGTGTGAAATGTAGATGGTCGTAGAGGAGGCTGGATTTGTCGAAGCTTTCATGAGTACTTATTCATCCGAAGGCTGACATAAGAACAATAAATAGAATATATGAACATGTCTCGATTTCTATTGGAAATATCAATAACTTTCTCTATATACAGGGACAAACGAACTTACATATACGTACATACATACATGTATGTATGGGATCATGCTAGAAGGCTGGATTTGTTTAACCTATCTAAGTAGTAAATCCTGCCAAAGCTGCAATAAGGACGACGAACAAAGTTATGTAGACGTCACTCAAATATTTATAAGACGGATCAATCACTTCATGCGTAGATTTTGTACAGAAACAATTACGGATTTCAAAGTCTTTCGAGCTCCTTGATGTTAAATTTTACTGTGATACAACTCTCTATGAAGTGAGGCAGGCGAAAATGGTACCGATTTCTGCATCTCCGATGCTAGGAAAGGAGCATGGCTGGCGGGAATGCGTACGAATAAAGGGTAGACCTTTCGATCAGTAGATGAAGTCTTAATGGACGAGACCGGGAAGACAGAACTGTTTTCCTTTTGTCATTATCATAAATTTCGACAAAGCAGCCCAAAATTTATCTGTAAGAGCTTGCGCAATATTGCGTATACCGAAGCAGATGAGCAAACTTAGATGAGATGTACGTCTGTAGAATAGTGTAAGCAAAAGTACCAGTGAGAAGCTGAATGTAGCCTTTCTGAAGGCTCAGGTTGAGGATATACAAGAAGGAAACGTCCAAACTGAAGACGAAAATGAATGTGTAATCGAATAGTTGTCAGCAGCTCTTTTGTGACCATTAAATCGGTCTCCTGTTTTGCTGTGTTTTTCACCCAGCAATGGAAATCTGTTGTCGTGCTATCCATCGACGATGCTCAGAGTTGGTGAGATGACTGGTATCCTACGGTTCGGAGACCTTTTTTGAAGCCGACGATGACGATGGTGTCCAGAATTTAAATTTGTGGTAGAAACTGCTAGGCAGGTAATTGCTAATTGGGTTCGGTCCTGATGGTACTTCATGCATTATGCGGAATGCTAATCTCCTGCAAATCCCTTGATCTTCGCATGGCCTGCTCTTTTTGATCGCTTCGTATGCGCTCTTCATTGCTGATTCGAACCATAAGACGAATCGTCTCGAACTCTGCAATACCAGAAATAGTATTAGTTGATATACCATAACATCGCACTGTTTCATTTCTTAATTTAACTAGGTCAACACAGAAGATGCATGTAACATAAGTATCTGCAGCAATCTGTAGTTAAGTAAAAGTTCATTTTTCTTTCATGTTTATCTGCTTAAATAAGAGCGCAGGTGTTTTTGTATGCCATGGATTGACCAGAAAATGATACCAAAACATCTAAACATCAGCAATGTAGAGACCTTGATAGTCTTTTGTATTAGTTGATCAAGCGAAACAGAACTACCATACAAGCTTACGGATTAAGGGCAGAACAATGGTATCGTATTATTTATCGGGTGAATAACTTGTCTACATTCCATGTTAATTCGTTCATACAGCAGAGCCAGAAATGGGTAAAGGAACAGAAAGTCCGTAGAGAAGCGGAAGCATTTTTCGAAGTTCAGCAGAATTGGCCGAGAAGATGAATTAATTTCCATGCCATGATGTGAACGTATATCACCGCACGTCGGTTCCTACATTCTGCTTAAAAGACTAAAAACTTATGTCTGGGAACGTTTATAATACCTGAAGATATTGAACTTCGCATTTTTGTAATATGGATAGTACTGAGCTTTCGCCCTTCTTTTGGAGATGAAGATTCTCCATACCCAGTCTACGCGGTTGCCCATCCTGCCAGCGCTCTGCATAAATCAGTGAAACAAGGGTTTCTAACACTCAGCCTCTATATATATATATATATATATATATATATATTTTTTATATATCTAGCTTTGTATCTATCCATTTATCCGGGATTATGAATGTGGAGCGAGATAATTGCATACCCGCTACTTCATTCTGTGAAGAGGCCATCGCTGAAAATTCAGAAGAAGCTAGAAGCAGAAGGGCGACAACGAGAAGCAACGGAGATGCACAACGTGTTCGGGTCCAGATGGAGGTGAATGGCAGAGAGAAACGAAGTGGCAATGTTAACGGGCGACAATACATCAGCAGCAGCAAGCACATGCCGCAGGAAAAGAGCCTACTACAACTGGAAGTGCAGGTCAAATCATTCTTTAACTAGACGATATTAAAGAGAAATCCGGAGTAACGTGCAGCTATGGCGATGAAGTCGAAGAAGATAAGGGTTAACTGAGAGCAGGATGGGAATACACAGAGGAGGACGTGCGAATATAATTCTTGGTTGTGATGACGGACGTCTCCGCATACGTAAGGATGGCAGAAGCTTTGCAACGCATCGCCTCCTCTGTGTTACCAGTACTCTGATTCGTATACTGCTCTTCTTCTTTCTAGAGTCTCTCTCTCTATTTATCTATATATTTCTAAGTGTTTGTGCGTGTGCCCTGCCTGCCAAGGCTGAGTTACGTCGCCCAGCTGAGGATCAAAAGCTGCCTTTGCCGCGGAATTGCGAAATACCGGCTTTGCTCATAACTTGCATCGCTGAAGGCTTTGGAAATAGCGAAGTTAACCATCGCCTCTATGTTTTCCTTTGTTTCTATATGTGTAATCCCTCTCTATATCAAGACGGATTCCTGCTTCCTTGTCCTTCTGGGTGCTCCTAAGCTGGCAGTCAGTCCTTTAGAACGCTGTCTAGCAGATATACATTTTTGTTGAGATCACACATACACACATGCACGTAAGTCTATAGGAATGATCCACATGACAATGACGGAACGATGAGAGAGAGCGAGAGAGAGAGAGAGAGAGAAAGAGAAGGTAAAAACTCAGGTACGCAAGACAAAGAACACAAATGGGCCTTTTTACGGGACGCTTTTTGAGAGAGAAAGAGCAAGGAGAAGGAACCATGTCTGGAGGCTGACAGATAAACAGGGCAAGAAGGAACCTATCGGACCTCGCACATGCAATGCCCACGCAAAATCACATACGTGAAGAATAATATACTGTTTTTCATATGCACAGGCACACAATGCCACAAGCCGTTCCTCGCTCCGTCTCTCAGAGTCGCCATAGACACACAGACATTCGCGCCCACATGGAAACTCTTATGCGCACAAAACACAATACAGCTAGCCTTGCTTCTTCAAAGCGAAATCACAGAAAACTTGGAAGTCTGCAAGCTACCCAATGACAACGAAAGACCGATTTCCTTTCGGAGACGCCAATTTCCAAGCGCGAACATTTACTCTTCGTCCTAGCTTTCTTCTTTCCTTTCTGTTTTGTCTTCCCGAGAGAACCTCGGATAATTTTTCTGGATAGTAGAGCATGGCTGGCTTGTCTTGCCGTCCGACATTAAACTTGCAGTAGGCAGATTCTCCAATTTTCTATTGGGCGATGGAAAACGGAAACTACATCTTGCTCGGATACGCAAAACGTGAAGCTGCGGATTTTTACCATGATCGCCATTATTAAAGTATCATTCTACTTCTGCGCATCACGCAAAATGATTGCAACATTATTTTCTCAACACATGATTGCTTAATGATAGGAAGTTGGAACATGCAGACTTGCAGTGTTCGCAAGAAACAGATCTTGCAATATGACAGGTTTCCTTTTCTCATTGTGATCTCAGCAGGATTTACCATCTTGGAGAGAAACGTCGTTTCACCAAAAAATCATACGTACAACTTCTTCTCTCTTTGAGAATCGAAGGAAGGATTTTTGTTTCCTCGAGTTTGGAAGTGCTAGTTTGCACAATGAGTTATTTCCTGGCACAGAACGTATCGTTAAATTTTTGTAGTAAGCTATGAAATTTGATAAGCTGTTGAAACTACAAATCTGTGGCGCACATAAAGTTTCTTTATAATCATACCTTCTTATAATTAAACGTTTTTATAGGGAATGCCACTATTGATAAAAACCGAAACCAAACAATTTCACTGAACTTTTTTTATAGGGACTCACACCATTGATAGAATTGCGTGTGTGCGTGTGATATATATATATATATATATATATATATATATATATATATATATATATATATATATATATATATATATATATATATATATATATATATATATATATATATGTATATATATAGATAGATATATATAGATAGATAGATAGATAAATAGACAGATAGAGAGATAGATAGAGAGAGAGTCTCTGAGTGGTCACTATGCTATCAGTGACAACAATCTTTTATAGTATAGTGAGTGTATATGAACTATTATGAATGTCTAATTCTTTCACTCTTACATTCTTAATAGTTACATAGATTCACTTCAAGGTGATAATTAAACTTTTTATCTAATTATCAATCTACTCATCTAACTATCTATGCATATTTCTAAGCATAAAATTATTCATCTGTATATCTACCTATCTATCTATATTTAACTATATATTAATATATTTATCCATGCACTTTGTCATCTATCTATGTATTCATCTATCTATCCATTTAAGTTATCATGTATCTATCACTATTTATTTATATATAAATTTGTTCATCTTTATTTATCTATCTACTCAATTATCTATCAATTCATTTATTCATTTATCTATAAATTATTTATCTATATATAGATCTATCTATTTGTATTTATCTATTCAATTATCTATCCATGCAGTTGTTAATTTGTCTATCATTTCTTTATTTATATATTGATCTGCTTATCCATAGACTTACTTATTTATCTATTTATATGTGTACTTCAATTATCCTTAAGCATCTATCATTTTATATATGATTCTTATTTTTCTTATTGCTTTATGAATTAGATTAGTGTTGAAAGATTTAATATCAACAAAATTTTAATTTTACCTGATAGTCTATTTTTTATATTTGTACAGATGGTAGGCAAAATAAATAAGCACGAGCAAAAGTTTTTGGAAGAGTTTGTCTACTCTAATATGTATGGAATGCGAGAGGACTAGATCACATAGCCATGGATATATAAAAATTACATAGATTTTATTGAATAGCTATCTAGAACAACATACATCAATATTGAAGATAAATTTGCAAGCGTATCAAGAGGAGCACAAGTACTAGCTGATGGAAAAAAGTCCAAAGAGTTCACTCACATCTTTGGAAAAATAGTGAAAGTAGCAAAATCATTGGCATTGGATATTGTTGATATATTTAGGTCATGATGTGTGTGAACACTCTAGGACCACCTGGGCACTTTTCCCTCTTTAGGAGGGTTTTTTCCCCTGGCTTGTATATACACCTATTGCCCTAACAAGCTACTTATCTTTGTACATTCTAGTGGTAATACATTCAATATTGTGTGTTATGCTCTAAGCTTCTTCTTCTTCCTCGTGCTGTTCACGTGCTTCTGTAGACGTCTAACTCCAACAATTGGAATCATAGTAGGTCGTCACTTCATCTAAGGCATTGTCTACATCTCTCCAATTGGAGCCTTTGAATTGCATAAAATTTGGTAAGCATACTCGGAGTGTTTCAGAGATCAAAACAACTTCACTATGTGGTGTCGAAATCGCGATCTCAGCTCGTTTTGCCCTCCAAAACGCACTATCATAGTGCTTGTGTAGACTATTTCATCTTTTTGTGCCAAAGATATATACCAATTTTGGTTTGTGAGTATAGGTATCTTGAGTCTGCTATAGGTCTAGCAGAACCTGTTTGGGTAGTTCTGTTCAACTTTTTCAGATACATATATTTTTTGCATCAATGTATTTTAGTCACTAGCCATGGATGAAAGCAGTGATGTATGTTGTATGTTGTTTGTTCAGGATAAGTTGGATGGTACAAGTTACCCATTGTGGGCTTATATATTGCATCATGTATTGGTCAAAAAAGGACTTTGTAATATTGTGCAGGGTGTTGAAACACACCCTGTTACACCTGTGAATACAAGTACTGCAAATAGAGGTGCTGGAGCTGATGGAAATGGTATCGAAGATGATGATATTCTATAGATTCCTGCTCGTGCTACTATTTTTGTTGCACCTACTACAGAGCAAATTCGTTCGGACGGTAGAGATGCTCAGACACATGCATTGATAGCTTTGTCTGTCAAACGTGCCACAATTCCTCACATTCGCTCTTGTAGAACAGCTAAGGATGCTTGGGATACACTTACCACATTGTACCAGGCTAGGAATGAGGTTCATGTTGCTTACCTTTGAAAACAATTGGGGAGTGAGCACATGAATGAAGGTGATTCTATGGATAGTTTTCTAACAAAGATCAAGGATTTGAAAGAATAGTTGATTTGTGTTGATGAAGTCATACCAGATAGCTCACTTATGCAGACCGTTCTGAAAGGTCTTCCTGACTCATACCAGAGTTTTGCTTCTACTGTTCATTTGATGATGATAGGCAATCCAAATGCCTTATCATTTGAGGAGTTAGTCTCCGTTCTATTGCAGGAAGATCACTCTACATAGAACAGGTCCATTATGTGTGTTGTAGATCAAGCTTTCCGAGCAAGTCAGAAGGTCAAAGGAAAATGGAGATCTTCTATTATTGAGCAGAAATCTACAAATGCTGCACATTTGAAGAAGGAAGTCAAAGAGGAGAAGAAATCACAAAAGCAAAAATTGTTTTGCAAATATTGTAAAGCAAATGATCATGTCATTAAGAGCTATCCAAAACTGGCTGCTAAAAAGGCAAAGAAGAAAGAGGCGAGAATGGTTGTTGTAGATGGCTCCACCGAAAACAGAGTCTGCTAATCTTGTGCAGGATGAAGAATGGGTGTTTACTAGTGCTTGCAATTTTGACCCATCTTCTCATGAGTAGTGCATGTCTGGAGTAGACTCAGATGTTTGGTACTTTTTGATAGTGGGGTGACCAAACATATTACCTCGTAGCACAGTTTCTTCTCTTCACTAGAGCGTGCCCCTACAAGGAATATTGTTACGTGCACCACCAACTCCTCTTATCCTGTTATGGGAGTTGCTAAGATCATTTTGACTAATGCTGATGGTAGTTCTTTCACTTTGTCAGATGCTTTGTTTGTGCCAGGGATCAAGAAAAATCTGTTATCAGTTTCTGCATCAGTCAAGATTGGCTTGGTCATTAGGGGAAAAAATGAACCCTGCATGGGCCTTGTAAAGATCCCTAATTTTTAGGGATTAAGCTTAATTATGTTCTTGTTTAAGGGGACAAAGTGAATTTAATAGGGCACTTTTTAGTAGGATGGAGTAGGCTTTTTTTTAGGCTTCAGTAGGCCTCTCTCTTTCTTATTCTAGAGAGAGAGAAAGATGTTGGGAATTGAACTTACAACCTCCCGGTTAGGAGTGCTATGGGATAACCACTTGCCCCAAAAGCCATGGTTGAGGATTACTTCCTAATCCTCTCTCTTAAGGTGTGGTTCAACCATCTCCTACTAGGATTATGTGACATTCCTTCCCCCTTAGACTGAGCATTGTCCTCAATGCTCACTTGTGGACCCTTCTAACTCTTGGACCCACTTTCCATGCATGAGCGCTTCCACCAACCTCAAACTCCTACACATGGACCAAATTTGGACCTATCCCACCCTTCGTGGGTGCCCAATGCCCATGCGCCTTCATCCAAGGCCAGTTTCACACTCACCACAGATAAGCACTTTTTCCAAGTGCCCATGAATGAGGCGCAAACCTCCATCTCGCCCAATTTCTCAACTAGGCTCTGATACCAATGTTGGGAATTGAACTCACAACCTCCCGGTTAGGAGTGCAATGGGCTAACCACTTGCCCCAAAAGCCATGGTTGAGGATTACTTCCTAACCCTCTCTCTTAAGGTGTGGTTCAACCATCTCCTATTAGGATTATGTAACAAAAGAGAATCTACTTTCCACATCATCAAACTCGTACATGTATTTGAATAAAAAAAAGAATTTTTTTAAAAAGTCTCATTTTCAGTGTATATTAACTCAAAAGGGCCTATTTTTAATATATATGTTAGAAGTCACTTTTTTGGGCCCATTTTCTGAAGTTTCTTTTAGAAAAAGTATAATTTTCAAACTCCCTCCAAAAGTAAGTGCCACATCATCAAATCCGTGACTATGCTTCCCCCAAAAAATGACTGTTTTCAAATTTCATCATTTTCAGCCATACACAGTGGAAAAATACACTTTAACCCATACATATACAAGAAAACACATTTTTTGAGCAAAACATATGCTTCAGAGTCCCTTCCAACCAATTTTTCATCTTTGTTTTTCATATTGTTGGTCATTAGCAAAGATGGTGTTGACATGTATCACAAACTTCATAGTAGAACGTCCTCATGCTCGTGCATCAACAAGTATCCATGTTCGTGTGCCTAGAGAGTTTGCTCCAAATACACGATGCAACAATGATGCCAATTCTCAAAATGAACGTCGTGCAACTAGAGAAAAAAGTATTGATCTTTGGGCTCATGGTTCACTATATCCTCTTGATCCAATATCTTCTTGCCATCCAACATTCCATAACCTCTCAACTTTACTTCAGTTCATTGGTGCGGGTGAAGCTGGACTATTAGGTTACTGCAAGTGATTATCTACGCATTCACTTGCTACTGCTAAATATTGTTTCCAACAATATCACATCCATCATATGAGGGTGGTCACTTTAGAAAGCACAATCATATCTTTACAAAAATAACTTGCAGATTTGGAACAGGATATTGAAGCAAAATAAAGCACAATTTCAAAGTTAACTACCAATCTCCAGCAGTTGAAAGAGACTCCACTTGGTATGAGACATAGGAAAAGAGCATTGTCATCCTTTGAAGCTCTTTCAAAAGGTGGTGGAGCACGCAAAAGGCATATATATGCAACAAGGTGAGTGTTTGTTTTACTTTTATATGTTTTAATGAAGATTTGTAATGGAATCTTTCATTGTGTAGGTCGTTTATTCAAGACATAACTGCATCATCAACAACACAAGACCAATTCAAGCTGATGAATAACTGTATAAACCCCAAAGAAAATCACTTCTGCTTTAGACTCACACATAGGAAAGTGTATTAGAGTTGTTGTAAAAGCTGAGTTTTCAAAGAAGTTAAAAAACCTTATCACAGTGCAAGATGTGTAGGCAATATGTGACGAAGCAGGCATCAGTAGAAATGGGTATACTTCAATGTACACCCTTCTAAGGCAAGCCTTACAATACAAGGTATTCCTCAAAGTATATTTCCATGCCCATATAAAGCATCTATCAATAAAAAAACTTCAAATGAGGATGGGACTCGTACTATTGGACAATATTTATTCATACAAGGAACTATGCCTGCCTGTGTTTATCATCCAAATATTCCCAAGAAGCAATAAAAAATCCTAACTACACAAGGATTTACTTACACTTAATTCAACAATATATTTGTGGATCTTCAGAAGCTTCAACAAGCAATGGTTCACTTTTATAGTTCAACAATCAAAGGTACGCCTACTACATTTTATTTGGTGTTGAAGTTTTATTGCATTCAAGTGTCATATTAAGATAATGTTTTCTCTTTTGTGCAGACTGTAATGTTAAGTTAAAGTTCATACTGAAGCTTGATGAATGTCAAATCATAAAGGGTCGACGACTAGAAAGGTTGAGTGTGATGCCAATGAATGAAATTATGGACCATACGATGAGTTATGAAACTTTAGGATGGAGGGACCATTTGACTTACAGTGTGCAATCAGTGACAGATATCTGGTAGTTAGGTGCTATAGAAGTTCTCAAAGAAACAAATAATGTTATTTCATGGATTTTTAGTAGGACTCTGTGGATTACGGAAGTAATCTCTTCTCAAATACATGGGCAAAAGCTTTTTGTAGTTGATATAGGTGATTTTGAGGTAGAATGGCGTTTGGATGGAGACCTTAAGAGTATAAAATGCATGTTAGGTTGTAAACAAGGAGCATCTTCTCTCTATCCTTGCCCATATTGTACACAAGGTTACAAAGGATCTAAGAGACAGTCTAAACCTACAAGGGCATTGATGAGAGTTGATGACTCTGAAGAAATTGATGAAACAGACTCATCGAATCACAGGGAATGGGAGATATCACTTTTGAGGTGTCCAATGTTACAGTAATCGACTCCTGATAAAATAAGCAATGATTGGAACCCCATTATCCCATTTCCATTAGTCAATGTTCACTTTTGTACTTTGCACGCACTCATGAGGATCTTTGATAGGCTTTTGAAGCTCCATGTTGAATATGCATTTGCAATGAAACCACTAGAGAGGTCTACAATAGCAATCCAAAAAATAGAAGATCTTTTGAATTCTATAGGTTGTCATGGTGGCCACGTATCTTTAGTTGTTAAGAAGTATGGTGAGTCTCAAGAGAGTTTACAACAAGTTTCAATGACTGGGAAGGAGGCAAGACGTTTCTTTAAAAGAGATGTGAATAGTCAAGATGATGGGAAATGGGAGCTTTGGAAGGACCTCTGTTCAATTACAACAGACAATGATAGTCAGGTTGATCTCATTAACAAGCGAAAGAAGCTTTGGTCATCGTTCGATCAATTGTTACATTTGATATGTTTGGTTTCCACTAATGCTTCACAACGAGAATTATTCCAAGTGACTTTGAAGGAGTTTGCACAGTCATTCATCTTATCTTGGGGAGAAAGCAACATTACACATTACATAGTAAGTTTCGCTTACATTTTTTTATTTGGTCTTAAACACTATGTGTATGTCTTATTGACCAGATCATAGCATATTCTTTTTGCACATGGAGCAAATTTTATGAATCGATATGGGTCACTGGATATTTTTAGTACACAAGGAATGGAGAAGTCACATTATAGGGCTAGAGGTGTTTACTTTAAAAACACTCGTCATGGGGGTGGTCTACTCCAATCAAACTATTTAGAAGAAATGTTCAATTGGTTTTTTCGTGCGACATTCGCTAGAAAATATTTAATGGAACAAGCATGTGAGTCACGAAAAAATGGGCATGCACAAAGAGTCCGCGAGGGTTCTGCTTGGAAATAGTTTCCAAACTCTTAAAATGCATTATTCTTTTCAAGGTTTTTATAACCCCTTTCACTTCAAATAAAATTTTACTGTTTTTGTGAATATACTTTTAATGTCTTAAAACTAATTTTTATCCATTTAAATGTGAACAGGACAATTCTTAAGTGGAAGCCTATAAATAGAGGTGTCCTTCCTCATTTTACCACTTTACAACCTAAGAGAATGGCACGCACAAAGCAGAGTGCTAGGAAGGATCATGTCGTCTACCCTAGCCATGTGCAAGGTACTCAGCGCCCAACATGGATGACACCCCACAAGAAGTGTTGAACCACAAGCCACTCTTCAAGACGAAACTCGGGTGCAGGGACACAGTCCGGTAGCATTGCATCGTAGGGGGATGAAGCTTCACCAGAGAGAGATGTATCCCAAGAAATAAATTATTCCCCTTCGGCATCTGATGATGAGCCCCCAATCAGGACAGCAATCAAGGCAAGTCCCAAACAACAAGGACATAGGCGAGTTGTGATTGAGAGATCAAATTTATTGAGTTCCTCAGATGAAGAAAGTATAAATGAGCCACCATGGAACAATGATGATATCCCCGTGAACCATCGAGTAACACAAGGAGGCAAGACACTCCCCCCAGGACAAGGACAAAGACCAACCGATGAAGAAAGAGTGCAAGGTGAGGCAAAGCAAGTAAATGATGAGGCAGGACCATCTAGGCATCCTCCAAGAAGAAAGAAGAACTATCAACCACGTCGTAGACCAAAACGACCACAACCCAACATCCCCCCAAATGCAAGAGCACTACAAAGGTGTAAAAAGCAAACCAGAGCCTTTGTAGAGATTTGACACTATCAAAAGTCTGTGGAGCTTCTTATTCCACGAAGGTCATTTGCAAGAGTTGTGAAGGAAGAGTTCCAACGCTATTGCGCTAGAATTCGTATCCAAGGGATAGCCATTGAAGCTCTCCAAGAAGCTGCAGAGGTATATCTTATATCAATGTTGGAGGACTCTAACCTATGTGCCATCCATGCAAAGAGAGTGATAATACAACCTAAAGATTTGCAGCTAGCTAGGAGAATTAGAGGGAATAACCCTTAACCAAAATTTGTACTCCCTTGTTTGGAGAACCTTTTGTATATCCCATATGATGAATATTTTGTAAATCCCAAATGATGAATATAATCTTTGTCTTCTCATATTTGCTCTCCCAAGTGTTTATCTCTTAGTGTACATATTTTGAAGTTTATTTCTCCTATGTTTCTAGGTGTGTTTTTCCAGTACCTCTTTGAAGTGTTTTTCATAGTTGTATCATTCTTTTTTATGTACTTGTTGTAAGTGGTAATGCTATTTAATGCATTTCATGGCTAAGAAATGCCAAAAAAAGGCCTCCCACAGAAACGCGGGGATGGGCCCTGCAAAAGTTTTGCAGGGCCTATCCCCGCATTTTTGTGGCAGGCCCTTTTTTTGGCATTTCCAAGCCATGAAAACACATGCCATGCACATTGGGGCATATGATTGGCCTTGGCTAGAGTGCACTGCATGCTAACCCCATGACCAATAGCTAAGCAATGTTTATGAACATACATGTACTTATTTACTGCTGAATGCTTATATGCACCTAGAGGAGTCTTAACTTTCTCTAATTATTGCACATAAGATGAGTGTTCCACATTTCCCCAACTGAAGGTGCTAATTGAGGGAGATAGACTTGCAATATAGGTAACCTAGTGCATAGGATGCACGTTTCTATGGCAGGCCTTTTTTTTTGCATTCCTAGGCCATTGCATGTATTTTGGGCAACACAAATTACAAGAAATAATGGAAATGACTGATTAAACTATGCAAAAGTTATGAGATTGTCAAAACCATAAAGATATAATAGATTGAATGCACATGGAAATTGGAAAAACAAAAAATTGGTATTATAAAGTTTTTACAATTGGCTCTTGGCCTTGAGCCTCTCCACTACATTCTTTCTTCTCTGAAAAGATAGAGGCAATTGGTAAGTCAAAACTGATTGGGATATTAACTGAGGGTCTGTCAATCCAAGACCTAAAGCTATTCCTATTTGACCTAATATTTTTCCTCTAAAGTTAACTCCTAGGGTAGTAAGGGCAAGGGACTTCCTAACTAGAAATATACAATTGGTCCCTTGCATTATTGTAGATAGGCACAAAACTTTGCTCAAGGCCTTCATACACCAAGTCATGAAGTGTCCTTGAGGGGAAAAGTCCTTGTGGATTATTACAAAATCTTCCTTTGGCAATTTTTCAATGTATTGTGCCAAGGAAGAGCCATGGCCACGAAAACACGGTCACCACCACTCCTTGCTGCAAATTTATCCACTTCAATTGTTTCCTGCACATAGACAATCATAAAATCAAATAGATACATCTTGTATGAATATGAGACAACCATAAATGTCAGTAGAGACTTACATCTTGAAGCCTGTCTTCATCCTCTTCTCTTCCCATTGCATCTAGTGGAATAGATGAATGGGCCATGCCACTTCGCTCCACAACAGGGGATGTTGGAATTTTCTTCTCCAAAATTCTTCCCCTTGTTGTGGCCAGATCTTCTTCAGTGGCATCTTGGTTTGCATGGCTCAAAATCTCTTCACACACAAATGCAATGGTGTCTGCAACTGAATCACCAAGTGGATTTTTTTCCTTTTCGATAATGTCAGAAGTGTTTTCCATGGGAGCATCCGAGGTTGAGCAGAAAATACTAAGGCATTCGTGGAGGCGTAGACCGAATGTCTTCTCAATATCATGCAGGAACAAAAATTCCTCTTCGTCGACAAGTACAACTAAAAACATTTCCATCTCTACCTCTGGTAGAGTGGGTTCCATGGGGTCTAAGTTGGAGGGTGGACTGTTCTGTGTACTGGCTTCCTTTAATTTGTCCACTACTCCTTGAGGAAATTCTCTAGAAATTTTTTGACTCTCTTCTAATAAGTTGAGAGCTTCTGTCTGGATTCCTTCTTGTCATCTACAAAACCCCAAGTAACAAGATGGGGTAGGTCCATGGGTGAAGGTTCGGGCTCCTCATTGACAAAAAAGATGGTTGTTGCTACGTAGGAAATATATTTTCTTCCCATTTTCCTTTTCTTATTTAATTGTTTAATTAAGGGCACCGTGTCATCTAACAGGTGCCTTGAAGCGTCAACAATGGCCATGAAACGCTTTAAGCTCTTCCCAAACGCCTCATCTCCTTTATGAATGTAGAAAAGCAGGTCACAAGGGACCCATTTACACTCATATGCTGGAATATCTATGGCACATCTTAATATATAGAATTCCATAAAATCTGTGATCTCATCGATCATGTCGGAGTTCATGGCTATTGTCCTGTTGACAGTATACGGGAGGAAGCAAGTACAGACACACATGCAGATCTAGCACTAAGGCAACCCTTCATTTTTTGAAACCCTTCATTTTTTTTTCAAAACCCTTACATCATTTTCAAGTGATTCTCATCACTAAAAATCCTTGTAAATATCATTTCACCTTTTTGTAGCTCCATTTTGTACAAGCTGAGGAGTCCTCGAGCTTGGGGAGCATTAGAAGTAGTTGCCTGCCAATTTTCATAATTTTTAGATCTCGTTTGAGCCCTCAAATAAGCCCTGGAACCTAATTTTCAACTAGGCCGGACACTAGGTCTGGACAGGGCCAAAGCTAGTCAAAAACTATAAATAGAGCTAGAGAGCTCATTTTTGAGCTAGCTTCTGGTAGTTTGAGCTTGTATGAGAACTTTCTTGCAATAGAAGTGATTCCATTGTCTTACTCTCTTTGTTCTTGCCGTGTGTGCGCGTGTGCGTGTATGTGTGTGCATGCTTGTGTGCTTCTCACTCACGCACTTGTGCTTCCACTTGCTCGTGGTCTTCATACCATCCTCACGTCTTCCCGGATTGACATTAAAGGAGGTGCTACTCATCACTGAGCTACACCAAATTTTGGCGCCGTTGCCGGGGATCGAGCTTTGAGGACGAGCGTGTGATGGTAAGACGTAGAGAGGACGCGTTGGAATGGTAAGTAGTAGGTAAATTTCTGATTTTTTTTTCCATCTCCATCTTCATCTTCACCTCATTCTCCATTTCCACCTCCACCTCCTTCTCCACTACATATACCCTCTTCCCTATCATTCCCTCATTTGTTGTGTGCGAGTTTGAGAGAGAGCGATTGTGCATGCTTGTCTTTGTGTGTTTTTTGCATGTTTCTTGCAGGTGGCAGCTCCATCATCTCCAGCAAGCTCAGCAGGTACAGAAATTGTCTGCACAGTCCCCGAGGCATTGAGCTCGAGCTATCGCGACACTCCGAAAATTTCACCCAATCACGATTCTGAGTGCACCACGACACTGCGCAGGCCTAGAGCTCCCAGGATCACTAGATAGAACAGAAAAATTCACCATATCCCGAGCTATCGTGACACCTCGAGGTATCGCGACACCTCACGAGCTATCGCGACACCTCGACCTATCGCGACACTTCACGAGCTATCGCGACACCCCGACCTATCGCGACACTTCGACCTATCGCGACACTTCACGAGCTATCGCGACACCCCGACCTATCGCGACACCCCGACCTATCGCGACACTTCACGAGCTATCGCGACACCCCGACCTATCGCGACACTTCACGAGCTATCGCGACACCCCGACCTATCGCGACACTTCGACCTATCGCGACACCTCACGAGCTATCGCGACACCTCACGAGCTATCGCGACACTTCGACCTATCGCGACACCTCACGAGCTATCGGGACACCCCGACCTATCGCGACACTTCACGAGCTATCGCGACACCCCGACCTATCGCTACACCTCACGAGCTATCGCGACACCTCGAGGTATCGCGACACTTCACGAGCTATCGCGACACCCCGACCTATCGCGACACTTCGACCTATCGCGACACCTCGACCCGACCTATCGCGATACACGGCTTCTAACGCATGAAAATTTAGGGTTAATTTTTTTTTAGTGATTGGAAGGGTAGTTGAGCTTAATTTTAGGCACCTTGGTATAACTTTAGAACCTTGGAAGTGGGCAAAAGGCCTAGAAACCAGAGAGGGATCTCCTGAACCCTGAGTGCCTGTTTTGACCCTTTAGTGCCTGAATGGTCATAACTTGACCATACGAACTCCGATTGATGAGATTTTGGTCTCG
Source organism: Ceratopteris richardii (assembly GCA_020310875.1). Taxonomy (NCBI): domain Eukaryota; kingdom Viridiplantae; phylum Streptophyta; class Polypodiopsida; order Polypodiales; family Pteridaceae; genus Ceratopteris; species Ceratopteris richardii. The sequence goes on from CM035431.1 coordinate 110,731,752, forward strand.
TTGGAAAGCTCGTTGAGAATCCCACGTGGACCTCGACTAGGTGGAACTAAGTGGTTCTCAGATTCAGGGGGTACAGTGAACTACTCCAAGGGGACTGAAATTATTGAAGTGTGTCTTTCAATTACTTGTGGCAATAGAGCTATACTAACAGGTGAGCTTTTGCAGGAACTTTGTGCGCGCTCAAGGCAATCCAAAGCAAGCTAGCAAGGGTGAGTACCAAGCTTGGGAGAAGGCTTCCTGGGCTTGTGTAGCAGTCTGGTCAACCAGCTAATTGAGGTTGGAAGATCTCTCAACCCTCCTTTGTCAATTCCTAGCCTAGGCTAAGTACGACTTAGGTGTGGTAATTAATTAGGGCAACGTTAGGCACGAATCAAGTCCAAGAATATTAATCAACAAAGTGCAAGAAGTAAATAGGTCTTAAGTGCGAAAACCCTAAGGGACAAAAGGTAAACTGGAGTCGATCACTTATCAAGTGCGGAAATTCACTTAAGTACTCCTGACGACGCGATTTCAGACAAGACCATAAACATAATATTCAACTAAAAAGAACAAAGTGATTGGTGCAAAATCAACCTGCAACGAGAGTGTGCTTGGGTTCCAGGGGATAAATAAATCAGGCTTATGAACCTTAGATCAGGCAGACACTTAGGCCGAGACAGACAGAGCCTCAGATCTTCTGAAGCTAGTGTCAATCACACTGCCAGGTCTTGGGCCCAGCAGTTGAGTGATTACCCATACATTCCCAGATCAGAAACAAGTGATTCTGAGATGTCCTATCACATGGAGAGACCAGTAGGTAGTTCAGGGTTGGCTTATCTAGAAAAGCCAGAAGGGCCTTATAAGACTCAATTGGAATATATCAGGACGAATCGTCTAGGTGCTCGCATCTACGAAGACGGACTGAGAAGATCGGTGGTCCAAATTAAGAACCCCGATCAACCCCATGGATTAGACCACCCAGTAGTCAAGTTTGAGAATGGAGCATACCTAGATAAAGAGGGGACTATTTATGTAGTCACCACTCTTCCTGATAGAACTGACGAGTTTGGAAATGTGATTGCGGAGACCGACATGGGTGATATAGAGCAAGGGAACTTAGAGAGAGAGCCAAGAACTCCCCGTGGTAAATCTGTCTTGACCAGAATCATGACTCCAGAGTGGATTCCACAGGATAATAAAAGCATAGATCTGCTTTTAAACCGAGAAACCGATGAGGTTTTTTGGAGATATAAATCTCCTCAATCTCAGGAAGTGAGTGCCCTCACAATCTATGAGTTTAAAGACCCTGATAGCCCAGGTCAAGTAACCTACCTAGACAATGCATCAGAGAGAATCTTCGTGGTCACTGAGCTTGGCAGACATGCCTACACATGGAAGGGAGAATTTGTTTTTCCCCAACCAAGGTCTACTGTGTCCTTTGGTCGCCAAGGAGCTGGGACCTCCCAAGCTCATGGGGCTCAGAGAGATAGAAGTAGAGACAAACCTGAGGTAAGTTTTGCCAACTCCCTGGGAAGAGAAAGAACGGGAACAGAAAGGAATAGAGTGGAACCTGAGAGACATAGAACCCCATGGAATCAAAGGAATATTGATGATTTTCCTTTGCCAAGGCCGAGAGAACACACTAGGACCCTGCGACCAACTCAACTGGTGAAGTCCATGAAGAATTACTTCGATGGCACGGGAGACCCTTATGACCATGTGGTAGAATTTCGGCAAGTATTGAAAGCTGAACAGGTAGAGGACCTATTCACACAATATAATGCTTTCGGTCTAACCCTTAGGAACACTGCCCTTACGTGGTTTCAACCACTAAATGAGAGGCATTTCAGAAACATAGACCAGCTCTTAGAGGCATTTATTGTTGAGTTCTCTAAGAGTGGAATCAGGCATAACACCTCCTCACTAATTCACAGCTTCAAACAAACACCTCAAGAAACGGTCAGGCTAGCTGGAAGAAGATTTAGACTGTACCTGGAGAGATGCCCGATGCCGGAGTTACCCACACCAGCCAAACAAGTGGCCTTGTTCCTAGATGGATTGTTGAGCACTAAGCTCAGGTCATATGTGTACCTGAAGGACCCCAGAACGATAGAAGAGTGCGTGCGCATGTGCATAGACATTGAGGACAATCTAGGTGAGGAATTAGAACTATCAAAAATCTATAAGGATTCTGACAACTCTAGTAACTTGACATCTGGCCAATCCACATCCATCGAGGAACTTGCAGAGAAGGTAGCCCAAAAACTAGGTGTCTCTAGCAAGCAAATTCCGAGATTTGCCCCAGTTAAGCGGTGTTACAATTGTGGCGGTGAACATATGGCAAGTGTATGCCCCATTATGGCCCAACCCCAGGCGAATCCTAGTAGCCAGTACTGCACCATATAGCGCAGATACACCAACCACACTGCACAAGACTGCCCATATAACAAGCAAACCGTTAGGCAAAATTATCCTCAGCCATATCCACAACATGGTAGATACCAGAATCAGTACCCATCACCACAATACAACAGACCACAGCAAACTTATCAGCCACCTTATCAAGGGCAGCAGAGGCCTCAACCAGTCCTAGTGCAGCAATCCCCTGCTCCAACCAATGTGATCCCAGTGAAATATGCATCTACTGAAGAAAATCCGAATAGAGCCATAGTCCCAGTCACCCCATTGCTATCAGACAATGATCCAAGTGACCATAGTTTTGACTGCGCACATATTGATAGCCCACAGGCTTACTACATGCAGTCACCCGAGCATAACGAGTCATACTATTATGAGGACCCAAGTGAAAATAGTGGGGAACCTGAGTATTCTAATGTCATGTACACAAACCCCAACTCTAGACCTCAACCTAGGCAGGTACGACCCCCATTTCCTAGAGGACCATGCTTCAGATGTCAGGGAGATCACCTTATACGTGATTGTCCACTACCTGCCCCGACACAACCTCAACCAGTAACCATTCAGGGTTTCTGTCAAGACTGCGGGAAAGAACATCTCCTACGAGATTGCCCAAAGAACCCTAATAACATGCCTAAAATCACTCCTATCAATGTTGTTGGGTTAGTTGTAGACTCCACAGGGAGTGTGACTTCCACTGCACCTGTGCAAGTGATCACAAGAGCCCAGGCACTTCAACAACACCAAGGTGTTGTTCAGGAAAAGAGCCCCGAGGTGAGTGAAACAGAGAGCATAACCAAAAAGAGGACTAGGGCCTGGAAGGATAGTCGTGAAAGAATGAAGAGGCAATGGGCAAAAAAGATAAACGAACTTGAAAAAAGCTTGAGAGAAACCAAGGCAAGAATAATAGAGATCACATCTCAACCGCACTCCCACACACTTCCACCACTACCATCCCCATCACCCTCCATTCGTCCACCCTCTAATACACCCTACGTAACCCACCCACCACCCCGAGTAGGATCAGTATTAGCTGACCCCACTCCTGAAGACTTGGACATGATGTTCAAGGCCTACCAGGCTCGACTTCAAGAAGGGCCAACAGCTGCAAACCTAGACAAGAGTTACCCTAGAGCAGATTTAAAGATTGAACGGATGAAAATGTGCATGAAAATGGTAGAACAAGCTCAAGCTATACTTGAGACTAGTCAAAAGTTCAATCAGACAAACTCTGTCAAGCCGGATTTGCATTTCCAAGGCTTACTAGAAAGATTAGAGCAGTTGGTAAACAAATCACAAGTTCCTTTACCTCCACAGGCTCAACCAGTTGTTGAAAGAGGAAGCTCACCACCAATGGGAGCTTATGTTCCTAATTCCACGGATGCTGGAATACCTCCTTCAATTCAGCAGTACTCTCAAGAGTTCTTGCGGGAAATACAAGAAGAGAAATGGGCCAAGGAGAAGGGTGATTCCCCTCCTATTCCTGAGATTGATGATCTTCATGATCAATTTCCCCAAGACATTCCGTCTATCTATGGAGATCCAACAGAGCAACAAGAGGATGAGAGATTAGATTTTGAATCTAATTCTTTACAAGAGTTGCCTCATTTCACAGGCCCATGGGAATCTGAATCTCTCCAGATCAGAGCTCCCACAATATTGGTGAGAAATGAAGACTCAGTGATTCCCAGGAACACTGATGTTGTGAAGAACACTAAGGTTCAATGTCATCTCACTGTAGAGGAACTGCTCAAGGCAAAACCTGAGCTCTGGAATCATGTGAAGGATCAGGTTCCAGAACTTGAATCCAATATGCCAAAAGTAGGCTCTAAACAAAAAGTACCAGAGATACCTCTCGACAAGGTAGGAGACATGAGCGAAGGTGAAGAAGGTAACACTTATCTTCCGATCACCTATCAAGGTTACACAACCAAAGCAATTGTGGATTCGGGTGCCGGTGTTGCTATCGCGACCACCTCCCTGTGGAAGCGATGGGGCAAACCCACCTTAAGACCAACGAGAATGAAACTTCAAATGGCAGATGGTCATTTTGAAAGACCTCTCGGATTGCTTGAAGGGATAACTCTAACCACTTGTGGTGTGGAGTTTGAACATACGTTCGCTATATGTGACTTTGAGAAGAATAATGTTTACGAGATGATCCTAGGAAGACCTTTCCTACGACAATTGCAAATAGTACAGGATTGGGGAACCAACTCCTTGTACTTACAGCACTTAGGGGTCACCACCAAGGTCAATCTGAAGGATCACACCTTCAGAGATGTACCACCCCTACAGTGGAATCCTATCCACAAAGCGAAAGAAGATTCTATCTCCGTGCATTCTGGAAGTTCACCTGAACCATCCTGGTTGCATGAAGATACTCACTTGTGGATGTGCAAGGTCGCTGAGGAAGAGGAAAAGCGCCTAAAAGCGAGAGAAGAAGGAACCCCCCCAGGAGATAGACCAATAAAAGACCCAGCCTATACACCAATGATATTTCAAGATGAGGAATTTGAGCCTCATGGTTGGGCAGAAATCTTAGCTACCATGGACATTGCAGTCAATGAGGAACAATGGACACCCCATTGTGATGAGGAGGGTTATGATATTTCAGTGTTCATGTGTCAATCCTTGTTGGAAGAGTGTGATCCTAGTGAGTTCATAGAAGAAGAAGAGAATGACGATGATCTGGAATCCATTGTGATGGATACATACTTTGACTCAGAGGAACATTACTTAGAAGACATAGGAGTGCTAACCCAAAAAGAAGAAGAACCCCTTGCGAGTATTAAAATGATAAATTCAAAGAAAGGAAGTGAAGGAGGTCAAAAGAAAAAGAAAAGAAAAGCAGTAAGGCAAGAAGAGGAAGAATCATTGTTTGAAGTACCAGAAAATTTCAAAAAATATGAAGTGGAAGACCGGAAAATTTTGGTACGAATGCCTAAGAGAGAGGCCATTATAGGAGAAGCATATGACAATAAAGAAAAGACCAAAAAAATTGTAGTGACCATTGAAGGGAACGAAGAGCGATGTACGTACATAGGAGATGACCTAAGTGCCAAAGAAGAAGCAGAGCTTGTAGCTCTATTAAGGGAATATAGGGATGTGTTTGCTTGGCACTATAGAGACTTGAAAGGAGTAGATCCAGAGATTTGCTCTCATACGATCCCGATGACCGCTGATGCCAAGCCCACCAAACAAAAGCCCTACACATATAATGACAATTATGCAGCCAAAATCAAAGAGGAAATTGACAGGCTGATTGAAGCTGGATTCATCTATGAGATCGAGCACACTGAATGGGTGTCCCCCATTGTAGTGGTGCCCAAGAAGAATGGGAAATTGCGAGTGTGCATTAACCTTAAAAAAGTTAATGCCGCTACGATCCGAGATAGTTATCCACTTCCAATCACCGAACATCTATTGGAGCGTGTTGCAGGCAAGGAAGTTTACAGCTTCCTTGATGGATTTTCAGGTTACAACCAAGTAGCCATTTCCCCCGAAGATCAACACAAAACGGCCTTTGCCACAGAATGGGGAATCTTTGCATTTCGTGTGATGCCATTTGGGCTCACCAATGCACCTGCAACATTCCAAAGACTCATGTGTCATGTCTTCAAAGAGTTCTTGCGAAAGAGCTTAGAAGTATATGTGGATGATTTGTGCGCTCATTCCCAAGAGAGAAGTTACCACATCCCTGAGCTCAGGCAAATCTTCAACAAGTGTAGAGATTATCGAGTGTGTCTGAATCCAGAGAAGTGTGTGTTTATGGTACGACAAGGTAAGATCTTAGGTCACATTGTTTCTAAGAATGGAATATCAACAGATGAAGACAAGGTAAGAGCAATAGCAGAATTGGCCAGACCAAGGAATGTGAAAGAGGTACAAGCCTTTATGGGCCATTGTGGATATTACCGTAGGTTTATCCACATGTATGCCATCATAGCTAAACCTCTCTATGGGTTGTTAACAAATTTTGAGTGGAGTGAGGAATGCGAGACTTCCTTCAACGAGCTGAAGAGACGTCTGTGCACAGCACCAATATTGACTACTCCGGATTGGAGCAAACCCTTCCATGTCCATGTAGATGCCTCCAATCATGCAATAGGATGCGTACTAGCACAACCCACAGGTGAGGGAAACCTGGATTTGCCGATAGCATATGCTAGTAGGCAATTAAATGCAGCTGAACGAAATTACACCACAACAGAGAGAGAAGGCCTAGGTATGGTATATGCTGTGAAGAAGTTTAGACACTATCTATTGGCCAATAAGTTCAAGTTTTTCATTGATCATCAAGCTTTACTATATTTGGTCAATAAACCTTGCAATACAGGCCGCTTAGTAAGATGGTTCCTCTTACTAATGGAATACGACTTTGAAGTTGTTGTCAGGAAAGGTAGAACCCATCTTAGGGCAGACCATCTTTCTCGCATCACTTCAGGAGAGCCACCGCAAGGAGTGTCTGATGAATTGCCCGATGCTTATCTGTTCAATTTAGAAGTTGTTCCTAAATGGGCAAATAAGTTGGTACCAGTCCTAACCTTCGGGCCTGCAAATAAGAATGTGAAAACAAGCAAAGAGGAAATTGTAAAATCACTAAAGTATCAAATATTGGCCGGAAGTATGTACAAGCAAGATGCCGAGGGCGTGTTAGCTTGTTGTGTCGAGGACGATGAACATACTAGTTGGTTGCAACAAGCCCATGAGGGACTGCTAGGAAATCACTACCCTAAACAACGAACATTGCAGAATCTAAAACGTTTAGGAGTGTATTGGCCTAGCATGGACAAAGAAATACAAGAGTGGATCCACAATTGCCCAGTGTGCCAGAAGAGACCCCCAGTGGAACATGCCACTCTTTATCACGTGTCATTAATCCCAGATTGGAGTGCTCCATTGGTCGAGTTCATGAGATCGGGAACAGTACCCAATCAGGCTAGTCTTGCAAGAAAACGGAGCATGGAGAAAGAGGCTCAAGACTATGCCTTAGTAGGAGACAACCTATATCGAAGAGGCAAGGATGGTTACCTAAGAATGTGCGTTCATGAATCAGACTATTTGAAAGTCTTAGAAACGGCACACAGCGGTGCTACAGGTGGACACTTTGGGCCTGACAGAGTAATTAAGACCATTCTATTCTCGGGACTTTGGTGGCCCACTCTTCATATGGATGCACATACTTATGTGAAGAGTTGCGACACATGCCAACGTGCCCAATATCCGATAAGAAAAGATGAAATGCCCTTAAGGCCAATGATGGGAGGACGTGCCTTTTCCAAGTGGGGTATAGACTTTGTAGGTCCCATCAACCCCCCAGCTAGAAACTCCCATGCAGAATACATTATTGTAGCCACAGATTACCTTACAAAGTGGGTGGAAGTAAAAGCCACGACGAAGAATGATGCTCAAACGACGGCTAAGTTTTTATTTGAAAATGTGTTCACTAGATATGGGTTACCAATAGAGTTGGTTAGTGATAGAGGTACGCACTTCTTGAATGAGGTCATTGAAAATCTCCTTCAAGAATTCATGGTGACACATAAGAAGTCTGCACCCTATCACCCACAAGCTAACGGACAAGCCGAGAGCACGAATAAGATCCTATGTAACGTATTGACGAAACTCGTAAATAATAAACGCTCGGATTGGGACAAACAACTTCATCATGCTGTTTGGGCATACCGAGTTGCTTACAAAACGGTACTCAATGCCACCCCATTTCAGATGGTCTTCGGACAAAATGCGGTGCTACCATTAGATTTCCTAATTCCAGCTTTAAGAGTAGCACAAGAGCATGAGTGGAATGGACACGAGTTGTCCTCTAGGATCTTTGATCTAGAACGTTTAGGTGAGACGAGGCTACGAGCAGCAGCAGGCATCTATGCTGCAAAGAAACGGCAAAAGGCATACTTTGATGCCCATGTGAAGGATAAGGGCTTGAAAGCGGGAGATCTAGTTCTAGTCTACACATTGAAACAACACGCAAGAAAGCTAGAAAAGAGGGGCTACGGACCTATGATCATTAATAAGATCTCCACGAGTGGAGCAGTACAACTAGCCACTTTAGAGGGGGATGTCCTCCCAAACTATATTAGCGGATGCAGAGTCAAGCTCTATCAGGAACCCCTCACGGAGGAGATGCTAAGCCGACTCAATACTGCTAAGCAACGTAAAGAGGAGGAAAAACGAATTCGAGAAGAAGCACAGGCAGAGGCCTTAGAGCGTATCAGACGAATGAAGTTGAGGAGACAAGGAAGGAACCAGCCTATGACTGACACTCAAGAGTCTCCAGGCTATCACATGGCCATGTGTGAGGCTTCAGGTGAATGTACCCATAAGATAGTGGACCGACGACCTTTTGTGACCCTAGAAATAGGACAAAGAGACAGCACAACCAGCGTGAGGGCTTTAATTGATTCAGGAGCAGCCACAAGTGCAGTTCGGCTCTCTTATTGCCAGCAGCTGCAATTGGAGGTAAAACCCCTAGAAGCATATCTGATAGGATTAGGAGGTGTTGAAACCCCTTGTATGGGAGAGGTGGATCTTCCCCTCTACATACAAGAGGTCCTCATGCCAGCAAAAGTGCTAGTGTGTGAAGACGAGGATCTGACCGAACCTCTTGTCTTGGGCTAAGACTGGATCTATGATCATGCAGTCAACCTCAACCTAAGAAGTGGACTTCTTCAGGTTTGGGTAGGCCAAAGCCGTCTCACGATTGAATTAGAAAATCAAGCACTCAAACCAATAGAACAGGCACCAACTCCTGGTCCCTCCAGGAATCCACATGAAGATAACACTGTTGTGCTTGTCCAAACTTCTATGGTGCAGAGGAATGTCAATCTTACTGAAGGTTCAGAGGCCAAGAAGGAGTTCATAACTGATCCAAAGAAGATTCTAAACGAGCAGACAGAACATCACTCTACACGAAGGAGGCCGCTGATCAAGAGGCAGGAGCGCCAACCCGTGCAACATGGAGCATCTCGTGGCGTGAAGCAGATCTGGATACGCAAGGATGGAAAACCCACAGCTCCAATAGCAGATTCTCAAGGAGACAAGAAACGAGCCTCACCATCAAGGAACAAAGTGAAGAAGCCCCCTAGGATAACCCCTAGGCATACCATTTCTATTTGGGTTCCTAAGCGGTCAATGAAGGCCACCCCTAATGCTAGACAGATATGGGTGCCCAAGGCTTGCTTACAAGCCCAAATTACTTCACCTTCAGGCACTAGGATGAAGCAACTTTCACAAGCACTCTTGGCCAACAACTCAGAAAATGACAAGATGCCTACACCTCTCACTGTCCCCACTCCCATCAACCCTAGGAATGTCTGGAAATGGGTACCCAAAAGGTCCCAAATACATCACACTCTCATACAGAAATCTTCACCTGTCTTTAGCTCTAAGAGCTACGACTCCTCTATCAAAATGTGGAGAATTAAACTGTGTACTAAACCCCCTGACCCAATTCTGTAAATCCACCCACACTAACAACAGGAGCATTCCGAGCCTATTGCATAACCAAAGCATGCATCTAGGATGACACTGACCTCTAATCACCACTCACACCATCACCAACACTTCACCACTAACCACTGACCTCCGGGATTGTCATGTTAGTATTATGAAGGGAACACCACTACATCTTGTTTCCTATACAACACTAATGTGCCTTTCGTCTTCCAACAGATAAGCAACCTACTCTCATGGCAACAGCGGCAGGCACAAGCTCTCAGGCAGGATCTGGTGCTCCTATCAATTGGGATGCCATGCCAGTGGAAGCTCCACCAACAGCTCGGCCTGAAGAATTCTTGAATGTGCGAAGGATTCCTATTCTAGATCCACCCAATGGACTAACCGAAAGAGTAAAAGGGCACTCCCATTGGTTCAATGAAATGCCAGGGGATTTGGGAGACGCAGACCACATCTGGGAGTCCAAGATGGAGTGTGGAGGAGTTTGGTGGACCTTCCAATTCTTTTCAAGAGAATTTGAGACCTTACAGAATGCAGCTCCACTTCAGGATATCTGGCAAAAGGCAGGACTACAAGCTTACTTCAGTGCAGCTCTACCTAAACCCGACTTCCTCAGGTGCTACTACTTGATTGCTACGCTGAAACCTACCGGGGATAAAGATCATTCAGGCACATTCTGGGTGCCCTCCTTATCCAATCTGGAGGAGATGAGGAAGTTTGAATTAAATGTAACGTTAATCAGGGAAGCCCTTCAAATGTATGGCACTCATGTGCCTTCAGATCGCGACCCCTTGATACCAGAATCAATGAAAAGCAATAGAGTCAAGAAGCTCAAAGAAATGTGCGCCCTCACCCCCAACATCGCCATACCCCTGCGGATGTGCCTCCAGCACTTTGCATTTCCCGCTCAGGACCGTTTCACTCAGCCTCACAAGAAGATATGGTACGGGCTGTATTTAGCAGAGACCGGAAGCTTGCCCATTAAGATGCCGGTATGGATCTTAGATCAAGTGTATGAGGCAGGCAAGCGGGGAGTGAGGAAGCCCACTTTACATGGTTGTTGTGTGCTGACAAGAATCATCTACAGATGTCTTGCATATGACGTGCCAGTTGCCCGAGCCCTAAAGTATGCACACCTGGAGTTGTTCAAAGGGCGAAAGTCAGGGAGTCAGCCTGCAAAAAGAATGCGTGGATCCCTTTCACAGGTCCTGATCCCTCCAGAAGCCACCGCCGAAGTCTCCACTAGAGAGGAAGCCCAAGTGGCACCTTTCACAATCCATCTCCAAGAGTCTCAACCAAGAGAGGTGGTACAACCCACCCCTTCTGCCCCTCCACTACCTATTGATGCAGAATTTGCAGCTATGGCCACCTTCACCGAGGACCCAAACTTTGATTTTGAAACATTCCTGCAGAGGGCCCATCTATCAGACAGTGAAGGTTGCCCTGACAATGTCGATCCGGGGACATCAGCCCAAAGAGAACATGCACGAGGCGAGACAAGCAGTGTACAGGAGATAGGAGTGGCACAACTTCCTCAGAGACTAAGCACACAAGCTCAGGAGAAGGCACCAAGAGATGACCCAGAAGAGAGTGAAGATGAAGCCCCTGCATATACGGCACAACTCAAACGACTATACCGAACAATCAAGCAGGTGCAACGACGCCATAAAATGTCAGAAGAAGCAAATAGGGCCCTAGTAAACCAGATGCTGCAGTCGGAGAATATCGACCCCCATTTTGTAGAATTGCTAAATCTTTTGGCGGACACCTGTGGCATCAGTGAAGCAATGAGAACCTTGGTCTATCGAGAGAACCCTACTTATGATCAAAGAAGAATTGATACACGGCCTCGACAAGGAAAGATGATTCAGATGGAAGTATCTACCGCGTTAGCTACGTCCACGTCAGAAGATGTTCACATGATTAGCCCTAGGCCCAATGATGAACCGGAGGAAATTACGCATGCACCATCCCCCTCATCATCTCCTATCCCACCCTCATCCATCTCTGTCACCCAGATTTTTGAACCCCAACTAGGTCACCCTTCCTTCCTCCCTGCCTTTGGACAACCATCTGTCACTAGTCAGACTCTTTCCCTTCCTTTACCCTCCACTCCTCCATTTCCTCCCTCCCAAACTCTACCTACCCCGCCCCTTGTAACTGCCTCGGGCACCACACTAATCACCCAACCCTCCTTCTGGACCCAACTTGTAAACATTCTTCAACAGGTTGATAAACATAATAAAAAGTCCCTTCCCCAAATCCACTCCCCCACATTCACGGCCACCACTATCACACCACCCACCATCCCGGTGTTCACATTTCACGACTCACACTCTCTCATGTCCGACCCCATGGACATCTCACCATCCGCGGGATCACCCACCACCACTGTTCTCACAACACCATCACAGGTTATTACACTCACATCACCACTTCCACACACGGTAGGCACAACATCCACCTTTCCCATTCCCACTTCCCAACCCCCTGCATCTCCCATCCTTACCCCGGCATCCACCTCCTTTAGTCTTGCACTCGACACCATGCTCGAAGCTGCCACTCAGCTTAAGCAGGAATATAAATTATTGGAAGAAAATAACAAGGAGCTTTGCACCCTCTCAGCAACACTCCAAGAGTGTATCAATGCTTTGGAGTCCAGTCATACGGAGTCACAAAGCAAAATATCCGCCCTCGAACATGCAAATGCGCAACTCGAAGCGAGGCATATGGAAGAGAGCAAAGCCATGGAGGAACAGCTGCGAGATCAAATGGGCCGCAATGCAAGGCTTCAACGAAACATGGCCTTGCTACGACGACATCTGGCGGCAGCTCAAGAAGAGAACAGACGGCTTCAACAACAAAACCAAGAGAACCTCGAGGCTGCCATGGAGAACACCCCGGGAGCACCCATAGACCCGGCTAAATTTCAAGCTGTTCCCTCAGAAAGCATACAACAGATCTTGGAAACTTATGCCAATCTTTTAGAAGCACATGATCAGCTTGCCGACCAACTGAAGGACCTACAGAGACCCCAAGAGTCTACACCACACCAACGGGAACCTAAAGAGATGACCGACGCTGCTACTTCACCTGAACCTGAACATTCAACGACCAATGACGTACTGGAGTTACGACAACAGGTTGCAGAATTAAAATTGAAGTTGATGCAGTACGAGCGACCTCCTTCCCCACCTGAGCAACCCATGGAAGAGGAAGAAGTTATTATTCCAGTGGAGGAAGCATATGAAGAGAACTATGAGCCTCAACCTTTTCCAGGAGGCACAACCACTGAGGAGGGACAGGACACTTATGAGGAACCCCCATCGGCATGGATGAAACAGGTAGAAGAAATGGGGCAGACTCATGAAGAACGTATCACCTACCAGATGTTGGCCATGAAGACCATTGAAGAAACCATACTTCAATCAGAATACTTCAGATAGCTGGCCCCTAGAAGACTAATCACCAGCTCAGAATTACAATATAAGCCATACTTTGTACTGTTGGCAGACTACAACGCCGAGATCAAACGTAAGACCAACAAGTACCCAACTTTCGCAACCCAATTTGAACCGGAGGACATTCCAGAGGAGGCGCGCAAAGGGAGAATACATCAACCCATCTGGAGGCAAAAGCTATTGGAGACCTATCCCGAGATGCTACGAACATGGGACCACGCACCCATGCATTTAAAGTATAACAATTGCTATGGACCAGTACAACGGAGAAGGACATGGAAGTCATTTGCAATCAAAGTCAAGAACAATGCCAATTGCAAAGAATGGCTCAATTACCCCGCCATCGCTCCCCCAACCGGTACTCCCACGGTGTCATACATGATGGCAACCATCAGACATTGGATACCACGTCTCCACCCCATGCCAGATGTCGATGCCCAGATGATGCTCAAGATCTTCGATATGATGCAGGTCGTACTCAAAACTTTTCGCAATGTATGCCGTATTCAACCTCCTATTCCCGGGTTTATTAATGGTAACTACGACCTGCTATATGATATGAGCACAACCCCGAGCATACGAGTGGCTTACGCATGGCATGCACGCATAAGATATCTCCCTGCCTGCTACAAGCAAACATTCGACGATATGTTCACCACGGGGTTTTCGGAAGCACATTCAGAAGTATTCGCGCCACGGCCTACGCATTTAATCCATCTCTTTGCATGCGAGCAAACAATGCATTCCGAGCTTTACACGATGCCACAACCTGACATGCCTGGTACAGTTGATTGGGAGGCTTTGCAACGAGACCTCATCAGAGGTTTAAGAATCAAAGAACAAGAATTGGCAACCAACCTCCTGCAGAAGTACATTGATCAAACTGTGGAACAGAGGTCTGTCAGAGGCGACAGACCCTAGGGGGGGGAGAGTGTTGACAGTATACGGGAGGAAGCAAGTACAGACACACATGCAGATCTAGCACTAAGGCAACCCTTCATTTTTTGAAACCCTTCATTTTTTTTTCAAAACCCTTACATCATTTTCAAGTGATTCTCATCACTAAAAAACCTTGTAAATATCATTTCACCTTTTTGTAGCTCCATTTTGTACAAGCCGAGGAGTCCTCGAGCTTGGGGAGCATTAGAAGTAGTTGCCTGCCAATTTTCATAATTTTTAGATCTCGTTTGAGCCCTCAAATAAGCCCTGGAACCTAATTTTCAACTAGGCCGGACACTAGGTCTGGACAGGGCCAAAGCTAGTCAAAAACTATAAATAGAGCTAGAGAGCTCATTTTTGAGCTAGCTTCTGGTAGTTTGAGCTTGTATGAGAACTTTCTTGCAATAGAAGTGATTCCATTGTCTTACTCTCTTTGTTCTTGCCGTGTGTGCGTGTATGTGTGTGCATGCTTGTGTGCTTCTCACTCACGCACTTGTGCTTCCACTTGCTCGTGGTCTTCATACCATCCTCACGTCTTCCCGGATTGACATTAAAGGAGGTGCTACTCATCACTGAGCTACATGTCCCTTCAAGATTAGGGACTCTACAGAGTAGGTCATACACTACAACATATGAGGGGCATACCGACGCTGCATATACTGACGGTCACACTCGGCGTCGGTATGGGCGTTGGAAAATGTCATTTAGAGATACCGATGGTCAAGTGACCGCCAGTATGACCGTTTTAAACGGATCATTGGTGTGACCCGTAGCCGTCGGTATATGCATCGGTATGAGCGTCGGTATAAGCGTTGGTATAAGCATTGGAAATTTACTAGAAGTTACCGACGCATATACTGACGCTCATACTGACACATATATCGACGCTCATATTGACGCATATACCGAGGCCAACTTTTAAACATACCGCGAAACCAAGAGCAAAACTTCACATTTTTGTGCGTGTTTGAGTACTGTTCGTCTTCTGTCGAACTTTTGCACGCGAATCAAATTGCGACCTGCATTGTCTTGTGCACACACACACACACACACAAATCCTCTCTCTACACACACACACACACACTCTCTCAGCTTAGATCTCACATCTTGGTAAGTGCTGCCCGTACTGTTAGCATTTGTGTTTCTCTATGCTTTAGGTTTTATAATTTCTCTTTTCTTTGATTTTGCAGAAGTTCTTTGGCGTCGATTGTTTGGAATTGGACGATAGGAGACATACATTACGCTTTGACGACAACGATCCAAAAGAGGGACATACTTGTAAGTGATTGTTTTATTCTCTATTGATAGAGAGAGAAGGAGAGAGAGAGAGAGAGAGAGAGAGAGAGAGAGATGGAGGAGAGAGAGAGAGAGAGAGAGAGAAAGTGAGAGATAAAGAATAATGAAAGAAAGGAAGATAGAGATAGGAAAATAGAGCATACATACACACACACATTTACACATGCATACATACACACATACATGTACACACATGCATGATTACATACACACACCTATACAAACATGCATGCTTACATACACACACATATACACACATGCATGCATACACACACATAAAAATTTACACACATGCATACACACATACATACACACACATATATACACATATGCATACATACACATACACACACATATACACACATACATACACACACATATATATATACACACATATACACACATGCATGCATACACACATATACACATATACACACATGCATACATACACACATGTATACATACACATACACATGCATACACACATGCATGCATAGATACACACACATACACATACACACACATGCATGCATACATAGACACACATACACATACACACACACACATGTACACACATGCATACATACACACAGACACATGTACACACATGCATACATACACACACATATCTACATACATACTCATATACTCACACATGCATACATAGACACACATACACATATACACACCTGCATACATTCACACACACACACATACATACACACATGCACATATATACACACACATAAGCTAGTGTTTTAATTAAATATATCTAATTAAATATATAATTTTTATTTTGAAGTTTTTTTTTACATCAAATATTTAAAAATAAGATTAGGGTTTTTAGGCTATTTACACATACATACACATACACATATAATACATATATAGATGTATATACACATGTATACAGAAGTATACATATTTTAGGCCTAGATATGTAAGATTAGGGTTTTAGGGTTTAGGCATACATATAACTCAATTATATTTATATTCAGAAAAAATATAGAGAAAAATAAGAAAATAAATCTGAATATATAAATAAATATATATATATAATATGATAAGGGTTTTAGGATTAGGGGTTTAGATTTCTATAGTTGTTTAAGTATTTAGGTTTTAGTATTTCAGATTTAAGTCTAAGTCTTTCTGATTAGGTTTTAGGGTTTTAATACCTACATCACATATATACACAAACACACATATACATATAATACATACATACATGTAGATACACATGCATACAGAAATATAGATATTTTAGGTTTAAATCTTTAAGATTAGGGTTTTAGGGTTTTAACACCTACATAACATATATACACACATAAACATACACATATAATACATATATACATATAGATACACATGCATACAAAAATATACATATTTTAGGTCTAGATATTTAAGATTAGGGTTTTAGGTTTTAGGCATACATATAACTCAATTATATTTATATTAAGAAAAAATATAGAGAAAAATAAGAAAAAAATCTGAATATATAAATAAATATATATATAAAATATGATTAGGGTTTTAGGATTAGGAGTGTTGGAGATAGACGTCTGCGGAAGCACGCGAACAACACAAGGAAGAAGAAGACGCTTGGAGCACAAACACACAATGCTGAATGTATTACTAGAGAATGTACAAAGATAAGTAGCCCATTAGGGCAATAGGCGTACATACAAGCCGGGGGAAAAAAAACCTCCTAAAGAGGGAAAAAAGTGCCCCGACGGTCCTAGAGTGTTCACACACATCACTACCTAAATATATCAACAAATCCCCCCTGGGAGTGATGCGGTGAACAAGGAGCTGGCACTCATGTATAAGGAAGTGCCAAGCTAGGTGGAAATCACTCCACAAAAGGAAGTAAGCCCAAAGCTTTGCGGAAAGCTTCAAACTTCTCCCTAGGCAGAGCCTTCGTGAAAAGGTCTGCAATGTTCTCCTGCGTGGGCACATATGCCAAGCTGATCTCCCCAGCAGAGAACCTCTCCCTGACATAGTGATAATGCACCTTAATGTGCTTAGTGCGAGCATGGAACACAGGGTTCCTCGCAACTGCCAATGCGCTCTGACTGTCAGTGAAGATGGTGGTGGCAGAAGACTGGCCAACACCCAAATCAGCCATAAGGCGTCTGAGCCACACACACTCAACAGTCGCTGTGAAAGCTGCCCTATACTCAGCCTCACAACTGGAAGTGGCCATAGTAGGCTGCTTCTTGCTCAACCAAGATATACATGAGCTACCAAGCATGAAGCAAAAACCACTGGTGGACACATGAGTGTCATAGCAACCAGCCCAATCTGAGTCAGAAAAAGCATGCAAATTTGGCGGTAGTGATCCCCCCTTGGGATAAAACAACCCAAGTAGCCGAGTACCACTCAAGTAGTGAAAGATGTGCTTAACCGCTTTCCAATGCATGACTCCTGGGCAATGCATACACCTGCTCATCTGTGAGACAACAAACTGAATATCTGGCCGAGTAATGCATAAGTAAATCAAGCATCCAATAGCCTGCTGATAGAGAACAGCATCAAATGCATCTCCAGCATCATGAAGACTCAATCATAAACCTGTCTCCATAGGAGTGGCAATAGGCTTACAGTCTTCAAGGCCAAACGCTGCAATAATGTGTCAATATATTTCGTTTGACACAAAGCCATTCCACCATCAACGTGCATAAACTAAATGCCCAAATAGTGATGCAAATGCCCCAAATCAGACATCTCAAATGAGGCATGCAAATCAGCCTTAAAATCAGCAATATGTGTCTCAATAGGACCAGTGAGCAGCATGTCATCAACATAGACAACAATGATCTGAAGCACATCATTAGCACGCTTAACATATAAGGTGCTTTCAGTTGGACTGTTCTCAAAACCATGTGCAATCAGATAGGCATGTATCTTCTCATACCAAGCACGTGGTGCTTGCTTTAAACCATATAATGCCTTCTTTAACCTGCAAACCTGGTTTCCATGCCCTTTCTGCACAAAGCCACGGGGCTGAAAAACATACACTTCTTCATGCAAGTCACCATTCAGAAATGCTGTTTTAATGGCCAACTGATATACATTCCAACCATGATGGGCTGCAAGTGCACAAATGCTCCGAACAGTAGTCATACGGCATGTAGGTGCAAAGGTCTCATCAAAATCAATGCCTCTTTCTTGTGCATAACCCTTTGCAACAAGCCTAGCCTTATACCTGTCAACTGTACCATAAGGTTTACGCTTCAGCTTGTATACCCACTTAGTGCCAATGGCCTTCTTGCCAGGAGGCAAGTCACATAAAGACCATGTACCATTCTTCATTATAGCATCATATTCAGATTGCATAGCAGCCATCCAATTTTCTGAATTCTGTGCTTCATCAAAAGAAACAGGCTCATTCTCATCACAGAGACTAGATGCAGCCATAGCATAGCAATCTGATGCAAAGGAGGCACTATGAGAGCTTGAACGAGTACGATATGACAAAGGTGCATCTAATTTGCTGTCACGCAAAGTCTACACCAGCCATTTTGGCATAGTTTTTGCCTGCTCAATATCAGCTCTCTCATCAACAAGTGCATCATGTAAATCTGCATCAGAAATGGAATGATCTGCATCATCATATGAAACCTGCAAAGGCTGAGAAGTTGCCTCATTAGGACCAGCACTAGACTGTCCACCTGTAAAAAGAGGCATCAAAGTATCATACATATCTTTGGAGCTAACAGATGTCTCCTTAGTACATGAAAGCAATGGCTGAATAGCATCTTCCACAAAGACAACATCACGGCTAACCAGAATGCGTTTAGTGTGTGGATGATACAAATGATAGCCTTTACTTTCAGAATTGTACCCAACAAAAATACATTTTACTGCCTTATCATCCAATTTTCTGCTATGTTGTTCAGGCACTAATGCATATGCCAAACAACCAAAAACACGCAGATGAGCAACAGATGGCTTGCGGTCATGCCAAGCCTCATATGGAGTGATAGATTGCAACGCTTTAGTGGGACACCTATTCAGTACATATGTTGCACACATGACAGCCTCAAGCCAGAAACTATGAGGTAAAGCCTGACTCTTGACCATACACCTCGCCATCTCCATGAGAGACCTGTTCTTCCCTTCAGCAACTCCATTCTGTTGAGGTGTATACGGCACTGTACACTGGTGTTTTATCCCACGTTCAGCCAGAAATGCATTAAAATCTGAAGACATATATTCCCCCCCTCGATCAGAACGGAGGGTGCCCATTTTACACGCTGACAGATTTTCAGCCAAAACCAAAAACTGTTTGAAGCACATGAACACTTCGGACTTTGCTTTGAGTGGATATACCCATGCATGCCTGGAAAAATCATCAATGAAAGTCAGGAAGTAAAGGTAATTTCCAAAAGAGGGTGTCTGCATAGGACCACAGACATCACTATGTACAAGCTGCAATTTCTACGTAGCCCGAACTGAACCATCTTTTGGAAAGGAAGAACGCTGCATTTTGCCCAAAATACAGCCTTCACAAACATGTTTTCCAGGTGCCTCAAGTTTGGGCAAAGAGGACACCATTTCAGATTTCTGCAGGCGTAACAAACTAGCAAAATTCAGATGACCAAAGCGTGCATGCCAAAGCTTTGCATCTGGCATAGCCTGAGAATCATGAACTGCACATGCCGAATCATTCACAGATCTTTCATAGTCTATGAGCTTATACAGCCCATGACATAAAATGCCAGAAGCAATAATCACATCGCCATTTGAGAGATCATGGACTGTACACCTGTCATCAACGAATTTCACAACCAAGCCAATCTTGGCTAATGCAGAAACTGATAACAAATTCTTTTTGATCCCTGGCACAAATAAAGCATTTGACAAAGTGAAAGAACTACCATCAGCAGTAGTCAGAATGATCTTACCAACTCCCATAACAGGATAAGAGGAGTTATTGGCGCATGTGACAGTATTCCCTGTAGGGGCAGGCTTGAGTGAAGAGAAGAAACTACGCTGCGAGGTAATATGTTTGGTCGCCCCACTCTCAAAGTACCAAACATCTGAGTCTACTACAGACATGCACTGATCATGAGAAGATGGGTCAAAACTGCAGACAGTAGTAAACGCCCATTCTTCTTCCTGCACAAGATTTGTAGACTCTGTTTTTGGTGTAGAGGCCTCTGCAACAACCATTCCAGCCTCTTTCTTCTTTGCCTCTTTAGCAGCCAGTTTTGGACAGTTCTGTATGATATGATCATTGCCTTTACAGTACTTACAAAACAATTTCTGCTTTTCTGATTTTTTCTCATCTTTGTCTTAGTTCTTTGAATGTGCAGCATTTGCAGATTTCTGCTTACTAGTAGAAGAGCTCCATTTTCCTTTGCCCTTCTGACTAGCCAGGAAAGCTTGATCTGCAACTCGCATAATGGACCTGTTGTGCCTGGACTGATCTTCCTGCAACAGAACAGAGACTAACTCCTCAAATGGCAAGGCCTTTGGATTGCCTTTCATCATCAACCGAAGAGTAGAAGCAAAACTCTGATATGAATCAGGAAGACCATTCAGAACGGTTTGCACAAGTGAGCTATCTGGTATAACCTCATCAGCAGAAATCAACTATTCCTTCAAATCTTTGATCTTCGTTAAGAAACTATCCATAGAATCACCTTCATTCATGTGCTCACTCTCCAACTGTTTTCGGAGATAAGCAACACGAGCCTCATTCCTAGCTTGGTACAATGTGGTAAGTGTATCCCAAGCATCCCTAGCTGTTCTGCAAGAGCGTATGTGAGGAATAATGGCACGTTTGACAGACAAAGCTATCAATGCATGTGCCTAGGCATCTCTGCCATCCCAACATATCTGCTCTGCAGTAGGTGCAACAGAAACAGCAGCACGAACAGGAATCTGCGGAATATCATCTTCGACACCATCTTCATCAGCTCCAGCACCTCCAGCACCTGTATTTGTGGTACCTGTAGTCGCAGGTGTAACAGGACATCTTTCAACACCCTGCACAATGTTCCACAATCCTTTTGCAACCAGTACATGTCGCATCATATAAGCCCATAATGGGTAGTTGGTACCATCCAACTTATCCTCAACAGCCAACATACGGAATACATCACTACTTTCAGCCATGGCCGGTGACTAAAATACCTTGATGCAGAAAATTGACTGTATCTCAAAAAGTTGAACGGAATTGCCAAGACGAGTTCTACTAGACCTGTAGCAGACTTCGAGACGCTTAAATTGGCGAACAGAAACTGGTATATACCTTTGGCACAAAAGGACGAAATAGCCTACACAAGCGCTGTGATAGTGCGTTCGGAGGCCAAAACGAGCTCAGATCGCGATTTCGGCACCAAAGAGCGAAGCAGTTCTGATCTCGGAAACACCCTGAGTATGCTCACCAAATTTCGTGCGAATCTGAGACTGCAAACGGAGGAGTGTCGACAGCGCCCTAGAAGAAGCGACAACCTGCTCTGATACCAATTGTTGGAGATAGACGTCTGCGGAAGCACGGGAACAGCACAAGGAAGAAGAAGAAGCTTGGAGCACAAACACACAATGCTGAATGTATTACTAGAGAATGTACAAAGATAAGTAGCCCATTAGGGCAATAGGCATATATACAAGCCGGGGGAAAAAAACCTCCTACAGAGGGAAAAAAGTGCCCGGACGGTCCTAAAGAGTTCACACACATCACTACCTAAATATATCAACAAGGGGTTTAGATTTTTATAGGTGTTTAAGTATTTAGGTTTTAGTATTTCAGATTTAAGTCTAAGTCTTTCTGATTAGGGTTTTAGGGTTTTGATACCTACATAACATATATACACAAACACACATATACATATAATACATACATACATGTAGTTACACATGCATACAGAAATATAGATATTTTAGGTTTAAATCTTTAAGATTAGGGTTTTCGGGTTTTAACACCTACATAACATATATACACACATACACATACACATATAATACATATATACATGTAGATACACATGCATAAAGAAATATACATATTTTAGGTCTAGATTTTTAAGATTAGGGTTTTAATTAAATATATATTATTAAATGTAAAAATAGGATTACCTAAGGAAAATATCTGAATATATAAATAAGTATATATATATAAATAAGATAATCATATACATAAAAAAATATAAAAAAAAGTAGTGTTTTAAATCATTTAATTCAATATATATAATTAAGTATATATAATTAAATATATATAATTATATATATATAATTAAATATATAAAATTAAATATATAAAAATAAGATTAAGTATGGATATATAAATAAATATATATATATATATAATAGGATAATTATATAGATAAATAAATATAAAAAGAACGTGTTTTAAATAATTTAATTAAATATATATAATTAAATATTTATAATTGAATATATAAAAATAGGATTAAGTAAGGAAAAAATCTGACTATATAAATAAATATATATATAAAATAAGATAATTATATACATAAATAAATATAAAAAGAACTAGTGTTTTAAATAATTTAATTAAATATATATAATTAAATATTTATAATTAAGTACATAAAAATAGGATTAAGTAAGGAAAAAATCTGACTATATAAATAAATATATATATAAAATATGATAATTATATACATAAATAAATATAAAAAGAACTAGTGTTTTAAATAATTTAATTAAATATATATAATAAAATATATAAAAAATGATTAATTAAGAAAACAATCTAAATATATAAATAATATATATATATATATATAAAGTTAGATAATTATATAGATAATAAAATATGATAAGAACTAGTGTTTTAAATAAATAAATGAAATATATATGATTAAATATAAAAAATAGGTTTAATTTTAATCATTTTAAATAGAGTGAATATATATACACATACACATACACACATAGTTATACACCTATCTATATTCACATATATATACATATACACATATATACACATGCATACATATATATACATGTTTTAGGTCTAGGTCATTTTGATTAGGGTTTTAGGATTTTAACACCTACATAACATATATACACACATACACATACACATATAATATATATATACATGTATATACACATGTGTATAGAAATATACATAATTTAGGTCTAGATCTTTAAAATTAGGGTTTTAGGGTTTAGGCATACATATAACTCAATTAAGAGGAAAAAAATCTTAATAAATAAATAAGTATATATATAAAATAGGATCAATTAAGAAAAAATCCAAATATATAGATAAAATAGGATAGTTATATAGATTAGGGTTTTAAAATTAGGGTTTTAAGTTTTTTTAGGTATTTAAGTATTTAGGTTTAGTATTTCAGGTTTTAGTCTTTAAGAGTATGATTTTTAGGTTTAATAAAAAAACAAATGTTCTGAAATGTCCATATTGTAGCAGATGGCTTCTTTGGATCCTGAAGAGAGAATGGCATATCCTTGCACATAGTGCAAGTATCAAATTTATCGAAAACGACGGATTTGTACTACACATGTTAGAGAGTATGGATCCTTTGATAGGAGTCGACTGGAAAACCTACACTATCATTTGCATGGTCCCCCAGGTGAGCAGATGGACCCAAACGACATTGCACCGGTAACCTCTCGTGGACAAAAGAGAGCAAGAAAGGACTTAGACGTACAATCAAGTACTAATAATATTACACAGAATGAACATATGGAAGAGATGCTTGAAGCATTTTATGAGATGGACGAAGATCATGATGGTGGAGAAGGTGTCGATAGTTTCATGGACACAACAGAAATTCCACGATCAGAAGTCGATGAAGGATATGAAAACATGCAAAGACTAGCTCGTTTACCACTTTACAATGGAGCAAAGATATTTGTACTACGTGCGTCACTCGCGATGCTCAATCTGCAATCCATTTATGGATGGTCATATAGTAGTGTCACTGAATTGTTCAGGTAAGTGGAGAACAAATTGGCTTTCATTGTTGTATCACAATAACTTTATTAAAGATCAATTTTTGCCAGAGGGCAATGACATGCCTCCAACACATGGAGATGCAAAAAAACTTTTACAGTCCATTGGAATGGATTATACTAAAATTCATGCTTGTCCGAATGATTGCATTCTCTTTCAGAATGAGTATGCGCATCTCCACGTATGTCCAAAGTGTGGAGCAAATAGATTTAGAGAAGACGTTGTAGGCGAAGCAATCCCCGCAAAGCTTCTTCGCCACTTTCCTATCATTCCACGAATTAAGAACATGTTTAGATGCAAATCTATAGATAAGTTAATGTCATGGCATACAAAGAGAAGGTCTACAGATAATGTAATGAGAGTGTCTGCTAACTCTGATGCTTGGAAGCACATAGATAGTAAGTGGCCAGAGTTTGCTAGTGAGCCTCGGTCCATACGTCTAGGTCTAGCTATGGATGGAGTGAATCCATTTGGATTACGCAGTTCTTCATGGAGCACATGGCCTGTATGTTTGGTCAATTATAATATCCCACCATGGTTGGCCACAAAGAAAGGTCATTTATTATTAGCTCTTATTGTACCAGGTAAGTATAAGGTTAAAAACATGGATGTATATCTTGCACCACTTGTGGAAGAACTGTGCATTTTATGGGATGGGATTACTGTGGGTGACATGTTTCAACCTATAAGAAGTTGAGACGTGCGAGTGCAAGGCATACTTATGTGGACAATGCATGATTGGCTTGGTTATGGTGAATGTTCAGGTTTATCAATTTCGGGTTACCATGTTTGTCCTTTATGCGGACCACAACTCGAAGCACGCTATTCCAAAGCACTACGTAAAACTGTCTATGAAGGACATCATAGATATTTACCTGATGGACATGTTTTACGTGAAGGACAAATTGGTCGACAAGCACAATGCCAAATGAAAGCTAGCGATTGGAAACAACTGTGGGATTCAGAAAATCCAGTTGCTGGCATGAAACGGCTGTCCATTTTTCATGAACTCCCTTACTGGAGTGAATTGTTGATCAATCATTTGGTGGACCCGATGCATATTTTTAAGAATGTGGGAGAGATTCTTTGGAAAACTTTGATCGAAAAGAAAGAAAGCAAAGCACAAAGGGAGGACGTAGAAGAGCGAGGTTGTATGCGAGAGTTGTGGGCAATTACTAAGGCCAACGGAATAGTATCGTTACCAAGAGCTCCTTGGGTGCTTCGCAGGATGGAAGAGCAACAAGTGAAGAAAACAATTTCAGAGTTTCGAACACCTACTAGATGCATGAGGTGTCTAAAGACTGCTTTCACACAAAACCACGATCTTGCAGGACTCAAGTCTCATGATTGGCACAAGTTTTTATAGTTTGTTCTCCCTGTAGCCCCAAAAGATTGTCTTTTAGAGGATGTACGAAGAACCATTTATAAAATTGCAAAGAAAAATGGATGCAGCTTTAACAGTGAGACGGGATAAAAGCGGTTTGCTTCAAGTCGACTCCACAAGATTATGGACAGATGAAAGGATACATTCGTACTTCCCGATCACTATGAGCAAGTTGTTTTTATCCCTGATTCAAAAGAACTAGAGTGGCTATTTGTTTTACAAGTCACTCCACGTAGTAGACAAATTTTTGAGAACATAGATGTAGAAGAAAGACCATCTCTAGTAGACTCAGAGATTCATTCGATAGTCGAGGAGGAAGAGATCATTGTTCAAGAAGAAGAGGTCATTGAAGAAGAGTTCATTGTTTGAGAAGACGAAGCAATAGACGATGATCAAGAAGAAACCAGCATAGCAACCAATTTAGAAGCCATCAATATAGAGATAGATATTCTCGGTGCATCGAATCTTCAAGAGAATGCTAGACTAAAGGACTTTTGAATAAAACACTTGTACGTACTAATTTTTTTTTTTTTGTTTATTCTCTATTTTACTTTTATTATCGCATGCTAATTATTTGAGTTCTTTTGTTACAGAGCACGATGGGAGACAGTCCTCCAGTCACTCCACATTCCATGATAGAGGAGCAGTTTTTGGAGTTCATCTCTCAGGTTCCTCCCGCATATATGGCCGCTGCATCAGAGTATTGGATCGCTCGTGGTAGCACTCCTCCCGGCCTCACTCCTGGCGGCCTTACTCCTGGCGGCCTCACTCGTGTTGGCCTCACTCCCGCCAGTGTCACTCCCGCCGGCGTCACTCCTACTGATGTCACTCCTGCGGGTGGTGCTACTCCCGTAGGAGATATGTCTCCTAGCTTTGTGACTCCACCACGATGATCTTTTCAGCCATCTCCTACTGGGTCTACTAGTAGACATGTGCGTTCGACACCTCAAAACGATACAGGTTCTGTCCCATCTCGTAGATCGAGGTCACGCTCTGGAGCAGGATGTTCTAGGAGTGGATCTACAGGTAGGTATGGAGGCGGAGGAGGTGGCTGTTGTGGAGGCAGTGCGATGGACGTTGTGTCGCCCGCTTCTACTCCTAGGACGAGTACCTCAGATGTAGGTACACCACACAATACACCATGTGGGACACCACATACACCTTGGGGTGCTCATGACCATGATGACTCCAAGGTGTATAGTATCCAAGATGGAGCTCCGGTGATGGATGTGGCTGGCAAAGCAATGTGTGCATGCATACGACAGCTTTGCTCCATCCAGTTTGGACACTCTATCATGCTGAAATGGAGTGAACAGGATAAAGATCAGAAGAATTATATCACACAGACGATTTATCAGGAGTTCCGACCAGTCGATGGACAGTCTCTTGTCGCTTCAGAGTGGATTCTGCATACCGCACGTGAGGTTATGTCCCATTGACGATCCAAGGCTCGTGATGCTTTCAGAGCAGGCTTACCAAAGCCTGTATGGTTAGATGCTGAGGAGTGGGACATGATTCGTGACGAGCAGTAGCAGACTCGTGACCGATATCGCCAGCAGCGAGATGCCGCAACCACATGTTTAGATATAGTTGGACCGTCACATTTGGGCAGCGGCGGACATGATGCGTCATGAGTTTGTAAGTACCATTTCATTTATTGAATTTATTTGTGTTAAATTTTTGATGTATATTCCTCTAATCTCTTGTATATTTGTTTTGAGGAGCTGGCAATGGGTCATCCTCCAACACGAACGGAGGAGTCTTACGGATATTTTCATGGGTTGATTGCACTATTGGAGGACTTGGAGGGACACGGTGCGGTCGTTTCATGGGACCATTTGTGATGAGGTAATTAATTATAAACTTGGTTTTTACTTGTTGTTTGTAATGTTCATGTGAATTTATCTCATTCCATTAATGTTCTTTGTTGTAGGACTGTTGATATGGAACGTTCTTTGCATGTGTATGGCAGTGGAACACCAAAATTTTGTATTTGATTTTCATATGGCAATGCATTGCTTTGCCACATTTTGTAAAAGCGTCATATATGACAGTGGTTTGCCACACTCTTGCACATGCTTCATTATTGAAATATATAACTTCTTTTGTACATGGTTCATGGCTCATTCTGATTATCTCTGTTGTGTCCAATAATACTATGTTTCATGAAATCATATTTCGGTTGACATTAGAGTACACATCACATGTACTCGTTTTTTTTTTGGGCAGAGTGTATTGTTTTTTGTTAAGCAACATCATGGTGATGTTGTTGGAGCAAAGACAACACACCTTGCCCAAAAAAATTTGTGTAGGTATGGTCGTCGGTATACGTGACGGTACTCCCAGTAATGTCATCGGAATAAGCGTCGGTACACCCAACAAGCGACGGTATACGCAACGGTATACACAGCAGAGCCGTCGATATGGGCGTCGGTATGGGTGCCGATATTACCGACGCATATACTGATGCTTTGGTACCGACGCGCATACCGAACTTTACACCGGCGTCGTGGCAAATAAAGCCGTGTTCATTTCCCTCAGTAAAAACCTCGGTATACCATCGATCTGTTGTGGTGATACAAATCCGTACGACCATTGTAGTCTTTAGTATCCAAAAACTCCATGAATAGATCTCGAGGAGATTTCATGGGAGTGGAAGTGCTAGCAGCCATTGCTTGCGCGCAAGAATTCTAGAGGCTTGTAGACTATGCTTTCTAGCTCTTTGAGAGTGCAAATGTGAGAAATGAGCACATAGAACCATTTTTATAGCAGTTTCAAGTTTTTAAATTGATTGGTTCCACTTTTAAAAGTATAGAATAAAGAAGTGCAATTTCAAAAATTGTGTTTCTGATGACAAAATAATGCATAGAAAAAACATGAGCAACCACATTTCAAAGTAGTGAACAAACTTTTTGACATTCCAAAAGTTTTGAAAATACCATTGCAGAGAAGAAGGTATATACAATACCTAACATGAATCAATGGTCCTACTTTTTACAAGGTTCTTGAAAGTGCAAAAACCATGAGATACAATGACTAGGGCCCAAGAAGTGACATTATCAGGTTGCAAAAGAACTATGACAATGAGAGTTCTGTTCCATCTTTGCTCCAATCTGCAGGGACTTTCATTTTGTATTCCATTCTTTTGCCCACTTGTAATCAATTTGCAAGAAATTGAAGTCATTAAAGTAAAATAAACAATAACAAAAAGATTACTTTAACAAAAGCATGAAACATTTCTCACCTTATGTCCTTGAATTCTGAATTTGGATTGAGTTAGTCCTTCAAACCCCATAATCATCAAGTGTTCTCTCAGATTAGCCAAGTTCTAATGATTATTCACTAAAATAGTTTCTGTTTCATTGTTGGGCAATCTAAGCTTTATTTGAAATGAATGCAAAGATCCCTCTGAACTTTGAAATGGTATCCATTTGCCAAGTTTGCACATCCAACAATCATAGTAGAATCTGATGTATAATGAAGTACGTTGTTTCAAATATCGAAATCATATACCTGTTCCACCTATTTTACAGAGATATTTATCACCTTTTGCAATTCCTTCCATCAAACCCCAATTTTCACCAAGAAGACTTTTGACTTGCTCATATGTGAGATCTTTACACATGAACATGGTGGAGGTCTCTTGGAATGAGAATCCTTAGAATAAATATACAAAACAATGAATGGGAAAAGACCACTGCAAACCTACAAACCTAGACACTTTTGTGATCTTTTGCTTCAAAGATGATACGTACCATATATCTGGTTTTGGCCACTCCAAGCTAAGAAGAGAATGTACTTCAATTCTCTCTAACCTTCCAAAACCATTCATTGTAGAGGGTACAACATATCTATGTGTGTAAAAGAAAACTCTATCATGGTAAAGTTGAGTAGGAGATATATTTGGAAAGACGAGTGCACCAACATCTGCATGCAATGCCTGGAAAGTACCTGTAAGACTATGAAGTGGTTGCTCTTCCACCAAAGTAGAAGGAAATATATCTGAAACAAACAAAAACATATTTAGATAGTTCAGAAATATATCCGACACAAGAAAACATAAAATATTGTAGAGTAATACTTACAATTCACAGGATATCTCATACTACTAGAGTTTTCAAGTTTCATAGTTGCCATTGTAAAAACATGTTGTACAATAGCAACCATCCCATTGTCTCTATGCTTCTTGGAGCCAAGTAACTTTCCCTTCCAATGAAGATCTAAGTTTCCACGA
The DNA here is from genome assembly GCA_020310875.1 of Ceratopteris richardii. Taxonomy (NCBI): domain Eukaryota; kingdom Viridiplantae; phylum Streptophyta; class Polypodiopsida; order Polypodiales; family Pteridaceae; genus Ceratopteris; species Ceratopteris richardii. Next base: position 110,761,898 of record CM035431.1, read on the forward strand.
TCTCTAACTCGATGAAGCCCAACTCTAGAGGGTTGCATGTACACCCATGCACCTTTGGAGTACTCATGTGATAGCCATCGTCCATCTGTGGCTTTGATATTCTGACATCTTAATGTGAGGATTTCATCTTTCGGTCGCCTAGAAGCTTTAGATGTTGCCATTGAAGCGAAAGGTCTTCAAGCTACAACAGTAATTCGAGATAGGAGATGCAGGTAGGTTGGAGTGTAGAAAGAGGAGCTTCAATGGTGTGCTATAGAGTGAAACTAGTGGGAAAAGATGACTTTTTGGGACCTGGGTATGAAAATGTGAGGTTTAGGAGGGAAATAACTCTTTTTTGAGTGTTTTTGAAAAAACTCATTTTTTTCAGCTCAAAACAGGCACAAATGTTGAATTTGGGGTCAAAAAGAGTACTTTTGATCCTAAAAAGTAATGGGGGCTCCATTTTCAGGTGTTAGATCAGTTTTTAACTTTTTAGAAATTTTGAATTTTTGGGCTCAACTGAGTTACGAGATTCCTTCTCTCTCTAGAGGAAGCTCATTAAATAAGGCAGAAATATGTCCCCTCTCCCCCCTTCAGCATAGTATTTTATAGGGCATAGAGTGTGGCCACCACCCTCTTCTAATTGGTCCATCACTAATCACTCCTTAATCTAAAAGGCCCATTCAGGGTTCATTTTTTCCCCTAATGTTGTGAAATTTGTTGATAACAGATCTACAACTCATGATGTGTCAAATGGTGGCATCATTATTGCTTCTGATATTTTATGCCATGTGTTGTATAAGCTCATAGACTATGAAAGATCTGTAAATGATTTGGCATGTGCAGTACATGATTCTCAGGGTATGTTAGATGCAAATCTTTGGCATGCACACTTTGGTCATCTGAATTTTTCTAGTTTGCTATGCCTTTAGAAAACTCAAATGGTGTCCTCTTTGCCCAAACTTGAGGCACCCACAAAACATGTTTGTGAAGGCTGTACTTTGGGCAAAATGCATCATTCCTCCTTTCCAAAAGATGGTACAGTTCGGGCTACTTAGAAATTCTAGCTTGTACATAGTGATGTATGTGGTCCTATGTAGACACCTTCTTTTGGGAACTATCTTTACTTTGTGACTTTCATCGATAATTTTTCCAAGCATACATAGGTATATCCATTGAAGGAAAAGTCCGAAGTGTTTATAAGCTTCAAATAGTTTCTAGTTTTGGCTGAGAATATATGAGCATGTAAATTGGGCACCCTCCGTTCTCATCGAGGGGGGAAATATATGTCTTCTGACTTTAATGCATTTTTGGTTGAACGTGGGATAAAACATTAGTGTACAGTGCCATATACACCTCAGTGGAATGGGGTTATTGAATGGAAGAACAGGCCACTCATGGAGATGGCGAGGTGTATGGTCAAGAGTCAGGCTTTACCACATAGTTTCTTGCTTGAGGCTGTCATGTGTGCATGATATGTACTTAACACGTGTCCCACTAAAGCTTTGCAGTCTATCACTCCATATGAGGCTTGGCATGGCTGCAAGCCATCTATTTCTCATCTACGTGTCTTTGGTTGTTTGGCATATGCATTAGTGCCTGAACAACATCACACAAAATTGGATGATAAAGCAGTAAAATATATTTTTGTTGGGTAGTGTTCTTAAAGCAAAGGCTGTCAACTGTTTCATCCACAGATTATATGCATTCTGGTTAGCTGTGATGCTGTTTTTGTGGATGATGCTATTCAGCCCTTACTTTCATGTACTAAGGAGACATTTATTAGCTCCAAAGACATGTATGATACTTTGCTACCCCTTTTTATGGGTGGATAGTCTAGTGCTGGTTCTAATGTGGAAACTTCTCAACTTTTGCAGGTTTCATGTGATGATGCAGATCATTCCATTTTTTATGCAAATTTACATGATGCACTTGTTGATGAGAGAGTTGATATTGAGCAGGCAAAAACTATGCCAAAATGGCTGGTGCAGACTTTGTGTGACAACAAATTAGATGCACCTCTATCATATCGTACTCGATCAAGCTCTCATAGTGCCTCTTTTGCATCAGATTGCTATGCTATGGCTGCCTCTAGTCTTTATGATGAGATTGAACCTGTTTCGTTTGATGAAGCACAAAATTCAAAACAATGGATGGCTGGAATGCAATCTGAATATGATGCTATCATGAAAAATGGTACATGGTCTTTATGTGACTTGCCTCCTAGCAAGAAGGCCATTGGCACTAAGTGGGTATACAAGCTGAAGCATAAACCTTATGGAACAGTAGATAGGTACTGATTTGGGATATTTGCATCACTATTTGGGCATTAAAATTATTCAAGTTGATGGTGGAATGGCTTTGTGTCAAACCAAATATATTGACACATTATTGCACGATTTTGGCCCTGAGTACTATAAGCCTATTGCCACTCCTATGGAGACTAGTTTATGATTGAGTCCATGATGTTGGAGATGCATTTGATGTTGTTCTCTATCAGCAGGTTGTTGGATGCTTGATTTACTTATGCATTACTCGGCCAGATATTTCATTTGGTGTCTCATAGATGAGCAGGTTTATGCATTTCGATAGTCAAATGGTTGAAAGAGGTTAAGAGGTGAGGTTCAATGAGCAAGGATGTTTTGTTGAAGACCCCATGTAGGACTACAAGCTCATAGCAAAAGGAAAAAAGCAAGGAAGACTCTTCACCATGGAGGTAAAGCCATCAACCCCTTACACTGTCTAATTGTTAATTGGAAATAAACAAATTGCAGAAAATGACTTATGGCATAAAAGAATTGGGCACATAAACTTACAAAGGATGAAGGACATGCAAAGGAAGGGCTTGGTGAGTGGTCTACATGATCTTACATCTCAGAATATGCAACATTTGTGTCATGCTTGTGCATTAGGAAAACAAAGCAGATTGTCATTCAAGAAGGGAGCACATGTGAGCAATAAAGTGTTGAATCTCACACACACAGATGTATGGGGACCTACTAGGGGCCATCCATTGGAGCTAATAGATATTTTGTCACATTTATAGATGATCATTCAAGGTTTGTTTGGATGTATTGCATGAAGTCAAAGTCAGAGGTGTTTTACCACTTCAAGAGGTTCAAAAACCTAGTGGAGAAGGAAACATGGAATTATATAAGGACTCTCAGATCGGATGGACGGGGAGAGTATTTTTCAACTGAATTTTTAGATTTTCTACATGACCATGGAATCAAAAGGCAGTTCACTTGTAGGTATACACCTCAACAAAATGGGGTGGTAGAAAGGAAGAGTAGATACATAGCAGAAGTGGCTAGATCTTTGTTAAATGAAATGAATGTTCATAACTCTTATTGGGTTGATGCAACAAATACAGCCATATACATTATGAATAGGTGTCCAAACTGAGGAGTACATGGAAGGACAAGGAATGAAGCTCATTCAAGTGAAGGAAGTAGCAAAGGAAAGAAAAAGGCAAATGATGAGGACCATCGATGGGTAGACATGGAATCTACAAGTGATGAAGATATGGAAAAATTAGAAACTCCAGGGTTTAAAGCATCTAAACCAAGGAGGAGGAGATTCCTACCACCTAATGGTGAGTTAAGGTCATCCAATAGGGTTAAATACCCTATTCAAAGGTTAATGTATGATTCATTCATTGCAAGACATTATGCCTACATGAGTCAAGTTATAGCTTGTGAAGAACCTAACTTTTTTGAAAAAGCAAATAAGCATAGGAAATGGATTGAAGCCATGGAGGAGGAAGTCAAAGCAATTGAAGAAAATGATACTTGGTCATTGGTGCCAAGAACAAAGGACATGAAAGTCATTGGCAACAAATGGGTGTACAAGGTAAAGAGGCGTGTAGATGGGAGCATCTGTAGGTATAAAGCAAGGCTGGTTGCCAAAGGTTTTGCTCAAACCTATGGCATAGGCTTTAGCTAAGATGTCCACCATCAGAAGTTTGATTGCAGCCTCAAAAGGTTGGAAGATGTACGAGTTGGATGTGAAGAATGCTTTCCTAAACGGAGAGCTTGAAGAAGTAGTCTTCATGGACCAGCCCCAGGGCTTTGAAGATGAGAGGTTTCCACATCACGTATGCAGGCTAAAGAAGGCTCTTTATAGACTCAAACAAGCCCCAAGAGCTTGGAACCAAATACTTGTGGACTACTTGGTAAAATGTGGATACAATCAGAGTCATGGAGATCCATCACTCTTTGTGAAGAAGGAAGGTAGCAAAATTGTTTTCATTTGTATATATGTTGATGATCTGATCATTACAGGGGATGATGAAGCCAACATCAAAGACATAAAGAAAAAGCTTGGATGTGAGTTTAAAATCTCAGATCTAGGGATTTCAAGGTACTTCCTTGGGATTGAAGCACTATATAAAAAAGGAAGGTATATACTTGATGCAAAGGAAATACATTCTTGATCTTTTGAAGAATTTTGGCTTGTGTGATTGCAAGCGCATTTCAAATCCATTAGAAGTAAATGTTAAACTAAGTGCTTACGAAGGTGAAGAAGTGAAGGATGTGACCATGTATAGGTCAATAATTGGTTCTCTCTTGTATGCTACTTTGACAAGACCTGATATTGCACATGTAGTTGGAGTGTTATCTCAATTCTTGCAAGCACCAAGAGTACCTCATCTTGTTGCATCAAAAAGGGTACTTAGGTACCTCAAAGGATCAGGGAATGAAGGTCTATATTATCCATTTGATGATGGATTAAATGTACAAGCTTATTGTGATGCTGACTGGGCAGGTTCCAAAGATGACAAGAGGAGCACTAGTGGATATGTTATCATGCTAGGGAAGAAGACCATCTCATGGATGTCAAAGAAACAACCAACCGTGGATCTTTCATCGACCAAAGCTGAGTATAGAGGCTTAGCACAAGTCTCATGTGAGCTTATGTGGCTCAAGAAGTTGTTTGTTGATCTTGATTTGTAGGTTAAGCAAGTACCTATTTTTTGTGACAACATAAGTAGCATATGCTTGGCTCAAAATCCGGTGCCCTATGCAAGGTTGAAGCGTATAGAAGTGCATTATCACTTTATTTGAGAGAAGCTCATTTTAAAGGATGTCAAGGTGGAGCATGTCAATACAAAGGCCCAATATGCAGATATGTTTACCAAAGCCTTGTATGGAGTAAAGCTACAACACTACAAGGCATGCATTGGAATGAAGGACCTAGGCATTGAGACTTGAGGGGGAGTGTTGAAAATCAAGTCGTAATCATGGAAAAAGGCTCAACCACAAGTTTTGCAAGTGGATCAATAAAAAATGAGGACCCAAAGTCATGGAATAAAGTTAGAAGCTCCACCAAACTCAATCGAATTCAAATCTCACCAAATCAGCCACCAAAAAGTGCACCTAAACTCATTGGTGGGTGGTTAGCTAGATTATATGAAAAGTAAAACTCTATATAAGCATCATCCCCCCTTTGTTTCTTGCATTGTATGCATTACATGAATTTTTCACTTAGCTTAGTGAAGTCATAAACTCCAACAAGCAGCCCCCTTGGTTGCTTACCTCATTTTCTCATGATTTTGCTGCTCTCTGTCTAGAGTTGTAGTTAGGCTCAAATCTGATTGTACCACATTGCAGAGCATTGTTTGCTCTCTCATTGTAATCATTTTCATTGATTTCAAGCTTCATTTGGTCTCTCATATTGTGCCCTGAACTTTGCCAAAGTTTCAAGTTATTTGGCTAAGTGATTTGTGAGAAATTGCCAACTTTGTGAAGGTACATCTCTGCACATAGGCAAAGTGTGTTGCAAACAGGTAGCCTGTTTTGCAGAGGGTGATTCTCCAAGCTGGAATATCCATTTGGGATGATTTAAAGATTGTTGGGTATCTCGTATAATCTACTACAAGTCTACAAAATTTCATTTTAAGTCTCTGTACTGATGCAGAGAAAAGTTTAGAATAGTGAGCATATATCACTCCTTGTTGTCATATTATGGCTTTGTACCACATGGCTCCATGGGGAGCATTGTTTTATATGATGGGTAAAAGAAGGGAGATTATTATCTCATAGAGACTTGAGGCTGAAGTAGGGAAGACGGAGGACTTCAATATAAGAGTCTTTTAGAGCTTGACGGTTGGGTGGTCGAACAAATAGAACATCTCTGTGTGAAACTCGTGCGATCGACATTCAAAAAGGATTTTTCGTCATACTAGTATCAGAGTGAAACTCGAACCATCGGCATTCAAAAAGGATTTTTCGTCATACTGGTATCAGAGCAACATGTAGGAAGTACACTTTTTGATTGTTTGCAGGAAAGAGGATTCCGGGAAATACAAGGTTATGCAACACAGATTGTGTTGCTAGCATTTTATGTTTTTGCAGGTTATGGAGTCCACATATGAGTTATGGCATGTATGCCATGGGCCTATCAAGCCCTATGCCGTTGGGTGGCATGTGTGCCACTGAGCTTATGGTTTAATTTTTTTTGGGATTCCATTTCCTGGGGAAATGCTGTTGAAATTTTTCTTACCACATGGTGTTATATACGCACTTGCTTTTAGGTAAGAATGTTATGGCATAGTAACATCCCTTTCTGCAAACATCAATAAGTTTTAGGCATGCTTATAAGCATGTATTTGATGGACTTAGGACCTTCATAGTAGTATATATAAGGCAACTTCAGTAGTAACAGGATCCCTACACATAATCCTTATGGATTTAGACAATAGGATTGCTAACGGAAGGAGCTACACCTTCACCATTGGTAGTGTGCACAAGCAATCCTATAGGTTTAGGAAGTTGCATAGAGGCACGGGAGATACATATCTGATATTCTCCAAAGAAGTGAAGATTTATTTATCTTCACAAGTCTCACAGTGTGATCAAGAGAATATGGGGTATTATTAGGAATACCCAAAGAGTGACTAGTTTCACTCATGTACATCACTTGAGCAAGTAGTGAAGCATTTTTGCTACACTACTAAGGAAACCAATTAGATGGGATCAGGGATATGGCTTTCATGAGACAGCATCGACGGGTGCTTATGTGATTCGAGTGATGGTTAGGACGGCCATAGGCATGGCACTAGATCTATGGTATAGAGCATAGATCCCTTAGTTAGGAATAGTTGGGGTACCCAATACATATATATATGTATTTCGGGATCTATAGAGAGGTACTTAGACCTAGTCTTGGTACCTAAGAACAAGTTGGTTTGGAACAGAAGGGGATATCCATTGTCACATTGTTGACTAGAACCAGACTAACTAGTTCGAGGACATGGGACTCATTTGAGTCCACTGACAGGATTTTAGGATATGGGATTCATTAGAATCCACCTAAATATTCCATTATATGGAATATATATATTCAATTTAGTGTAGGTATGACACCGTGAATTGGAAGAAGTTTTCATTGGTATGACTTCCCTTTGAGCACTCTTCTTCTATGGCCAGGAAGAAAAGGACTCATCATTTATGGTATCATGTCTCACTAGATCAGAGGAGAGCTCTTAGTAGACATCTCCTTAAGATTGGGAGTTATCCTTCATTTTTTAGAGAAGATTAATTCTTCCAGTAGAGAATGTGATAGGTGATTTTATCACCATTCAAGGTATCACATCCTGATTTTGAGTTTTTTAGGAACAATAATTCCATCAGTTTGATTGGATCGTATAGATCCATGCACAGAGTATGGTTGGCAGAGATAGTTTTTATTATGGATACACATGTGTTTATGGTATCATGTCATATCATTGTTGACTATTTTAGCAGAGGGCTTTGACCCTTGTTAGGAATTTATTTTCTCCACTCTTTACTACATACACCTTCATTAGTCAGGGGAGATTTTTCTCCATCTACATAGGAATATATGTAATGAGGGATTATGTGTTACTTATGGAAGAGAGGGCTAAATAAATTCATGAGTTTCTCTTTTAAGGAAAGGAGAAAGTGGGAATCAGCTCAGAGATCCTTGAGAGATCTCACTTTAGTTCAGTGGTCTCACTTTAGCTTCTACTCTTTGAGAGAGAAAGAAGGAAAGGAAAACATGATTTCTTCATAAGAGAAGAATATAGTATATTTTCCTTTAGAGAGAAGAGGTGTTTAGGAAACATCTCTTAGTCTATATTTCAAAAGGAATTCATTTCCTCTACTTTTCAATGTAATTTTCCTTCATATGGGAGTATGATTCTCCACTATTTTGGAAGCAAAAGTATGGAGGACTTATGTGCATGTTCTAAGTGAAAGGGAAAGTGGAATAGATTCCACTACCAGAGCTCTTTTCCTTAGAGGAGATTACAGAGAGTGTTTCACTTTCTCACTTTTAGGTTGTCTCGATAGAAGTGGCATTCTTCTATCAAAGACAAGAGGGAGATCACTTAATCATGATGGTTAGATTGAGTCTCACATGGAGACTCTAGAGAGAAGTAGTTATGATATTCCAATGATGGTCCTTGAATAGATGAGATGATCTAGTTATTGACATTTGTGAGACTGGGAGTTGAGTATGACTTTTCTCTTCAGGGTTTCTAGGAGATAGGGAGATATCTAACCTATTGAGGTACCAAACTCTTAGTTGGTGTTACATTATGAGTATGATGAGTAAACATCAGTTAGGAGGATGGGTACTTAGGGATTATCTGAATCTCCAAGGGAATGCTTTCTGCATTCATATGGCAAACTACAGGGAAGAGAAATTTTAGAGTTTGCACTTATGTCAATAGATGCTCTTCGAATAGAACTTAGTCCAATGGTAAAGGATGACAAACCACAGACTTCTTGGTTGGTGAAATGTAGAGATTGCATTTTAGTACCAAGAAATTCTTATATATGGGCTAAATGATGGAATTGCATATTCACAAGATAGTCTAGAGGAAACTATTACTTGTGAACACACTCAAGGTTAGCAAGACCTGGAGTGTTATGAGAGCAATCTATCATTAGGTTTTAAATGGGTTTGGAGTCACTTGTTATGGGACTTTGTTCTATATTCCAGAGGATTCTATGGTTTATTATCTCCATTATGACATGGTGAAGCCTATAAGCTTGGCACTTTTACACTTGCTTTACATGCTATTGCTCCAAGGAGAATACATCATATGGACTTAGGTCATTTGCATGATGTTGTATGTGATGGGAGTAATAGTTTGGAGTTGGAGTGGATATGCGAGATAGTAGCACCACTCAGACGGTTTCCCACCTTTGAGATGATCTCATATGAAACTTCTTAAGGGGAAGGATATGGGGAAACAACACACAGAGATGACCATGTACATAGAGTACATGGGGTTCAGGGGAGTCCGAGCACTTTATTCTACCACTACGGACATTTCATTTACATTTTCGAGGACGAAAATGTTTTCAAAGGGAAGGAAATGTCAGATTATGGGTTTGTACCACATGGCTCCATGGGGAGCATTATTTTATATGATGGGTAGAAGAAGGGAGATTATTATCTCATAGAGACTTGAGGCTCAAGTAGGGAAGACGGAGTACTTCAATATAAGAGTCTTGTAGAGCTCGGCGGTCGGGTGGTCGAACAAACAGAACATCTCTGTGTGAAACTCGTGTGATCGGCATTCAAAAAGGATTTTTTATCATACTAGTATCAGAGTGAAACTCGCACCATCGGCATTCAAAAAGGATTTTTCCTCACTTATGGACCTAGTGGAGGGCAGCCATCTTCCATTTTTGCATTGGGGTGCTAGAATCTTTCCCCATCACTCTTAAGTGTGTGTGGCTGAGATGTCTTATGGCTGATTTGGGTGTTGTTCAATCTTCTACCACCACCATCTTCATTGACAGACAGAGTGCATTGGCAGTTGCGAGGAACCCTGTGTTCCATGCTCACACTAAGCAAATTAAGGTGCATTATCATTATGTCAGGGAGTGGTTCTTTGCTAGGGAGAATCAGCTTGGCATATGTGCCCATACAGGAGAACATTGCAGACCTTTTTAAGAAGGCTCTGCCTAGGGAGAATTTTGAAGCTTTTTGCAAAGCTTTGGGCTTACTTCCTTTTGTGGATTGATTCCACATAGCTTGGCACTTCCTTATACATGAGTGCCAACTCATTCACCGCATCACTCCCAGGGGGGATTTGTTGATATATTTAGGTAGTGATGTGTGTGAACACTCTAGGACCACTGTGGTCGCAATTCGAAGATTTTCCAAAATGGATTTAATGGAGAAACTCTAAAGATCCATTCGAAACGGGTAAAATATTACCAAATTGACCATAGCTTGAGGAAAAAGCCTAAAGGAATGACACATGTCTCAGGACGAACATGGAATCATGTGGGAGTTTATCCATCATCGGGATCTAAAAAAGAATGCTCGGCGCATCTAAAGGAAGGAAAGGGAGGAGGACACTCCCGGTTTTTTTTCCTACTTCGAGGAGATTAGAGGATCAAGAGTGGAAAGGTGGCCTGCTCATGCCGGGGCGCAAAGGTTTATGGGATTTGGGAGGAATGTACAAAAGGAGAAAGCAATATATAGATGGGGCTCTGTGTCTTTCGGAATCAAGAGGAGAAGACCAATTTTTCTTTAGTTTTCGATCAAGGTTGCTAGTCCAGCACAAGCGCTGCTTTTGATGATTTCTCCTATCTCCAGAAGAATTGTACTCTGTGTCCAACAGCAGTAGGGAAAAGGCCGGAAGCAATTACTGATAGTAGCCAATTCAGTAGGACAATTATGTCGAGGATTAACAGAATAAGACAGGTTTTTGTGGAGGCATGAAAGGCCACTTATCAGCCTGAGTTGAAGGGATATCACGGCTGGTCGATGTTGGAAGCAGAGAAGAAGAAGTTTGGAAGCGACATTTAGGGCGAAAGAAATCGGAGAAAAATCTAAAAGAAAAGGGAATCGTTTGTAGCAGTTTTTTTTTTTTTTTGCTTTGAAGCGTACTTCGTACAGAGAAAAGGAAACTTTAATTCGAAACAAGATTACCTCGGGAAATATTCTTCCAAATGATCTCAGCAGAGCTACGTAATCTGTAACAGGTTCTTCTTTTTTTTTTTAATAAAAGGAAGTTCGGCCATGGCCTAATCTCCCGGACTTTAATTAAAATAATGAAGAAAAGTTACAAGTGAATGGGACTAGTGCCCTTGGGACCCCCCAAATCCCACAACGCAGTGGACGAATTCGGTAAGCTAGAGGGCGTTACAAATGAGGTGTACAAAACTATCATCTCCTTCATGGGGGACCCATTTGGGTTTCAACTTGTTATCTACGAGGAGATAAATACAGTGATGTCTAAATGGAGGAGATTTCTTATGTCGGGAGATTATTTTACCTAGAAGAAACAATGATTTCTCAATCGACCATTCCTTTGGGATTTGGCCAAAGTTGACACCACAACACTCCCTCCATATTTTCCAAAGAGTCTCGCCTCTGATGGCATTCCACAGCCTAGCGGAGCAACCAACCGCCTCACCCAACAGCGCCTATTGCCAATTGATTTGGTTCGAGAGACGCAGAATCCGTGTCACTTGATGCCAGATAACACAGGACTTGGGGCAATCGAAGAAGAGGTGAACAAGGTCTTCGATGCATCGATGGCACCGCTTGCACCAAGGAGGCACACCACAGATTTTGTAGGCCCTTGCGTTGTACCAGATTCCTTTATGCAAGATTTAAGTTCCCATCGAAGTTTGGTCCAAGAAAGAGACCACACCTTGTTCAGAGTGAGATGAACATCTAAGTTCTCTTTGAAGTTGGGAATTCTGGATAGTTTCTTACCATTGCTCCATTTGAGGCCCTCAAGGCAAGGAAGATCCTGTCCGCAGAGAAGGCGGGTAGTTGAGTGGTCCCATGTTGAACACCTGTTTTGGAGGAGAGTCCATTTTTCGAGAGAAATTCTTTGTCTTGGGTCTAAGTCTTCAAATCTAATCCACTCACCGGTCTCTTGTTTCCAGAGTTGTTTCCACTGTTTGAATCCCTTATTCCAAAGACGCTTAGCCGTTTGGAGGTTCCAATACTCCACCTCCCTTTAGCCACTGATCGGGAACCAGATAGAGTCATTTTGTCTTATCCTCGTAGCCCACTTCCACTCTTCATTGACTCTGATGAATTGTTTAGCCTTTTTCCAACTCTTCCATAAGGAACACACGAGGCTAGAGCCTTTAGGGGACACCGGGTGGGGGGAGAACAAAAGCGTCAGGATCCCAATGTCCTTCCAGCCGGGAAGGCCAACCAGAGTAAGGTCTTTCGAATTTCTGAAGATCAATTTGGCCCAGGAGGACTCCCTATTGCACCAAGCCTTGATAAACCACTTTGCCACCAGCTTGTCAGCTAACCCTGTGATATCCAAAATACCCAAGCCCCCTGAGTCTTTTGAGCTAATACAAGTTTCCCATTTGATTTTGGGAATCCCCCTCCTATTGGGGTCCCTAGTCCATAGGAAGTTTCTGTAGATCCTTTCCACTTTGGCCAATTCTTTCTCCTTAGGTCTCCAACATGAGATATAGTAGATAATCGTAGAAAGCATAAATGTGTTGACAACCATAGCACGCCCTGCCAAGTTAACTTGCATACCTTTCCAATGATTTAGTTTGCTATCCAGTTTGGATAGAATCCAGTTCCATCGTTGGTCCATCGAGATGTTGAAGCCCATCGGAATGCCGAGGAGATGGAAGACTTGTGCGCTAGGGATAACTTGACAGCCCTGATCAATCAACAGTTGGGGCGGAGGCCCATGGATCGCTCTGAAAGTAGTTTTAGCATGGTTGATTTTTGAACCTGATGCCTTACAAAAGGTGTCGAGGAAGTTCCAAAACACCTCAATGCAGTTTCTTTCGTTAAGAACAAAGGCATTCATGTCATCAGCAAAGAGTCTAGCAATCATCTGGTCCTGACCAAGGGGTAGGGAGAGACCTTTGAGATTTCCAGCATCCAAGTGATGCTTAAATAGGCGACTGAGGCCATTCGAGGCGATAGCGAAGAGTAATGGAGCTAGAGGGAAACCTTGCCTGATAGATCTTTTTAAACGTATGGGTTTAGAGAGCTTACCGTTGATGTTTATTCTCGTTGAGGCATTTTCGAGTAGAGTGGAAACCATCTTCGTGAACTTTTGGCTGCATCCAAGATCTTCCAGAGATTGAAGAATAAAGTCCCATTCCAATCTGTCATATGCTTTGTCGAAGTCGATCTTAATGAATATCAGTTCTTGAGCAGACTCCTCAACAAACGCAAGGCCTTCCCAAATATAACAATTGCTTCAAGTATAGATCTACCTTTGATAAAACCCTTCTGGTCCTCACAAAGCCAAGACTTTAAATGACACGAGATTCTGTTGGCGATTACTTTGGCGATTATCTTGTACCCAATTTGAAGCATGGTAATCGGCTGCCAGTTTTCAATTTTGTTCTTATCACCCCTTTTGTGAATTAATTTGATGACACCATTATTAAGACACTCAGGGAGGGCACCAAAGGAGAGAGCCTCTTGCCACACAAGACGCAGCGGGGTGGTCACCACATGCTTAAAGGACTTGAAAAACTCATTGGTGAGTCCATCAGGGCCCGGGCTCTTCCCATTGGGGAGAGAATCAATAACCTCGATAATTTCATTCTCTGAAATGTTAGCATCCAGCAGAGGAATCATGTTCGGAGGGATGCTAGGTTGAGCAACCCTTGAGATGGTTGCCATGCAATCACGTCTGTGCGGGGAAAGAGGAGTCGAGACCCCGAGAAGATGGGTGAAGTGCCCGACGATGAGAGATCTATTCTCTACTTTCGTGCTGCATTCGATCCCATTGTTGCCGACCAAGAAGGGGATGGCTTCCCTAGCTTGTTTTCTTTTAAGGATGTTACACATCTCTTTCAAAGGTTTGTTAGCCTTCCCCGCCCACCAGTCTTTGAAAAAAATTTGTAGATTTTTCCTTTGAACTTCTTCCTCGAGTCTTAGTCTTCCCCTAATTTTCAGAAGCCCTTGCTGGCATTGCAAGTTACCTTTGTTCACTTCTTCTTCAAGACGTGAGAGCCTCCGATACACCTTTTCTCTCCTTTTATTTCGGATATCTCTTATGGCCTTATGCGTTGTAGCTCAAGTGTAAGCACCACCTCCTTTACTTGTCAATCCGCGGAGACGTGAGGACCGGTATGAAGACCACGAGCAAGTGAAGGCACAAGTGCGTGAGTGAAAGCACACAAACATGCACACACATACACACACACGCGCACAAAGTAAGATCAAAGAGAGGAACAATGGAAAGCTTAGATTGCAAAAGTGTTCTCTTACCAAAGTTCTATTCTCTAACAAGCTAACCGCAAAAATGAGCTCTCTAGCTCTTTTTATAGTTTTTTGACTAGTTTTGGCCCTGTCCAGACCTAGTGTCTGGCCTAGTTAAAAATTAGGTTCCAGGGCTTATTTGAGGGCTCAAACGAAGTCTAAAAATTATGAAAATTGGTACGATGGTACTTCTAATACTCCTCAAGCTCGAGGACTCCTCGGCTTGAAGAAAATGGAGTTACTAAAAATAGATAATGGTATTTACAATGGTTTTTAGTGATGAAAATCACTATTTTTGTAGGGGATTCTTCTGAAAATTTGACATACACTTCTTGGAGCTCCCTACTTGCTCCCTTTCCTTGTGTGTCCACCTTTTGATGTGCTTCCATGCTTTGTCCTTGACTTTGAGCTTCAACACTCCCCCCCTCTCGAGTCTATCGTCCCTGACAGACCCTTGTTGGAAGGGCTGTTCTATGTAGTGCTTTGAGAGGTGGTGTCCATCCGTTGTATGAGCTGGTTCCTTGGTTTCCAGCAAGAATGTGTCGTTGTGAGCTTTCAAAACTGCAAGTTGCTCAAAAGAGGTTGTCAAGAGTGATTTGGAGCAACTACTGGCTTCAATTTGCTTCCGAGATATGGATGTTGTTCCCATGATGTCCGCTAGCTCTTCCAAAGATGATGTTGAGAGCAGTCATGCCAACTACTCATAACCCATAATGAATGATGGGTAAGTGTGTTCGTGCCTGGGTTGAAAAAAGTATGTGCCTTGTGCACGGCCTTGTAATGTAGCCCTACGCATGCTTACTTGGAAAATGCATTGGAAGAAGTATGGTGCAAAAATTGCGGGTCTTGAGCTAAGTGCTCAAGGGTATGCTGACGAAGAGGTTTCCTAAACTATCATGGTTATGGTATTTCGAGAGTAAAGATACTTACCATGGAGAAGGTTGATGGATGTTTGTCTCTTCGTGTTGTACACTCGGCCTTTGGGATGGAACCTTGTTGATGAATGTCCATGTTGATTGTCCACTGATGAGATCTTTTGAGTGGTGGATCCTTTCTCCTCTTTTCCAAGCAACATTTGTCAAATACTGAGAATTGAATTGCTTTATATTCCTTGGCAAGCAACATCGGGTAACTACACCAAGCTGAGTTTCACATATTCTCTTTAGCTCACCATATGCAGGAGTCTTCTCCTCCAGAACTACCTTTTGCAGATATCTCCTTGGATGCTCTGGTACATGAAGTAGTTAAGCATCACTCAAGTTGCGGACCTTCAAGCTCTTCATTCCTACCATGGTAAGAGAAAATCATAGTTGTAGATGCCATGTTCATGCCAAATGCTTGTCATCTACCAGATAAGGCAGCAATAATCTCACTGCTGGCCGAGACACACTTCTATCCAAATTGATAAATGCCTAGTAATCAACAGTTCCACCTTCAACTAAGCATGACTCATTCATGTTTCATAAGCCAAACCTGGAACAAGCTCTCTCCCACTTTTCTTTCTCCCCTCTTTTTTTTTTTTTTTTTTTTTTTTGAGGAAAAGGATATCACAAAACAAGAACACAAAAGTTAGTATCAATAGAAATGTTTGACATATGTCACTGTGCTCTTGTGCATGGGATTCTCAAGTGTGTCTATGCACGGCCGTGTAATGTGGCCCTATATTAATGCATACTTCGGAAATGCATGACCTGAATGGTGCAAAAGATAGGGTTGTGCAAGGAGCACATTGTTGTTGCTCGTTCGAGGCTTTCGATGTTATTTGCGGAGGTTGATGCCGACCTTGGTGGAGGTATCCATTGAGTCTCGAACTGATGTAATCCTCCTTATTGGAGTCCATTTTAGAACATCATTTGGCACTGTAGAGGTCACTTCAGGCGTCTTTCTCTTTGGATGCTTTCTGAACTGTGGTATCCAGTGTGGTTGACGATTTGGTTCGGTGGAGGCTACTTGCACTTTTGGCTTCCAAACCCATATCCTTTTTGCATGTCTTCCTACTAATGTTGAAGGGCTGATTTGATCTTCCTTTGGTCTCTGTACGTGGTTCTTACCCTTTTCTCTTTTTGGCTTCTTTGTTGAAACCTTTTGCATGTGGGAGAACAAAGGTTGTTGTGGATGTAGGAGCTTCTTAGGTACCCACATCTGTAATTGCCCTTGTTGAGCTGCAGCTAACTTCTTAGGCACCCAAACTTGTTGGATACCTTGTGATTGAGCTTGTCTGAGCTGCTTCCTTCGTCTTCTGGCCTGGTTGGTGTGCATGGATGGGATTTTTGGGGGCAAGGCTGGTGGTTGCTCTCCTTTGCGTACCCATATCTGCTTCATGCTCGGAACTGCTTTTTTATCGAATGGTGTCTTTCTATTTGATGTAGCAGTTGTCGTGAACGGTTGTGTTTGCTTGTGTGGTGGACTCACTACTGTGGCTACTTGATTCTTTGGAGAAGAAGAAAGATCCACCCGCCTTCGAACCTGGTCTTCCACGATTGACTCCTTCTGCATCATAGAGCTTTTGACACATACAACATCTTCTTTCATAGGATTAGTCTTGGAAGAACTAAGAGAGTGTGTGGTGCCATGATTTAGGAGCATGCAGTTCTCTAATTCTAATGTAATGCATTGTTCATGTACCCAAACTTGAAGAATTTGACTTCTTAGGTTTAAGTTAACTGCATGATCATAGATCCAATCTTGACCCAAGACAAGTGGTTCTGTAAGGTTCTCATCTTGACATACTAGCGCTTTGACTTTCATTGGAACATCTTGAAGGTAGACGGGAAGTTCCACCTCGCCCAAACAAGGGGTTTCCACACCTCCCAATCCTATGAGATAAGCTTCTATGGGATTGATGTTCAACCCCAAGTCTTGGCAGTAGGAAAGTCTAACTGCACTACTTGCTGCACCTGAGTCAATCAATGCTTTCACCGTCCTTGCACCCTTCCCTTGTCCTATCTCTATGGTCACAAAGGGTCTTTGGTCAATGACCTGAGAAGTCGTTATGCCTGACTTTTGACACATATCCATGTGATATTTAGGGGCTTTTGAGTTGACTTCTAGGCCTAATCGCCTTAACTTATTTCGCCTAATACGCTCTCTGGCCTCTACCTGTGCTTCTTCTCTCACTCTTAACTCTTCATCTTTTCGCTTCTTAGCAGTGTTGAGTCTCATTAGCATATCCTCAGTAAGAGGTTCTTGATATAGCTTGACTCTACAGCCACTAATATAGTTTGGCAAGATATCTCCTTCTAGAGTGGCCAACTGAACTGCACCACTAGTGGAAATTCTATTATGATCATGGGTCCGTATCCTCTTTTTTCCAACTTACGGGCATGTTGTTTTAGTGTGTATACCAACACTAGGTCTCCCTCTTTCAATCCCTTATCCTTGATGTGTGCATCAAAGTATGCCTTTTGCCTCTTCTTTGCAGCGTAGATGCCTACTGCCGCTCGTAGCCTCGTCTCACCCAAGCGTTCGAGATCAAAGATCCTAGAGGACAATTCATGCCCATTCCACTCATACTCTTGTGCTACTTTTAAGGCAGGGATTAAGAAATCTAATGGTAGCACAGCGTTCTGTCCGAAGACCATCTGAAATGGGGTGGCGTTGAGTACTGTTTTGTAGGCAACTCGATAAGCCCAAACAGCATGATGAAGTTGTTTGTCCCAATCAGAGCGTTTATTATTTACCAGTTTTGTCAATACGTTACAAAGGATCTTATTGGTACTCTCGGCTTGTCCGTTAGCTTGTGGGTGATAGGGGGCCGATTTCTTATGTATCACCAAGAATTCTTGGAGAAGATTTTCTATGACTTCATTCAAGAAGTGTGTGCCTCTATCGCTCACCAACTCTATTGGTAGTCCATATCTCGTGAACACATTCTCGAATAAGAACTTAGCCGTAGTCTGAGCATCATTCTTTGTTGTGGCTTTGACTTCTACCCACTTTGTAAGGTAATCTATGGCTACAATGATGTACTCTGCATGGGAGTTTCTAGCTGGGGGGTTAATAGGACCTATGAAGTCTATGCCCCACTTCAAAAATGCACGTCCTCCCATCATTGGCCTCAAGGGCATCTCGTCTTTTCTCACTGGATATTGTGCACGTTGGCATGTGTCACATTTCTTCACATAGGTATGTGCGTCCATATGAAGAGTGGGCCACGAAAGTCCTGAGAATAGAATGGTCTTGATCACTCGGTCAGGACCAAAATGTCCACCTGCAACACCGCTGTGTGCAGTCTCTAAGACCTTTAAATAGTCTGATTCATGAACGCATAGTCTTAAGTAACCATCTTTGCCTCTTCGGTATAGGTTGTCCCCTACTAAGGCATAGCCTTGAGCCTCTTGCTCCATGCTTCGTCTTCTTGCTAGACTAGCCTCTTTGGGCAATCTTCCCGATCTCATAAACTCTACCAATGGAGCACTCCAATCTGGAATTAATGACACTTGATAAAGGGTCGCATGCTCCACTGGGGGTCTCTCTCTGCACCTTGGACAATTCTTAATCCACTCATGTATTTCTTTGTCCATGCTAGGCCAATGTTCGTTGTTTAGAATAGTGATTTCCTAGCATTCCTTCATGGGCTTGTTGCAACCAACTACTATGTTCATCATCCTCCACACAACAAGCTAATACACCCTCAGTATCTTGTTTGTACATGCTTCCTGCTAATATGTGATATTTTTGTGATTTTACAATTTCTTCTTGTGATGTTTTCACATTCTTATTTGCAGGGCCAAAGGTTAGGACTGGTACCAACTTATTTGCCCATTTAGGAACAACTTCTAAATTGAACAGATAAGCATCGGGCAATTCGTCAGACACTCCTTGCGGTGACTCTCCTGAAGTGATGCGAGAAAGGTGATCTGCCCGAAGGTGGGTTCTACCTTTCCTGACAACAACTTCAAAGTCATATTCCATTAGTAAGAGGAACCATCTTACTAAGCGTCCAGTATTGCAAGGTTTATTGACCAAATATAACAAAGCTTGATGATCAGTGAAAAACTTGAACTTGTTGGCCAATAAATAGTGTCTAAACTTCTTCACAGCATATACCATGCCTAAGCCCTCTCGCTCAGTTGTGGTATAGTTCCGTTCAGCTGTAGTGAGCTATCTAATAGCATATGCTATGGGCAAATCTAAGTTTCCTTCACTTGTGGGTTGTGCTAGCACACATCCTATGGCATGATTGGATGCATCCACATGGACATGGAAGGGTTTATTCCAATCAGGAGTGGTGAGTATTGGTGCCGTGCACAAACGTTTCTTCAGTTCGTTGAAAGAATTCTCGCATTCGTCGTTCCACTCAAAATTAGACAACAAGGCATAAAGGGGTCTAGCTATGATTGCGTACATGTGGATAAACCTACGGTAGTATTCCTGAGATTGATGATCTTCATGATCAATTTCCCCAAGACATTCCATCTATTTACGGAGATGAAGCAGAACAACAAGAAGACGAAAGGTTGGATTTTGAATCTAATACCTTAGAAGAACTGCCTCAATTTCCAGGCCCATGGGAATCTGAATCTCTCCAGATTAGAGCTCCCACAATACTAGTAAGAAATGAAGACTCAGTGGTTCCAAGGAACATGGATGTCGTGAAGAACACTAAGGTTCAGTGTCATCTCACTGTAGAAGAGCTGCTCAAAGCAAAACCTGAGCTTTGGAATCATGTGAAGGATCAGGTTCCAGAACTTGATTCCAACATGCCAAAAGCAGGCTCCAAGCAAAGGGTACCAGAGATACCTCTAGACAAAATACGGGACATGTGTGAGGGTGAAGAAGGTAATACTTATCTTCCAATCACCTACCAAGGTTACACAACCAAAGCAATCATAGATTCAGGTGCTGGTGTTGCTATTGCGACCACCTCCTTGTGGAAGCAATGGGGCAAGCCCACATTAAGACCAACTAGAATGAAGCTTCAAATGGCTGATGGTCATTTTGAAAGACCTCTAGGATTGCTAGAAGGGATCACTCTAACCACTTGTGGTGTAGAGTTTGAGCACACATTTGCTATATGTGACTTTGAGAAAAATAATGTCTATGAGATGATCCTAGGAAGACCCTTCCTACGACAATTGCAAATAGTACAGGATTGGGGAACTAACTCCTTGTACTTACAGCACTTAGGGGTCACCACCAAGGTCAATTTGAAGGATTACACCTTCAGAGATGTACCACCCCTACAGTGGAATTCTATCCACAAAGTGAAAGAAGATTCCATCTCTGTGCATTCTGAAAGTTCACCTGATCCATCATGGCTGCATGAAGATACTCATTTGTGGATGTGCAAGGTCGCAAAGGAAGAGGAAAAACGTTTAAAGGCAAGAGAAGAAGGAACTTCGCTAGGAGATAGACCAGTTAGAGACCCAGCCTACACACCGATGATCTTTCCAGATGAGGAGTTTGAGCCTCATGGCTGGCCAGAAATCTTAGCCACCATGGACATTGTTGTCAATGAGGAACAGTGGACACCTCATTGTGATGAGGAGGGTTATGATATCTCAGTGTTCATGTGTCAACCCTTGCTAGAAGAATGTGACCCTAGTGATGTCATAGAAGAAGAAGAGAATGACGATGATCTGGAGTCTATTGTGATGGATAGTTGCTTTAACTCAGAGCAGCACTATCTAGAAGATATAGGAGTGTTCGCCCAGAAAGAAGAAGAACCTCTCACAAGTATTAAAACAGTAAACTCAAAGGATGGAAGTGAGAGTAGTCAAAAGAAAAAGAAAAGAAAAGCAGTGAAACAAGAAGAGGAGGAATCATTGTTTGAAGTACCAGAAAACTTCAAGAAATATGAAGTTGACGACCGCAAAATTTTGGTACGAATGCCTAAGAGAGAGGCCATCATAGGAGAATCATATGATAATAAAGAAAAGAGCAAGAAGATTGTAGTGACCATTGAAGAGAACGAAGAGAGATGCACATATATAGGAGATGACCTAAGTGCAAGAGAAGAAATGGAGCTCATAGCTCTATTAAGGGAATATAGGGATGTGTTTGCATGGCACTATAGAGACTTGAAAGGGGTAGATCCAAGAATTTGCTCTCATACTATCCCCATGACTGCTGATGCTAAGCCCACCAAACAGAAGCCCTACACATATAATGATACCTATGCAGCCAAAATAAAAGAAGAAATTGATAGGTTGATTGAAGCTGGATTCATCTATGAGATTGAGCATACCGAATGGGTGTCCCCCATTGTTGTGGTACCCAAGAAGAACGGGAAGTTGCGAGTGTGTATTAACCTTAAAAAAGTTAATGCCGCTACGATTAGAGATAGTTATCCACTTCCAATCACAGAACACCTATTGGAGCGTGTTGCAGGCAAGAAAGTTTATAGCTTCCTTGATGGATTTTCAGGTTACAATCAAGTAGCCATTGCCCCAGAAGATCAACACAAAAAGGCTTTTGCTACAGAGTGGGGAATCTTTGCATTTCGTGTGATGCCATTTGGGCTCACCAATGCACCTGCAACATTCCAAAGGCTCATGTGTCATGTCTTCAAAGAGTTCTTGCGAAAGAGCTTAGAAGTGTATGTGGATGATTTATGTGCTCATTCCCAAGAAAGAAGGTTTCACATCCCTGAGCTCAGACAAATCTTCAACAAGTGTAGAGAATATCGAGTGTGTCTGAACCCAGAAAAGTGTGTGTTTATGGTGCGTCAAGGTAAAATCTTAGGTCATATTGTTTCTAAGAATGGAATCTCAACAGATGAAGATAAGGTACGAGCCATAGCGGAGCTACCAAGGCCAAGGAACATTAAAGAGGTACAAGCCTTTATGGGCCATTGTGGGAGGGGAATTACCCTTCTCCTTGGCCCATTTCTCTTCTTGTATTTCCCGCAAGAATTCTTGAGAGTACTGTTGAATTGAAGGAGGTATTCCTGGATCCGTGGAATTAGGAACATAAGCTCCCATTGGTGGTGAGCTTCCTCTTTCAATAACTGGTTGAGCCTGTGGAGGTAAAGAAACTTGTGGTTTGTTTACCAACTGCTCTAATCGTTCTAGTAAGCCCTGGAAATGCAAATCCCCTTTGACAGAGTTTGTCTGATTGAACTTTTGACTAGTCTCAAGTATAGCTTGAGCTTGTTCTACCATTTTCATGCACATTTTCATCCGTTCAATCTCTAAGTCCGCTCTAGGGTATCTCTTGTCTAGGTTTGCAGCTGTAGGCCCTTCTTGAAGTCGAGCCTGGTAGGCCTTGAACATCATGTCCAAGCCTTCTGGGGTTGGATCTGCAAGAACAGACCCTGGTTGTGGTCTATTTACAATGGGTGGTGGGGTGGGATGAGGTGGAGTGGATGGGGTTTCGGCATGCGAGGGGCTTTGAGATGCAATGTCTTCTATTTTTGTTTTTGCTTCTTTTAAGCTTTCTTCTAGTTTCGATAACTTTTTATTCCACTTACGATTGGCCTTTTCTCTGGTATCCTTCCATGTTCTTGTTTTCCTCTTACTAGGCTCTCCCAGTTCACTCGACTCTGATTGTTCTACTGGTTTATCCTGTTTTAATGCTTGTGCCCTAGTAACTGCCTGTATAGGTGCCACATTACTGCTACTTGAACTTGAATCCGCCACTAAGCCTACCACATTAATGGGTGTGATCTTGGGTGCGCTGGAGGGGTTTCTTGGACAATCTCTAGGGAGATGGTCTTTGCCACAGTCAGGGCAAAAAGCCTGTATTGTGATAGCCTGTCCTTGACTTGGAGATGATGGGTGGGGACAGTCACGAATGAAATGATCACCTTGACATCTAAAACAAGATCCTCTAGGGGCTTGTGGTCTCATTTGTCTCAATTGGGGCCTAGGGTTAGGATTTGTGTACATGACATTGGAGTATTCTGGCTCCCAATTTTGCTCCATGGGTGGTGCCTCATATTGATACGAGTAAATCTCACTATGTTCAGGTGACTCTGTGTAATACGCATGTGGACTACCTTCATGGGAGTAGTCTGAACTATGAGCATGAGAATCATTATCTGGTATCAATGGGGTTAGGGGCACCAATGCTCTATTTGGATTTCCTCTCCCACAGCATATTTGACTGGAATCACGTTGGCTGGAGCTGGTGGTTGGTTTCCCAAGACAGGTTGTGGCCTATATGGTACCTGATATTGCTGTTGTGGTCTATAATATGGTTGTTGGTATTGGTTCTGATACCTACCTTGTGGGTAAGGTTGCTGATAATTCTGTCTAACAGCCTGCCTATTGTAGGGACAATCTTGAGCCGTGTGGTTTGTGTATTTTCTCTCAATAGTGCAATATGGAGCATTCCTTTCTCTAATGTTTTGGTTTTGCATTGGGCATACATTAGCCATGTGGTCGCCCCCACAAGTATAACACCGATTCATTGGAGTGACTCTCTATGTTTGTTTATTTTGGACTCCCAGCTTCTTGGCAACTTGCTCAGCTATCTCCTCTATTTCCGTGGAGATTTTTGAAGTATGACTAGTAGAACTATCTGAATCCTTATAGAGTTTGGATAATCCTAACTCCTCACCCAAGTTATCTTCTATGTCAATGCATGTCCGCATGCACTCTTCTATGGATCTAGGCTCTTTCAAATATACATATGATCTTAACTTTGTGCTCAGTAAGCCATCTAAGAACAAAGCCACTTGTTTGGCTGGTGTGGGTAACTCGGGAGCAGGGCATCTTTCTAGGTACTATCTGAACCTTCTACTTGCTAGTCGCACTGTTTCTTGGGGTGTCTGCTTGAAACTGTGGATCAAGGATGATGTGTTATGCCTGATACCACTCTTGGAAAATTCTACAATGAATTCGTCTAGCAGTTGACCTATATCGCGATAGTTGCGACTACTTAATGGTTGAAACCAAGCCAAGGCAGTGCCCTTAAGAGTCAAACCAAATGCCTCGTATTGGGTGAATAAATCCTCAACCTGTTCAGCTCTTAACACTTGTTTGAACTCGGCCACATGATCATAAGGATCTCTTGACCCGTCAAAATAATTCTTCATTGCCTTGATCACTTGAGTGGGTCTAAGGGTTCTTGGGTGCTCTCGGGGTCTAGGCAATGGAAAATCATGTTTATCTCTTTTTTGCCTATGTGCTTGATGTCTCTCTCTTTCAGGTCTTTCATTTTCAAATCTTGATCTATTCCTGCCCACGGTGTGTGCAAAACTTACCTCAGGTCTCTCTCTAGTTCTTTCTCTCTGGGCTTCATGAGCGTGGGATGATCCTACTCCTTGGAGGCCATGGGAAACATTGGATCTTGGTGGGGGGAAAATCAATTCATTCTTCCAAGTATATGCATGTCTATCATGTTCTGTTACCAAGAAAATTTTCTCTGATGTGTTATCCAGGTAAACAACTTTGCCTGGCATCTCTGGATCCTTGAACTCGTAGATGATGACTATGCCCAATTGGCTAGGTTGATCTGGCTTGAATCTCCAAAAGGCTTCCTCTGTTTCTCTATTCAAAAATAGTTCTATGCTTTTGTTATCTTGAGGGATCCAGTCTGGAGTGATCACTCGGGTCAAAACTGACTTACCTCTAGGAGTCTGGGGTCCTTGTCCTACATTTCCTTGTTCTAGGTCTCCTATTTCATTCTCAGGAATGACATTTCCAAACTCATCAGTCCTATCTGGTAGGTTGGTGACCACATACATGGTTCCTTCCTTATCAATGTATGAACCCTCTTCGAACTTGACCACCGGGTGTTCAAGTCCAAAGGATTGATCTGGATTTTTGAGTTGGACCACTGATCGCCTCAGACCATCCTCATAGATGCGAGCACCTAATTGGTTGGTCCGAATATATTCCAACTGTGTCTTATAGGGACCTTCTGGTGTTTGTAGATGGGCAGTCCCTGAGCCACCTGCAGGTTTTCCCATACTAAAAGACATTTCTGAATCACTTGTGTCTGAACTTAGTAAAAGATGACCACTTAGTTGTTGTGCCCAAGACTTGAATGTATGGTTGACATTAGCCTCAGAAGATCTAATGCTTTGTTTATCCTTGCCTAAGTATCTACCAGATCTCAGGTTCATAAGCTTTAGTCAAGAGTCCGATTTCCCCTTGGTATGGTTCAAAATTCTTTGGAGTCCCCTTGGTTCCCTAGTCCCACTTGAGGGTCAACTTCAAATTATCCTATCTCAAAATCAACGCGTTATTCTTGAAAAAAATAGGTGAGGTCGTGTAGGATTTGAAACGAGCTTTCCAACGAGCTATAGAGCTCAAAAAATGGACTTTGGATGAAAAAGTTATGCCAATTCAGGCTCCTGGGGGTCAAAACAGGCAAACAGGACCTTTGGAGAAAATCGCGATTTTGTGAACTTTCAGAAAATCGCGATTTTGTGAACTCAGAAAATCGCGATGTTGAGCACAAAATCGTGTTTCTGAAAATCGCGATGTTGAGCACAAAATCGTGTTTCTGAAAATCGCGATGTTGAGCACAAAATCGTGTTTCTAAAAATCGTGATTTTGATCACAAAATCGTGTTTCTGAAAATCGCGATTTTGATCACAAAATCGTGTTTCTGAAAATCGTGTTTTTTGACATGAAAATCGCGATTTTGAGCATAGAATCGTGTTTTAGAGAATCGTGTTTTTTGACATGAAAATCGCGATTTTGAGCACAGAATCGTGTTTTTGAAAATCGCGATTTTGACTTAGAGAATCGTGATTCACAAAATTGTGTTTTTCTGCTGAAAATCGTGATTTGTGAGAATCGCGATTTTGAGCCCGCTGAAAATCGTATTTTCTCAGAATCGTGTTTTTGGCATGAAAATCGCGATGTTGAGCACAAAATCGTGTTTTTAGAAAATCGCGATTTTGAGCAAAAAATCGTGATTACACAGAATCGCCCTTTTTTTTTTTTCACAAAATCGTGTTTTTTACTGAAAATCGTGATTTGTGAGAATCGCGATTTTGAGCACAATCATAGAATCGTGATTCTGAGAATGACCACAGAATCGTGATTTTTTTCAGCCAACTTTTAGGCGGGAAAACAGAAAATCGTGATTTTTCAAAAATTTTGAATTTTCACAGAATCGCGATTTTCATCACAGAATCGCGTTTTTTGGCGGGAAATTCAAATTTCTAAGCGCCGCCTATGGCGAGCTCCATATGAGCAGAAAATCATGAAGAAAACACTGCGCTTGCTCTCCCTTGCACCTCCTAACTCCTTCCCACACAATAATGCATGAAAAATGGTATGAAGATGGTGAAAATGCACTAAAAAACAAGAATTTTCTATGAAGAAGAAGATGGAAGAAGGTGGAGATGATGATGATGATGAAGATGAAGAGGAAAAAACAGAAAATGAACTGAAATGACAGTTTTTTTACCTTCCAACGTCGCAAATCTACGATCTTACCATCACAACGCTCGTCCTCGGAGCTCTCTCCCCGGCAACGGTGCCAAAATTTGGTGTAGCTCAAGTGTAAGCACCACCTCCTTTACTTGTCAATCCGCGGAGACGTGAGGACCGGGCGTGAGTGAAAGCACACAAACATGCACACACATACACACACGCGCGCACAAAGTAAGATCAAAGAGAGGAACAATGGAAAGCTTAGATTGCAAAAGAGTTCTCTTACCAAAGTTCTATTCTCTAACAAGCTAACCGCAAAAATGAGCTCTCTAGCTCTTTGTATAGTTTTTTGACTAGTTTTGGCCCTGTCTAGACCTAGTGTCCGGCCTAGTTAAAAATTAGGTTCCAGGGCTTATTTGAGGGCTCAAACGAAGTCTAAAAATTATGAAAATTGGTACGATGGTACTTCTAATACTCCTCAAGCTCGAGGACTCCTCGGCTTGAACAAAATGGAGTTACTAAAAATAGATAATGGTATTTACAATGGTTTTTAGTGATGAAAATCACTATTTTTGTAGGGGATTCTTCTGAAAATTTGACATACACTTCTTGGAGCTCCCTACTTGCTCCCTTTCCTTGTGTGTCCACCTTTTGATGTGCTTCCATGCTTTGTCCTTGACTTTGAGCTTCAACATGCGTCCTGATCAAAATTTCTCTAGTTCTTTCCACCGCACTTCTCCATCACTTAGCCGGATCATTACAGTGGGCAAAAGCCTCCACCCAAACTGTGGAAATTTCTTGGTGGACAGAGGGGAGGGAAAATGACATCTGGCAAGCTTGAAACCAAGGAGCTTTTTGGAGCATGGGAACCGGTTTGAAGGAAAGAGTAATCGGGTAATGGTCTGAGATAGTCAGGTCCATGTGTTGGGAAATCGAAGGAATACCCCACTAGAGGATGGTGTTTTGGTCGATGTAACATCTATCAAGTCTAGCTTTCCTCAGAGAGTCCCCCAATTGGAGGTTAGACCAGGAGAACCCCTTCATGTCTTTCACCTCAACCAGGTCGAGATGGAACTTGATTTTATCCCATATCTCTTTCTCCTAATCGTCAATAATTTTCCCCTTGTTATTCCAACGGTCCTCAGGAAATTCAACCATGTTGAAGTCCTCGCAGAGCAAAACATTGTGAGAGAGGGAGTCAAGGGAAGTCCAAGTGTTGATTCTGTCCGTCTCACCATTAGGGGCATATATTGAGACCATAGTGAACTGATTAGGTGGCCCGATAGAGGCAGCAATCCACGGATGATTCTGATCTTCACAAGTCGATGTCAATCTATTGGACCAAGAGTGACTAATACCGATGGCAGCACCCCCCGAACCCCTAGGGTGCGAAGTGGAGATCCAAAGGTGTTTCGGAGAAATGCGTTTAAGCCGTTTCTGGAGATCCTCTGCATTGATTTTAATCTCTTGTAAGCAGATAAAGTCAGGGTTGAGGCACTTGTCTTTGAACCATTGACCAAGAATCGCCGCTCTTGAAGGGTTCGACAAACCCCTGATGTTTAGCGAAGTGATTTTCATTATTGCTGGTTGCCCTCTTTGAGGGGAGGGGCCCGAAATTTTTTCTTCTTTTGATCTTCTTTTTTCCTCCCCGCTTCTTGATTTAGGATCCTACTCTTGAGGGGGCTCTTCCAAGGCATGCCTAACGGTTGTTTACCTTTAAGCTTTGACTTCAGTTGAGGTAAGCTAGGCAAGCAAACAGGAAGAGTAGGGCCAAGAGAGGAGCTTTCACTGTCTGGGTTGTCTTCATTGCTAGTAGTGAAGCCGTCCTCTTTATTGGTGGTGTAGCCTTCTTGGTTGTCTTCTTTGCTGGTAGAGCATCCGATGGAAATGTCTGTCGGATCTTCTTTGTCAAGGTTATCCCGTGGGAGGTCGACCTCATTAATCTCCTTTTCTAAGCTGCAGTACATGTTATTCAAAGGAGCAATGGTGGTAACGTTTCTCACTATAGATCATCGAGGGCTGACTTTCCTCCTACATCTTACTTCGGTGAATCCTTCTGAGTCTGTCTCTGCAACACGAGTGCACGTTTCTTCCTCCATCAGAGGGGGAAGCCCCCGAGTGCCAGCTTGAGGTAAGAGATCCAAGGCCCCATCTGGTTTAAGCTTGTTTTTATTGGAATTTTGCTTCAGGGGGCAATCCTTGATCCTATGACCTTGGTGCCCACAATGGAAGCACGCATTGGGCAAATTCTTGTAAGTAATCTCTTGCACCCAATTCTTTCCATCGCCATAATTTACGGAGATCTTGGAGGGGAGGACCTGGTTCAAGTCTGCTTCAACGCAAATTTCCGGGTGCCATCGTGCATTGAAGGAATATTGAACACCATCATAGATTAACCCCCCAACATCCTCTCTTGAGGCCATAGGACGAACGATCGGTGACACGATTTCTCGAAGAAATCCGTACAAGAAATACGGCAGGTTGGGAAGTTCCACCCAAAGCGGGTAATGTAGAGGCCTTGATTTGTTCGGAACAAAGTCTGGGGTCCACTTGAATAGGCATAAGGTGAACCGGCCCACTTGCCAAGAACCGGCTTGCAGGGCTTGGAAGGCCATCTCTTCATTCTCAAACACTAGAAGCAAGTGATTCGCCGGCAGGAATTGGCATTTGCACACAATTAGACCACGTGGGAACCACTCCTTACACAACCAAGATCTCACATTTTCTAGAGGGGGTCTTGGGCCAAAGACTTGACCGATCAGACAAGTTTTCATAAATTCTTCTTGCTTTGCCGCCACTGACTCCATGCATAAAGAAACCACCGGAGGGGCGACGTCCGGTGAGACTAGGCTATATTTACGATGAGACTAGGCTGGTGGTCAAGTTCCTTGGGAAGAGAAAATGAATGGTTATGAAGGTCTTGCTTAGCTTCCTTGCGTTCCATGAACTTGAAATTGGTTTTATATACTTTGGCTCAAATCGTATGTGAAACTACTGAATCGATTTTCTTTATATGTGTTAGTGGACGAAAGCATGATATGTTTGCAGAATTATGTCATGTACTGTCACACGAACTTGTTGCTGTGTGCGACGTGTTATTGAACTTATGCGTGGAGAACTTATTGTTTCGAACCAGGGATACTGTAGGGAGTTATTTCATGTAAAATTTATGGCTATTATCTCAATGGAAAATGAATATGAGAGCTAAAATCCGAAGGAACACTGTTTCCAAAGTCAAGAGGCATGTGACAACAAAGGAGTTTCATTTACGACTTCAGATTTTTGAGCTACAAGTAAAACATTGAAGAAAGAACTCTTCTTTACAGTTGAGCCTCGATGATCTCTTTTATTTTATTTGAGCTCCTAATCCTGCATCTGCATTCCCCTTGATGGGCATCACTGACAAACCCGATGATCCATACTCTGTATTAGAATGAAGAATAGCATCATGCCTTGTCAAAGATAGTGGCATGGTTACTGCATTTTTATTACGACATGTCTTAGGCATTTTATCAACTGATTCAGAACGTGCTGTTGTTGAAATAGGAAGTGACTGAGCTGCTACTTTCTGACCTGATCTTAGTGGGAAGCTCGGGGCGTTGCCAATCAAGTTACTATACGATTTTTTTTCTTCAGCAAGATACATCGTTGCCTGCCCTATTAAGTAATCTGGGAAAGGAGCTTGGCTATCTTGCTGCTTTCCAGAAGAGGAAATCGTCCTAAGCTTAGTATGTGTGCAGGAAAAGATAAAAAGAGCCCGCTTGTAGAAGAATGTACGTACTCATGTCCCAGCAGTGTTAATACAGTACATAAAGCTGATTTTCTTTGCATAACAAATGTCATCCATGATATGCTGTACAGGCCGAAACGACTTTCATATAATAAATGTCTGGCTGCGTATTTCATATCACAAATGTCAGTCCTTATTCTCAACTTTAGTAAGGTAGTAAGGCGTAACAAGGTCACTGAAGCACAAATAATGCCACATGCCTTCGTCCTGCGAGGGTTTCTTTTACTGTAATCAATTTGTTTTGCGATTTAAAATCAATGAATGCTTCGTGTTGCTCCTTCGACTAATGGATTAGTTGTTAAATTCTCTATGAAGTAAAATGATTACCACTCACACAATATCCACCGTCAGAAAGCTTCTTTGGTGTACAAGGTGCAAAACACAAATGTTTTCTCTTCAATTGAGTGAAACCCAATCTTACAGCCTCTAAAAGCTTGAACCACACCATTGACGTGAAAAGAAGGAGTGTTGCACTTGTCTTTAAGCGAGTCTAGCTAAAAATGTTGTTGAAATTAATGACCATCGGAAGAAACATTTGAATCTATTCTTAGCAAGCAAAATAAAAATCTTCAAGGAGGTCTTCCTAGGTAAAAATCTAATAAGAGGAATTGAAGGTTCAATTCAACCTTAAATCAATGCTCAGGAGTAACAACCCATAATATACCCAAAGGCAAACTCTCTGAAGCTAGAGTGCATGTTCTATCTCTCTCCTTGTTACGAAAAACCTGCGACACCGCTGGGGCACTTTTTTCCCTTTTTAGGAGGTTTTTTCCCCCGGTTTGTATATACACCTATTGCCCTAACAGGCTACTTATCTTTGTACATTCTAGTGCACTACAAGAAAAAGGGGGGCGTAGCGACGCCCCCGAATCGGGAAAAAAATGAGAAGCGTCGCTTATGCGACGAAGTCGTCGCATAAGCGACGGTAGGAATTTCGGATTTTTTTTTTGCCCGACCCTCGTCGCATAAGCGACGATAGCGTCGCATAAGCGACGCTACTTAAAAAGCGTCGCTATTACCGTCACTGATTAGCGACGCATTTAACGACGTTGGCAAACTGCAGAGCATCGCATATGTGACGCTCTGCAATGTAAAAAAAAAAATCATTTCTCCCGGCACATTTGTGTCGGGACTTGGACGCGAGCAAGAACAGAGAGACCGAGAGAGAGAGAGAGAGAGAGAGAGAGAGAGAGAAAGAGCGCGTGCGAGAGGGAGAGAGAGAGAGAGAGAGAGAGAGAGAGAGAGAGAGAGAGAGAGAGAGAGAGAGAGAGAGAGAGAGAGAGAGAGAGAGAGAGAGAGCGAGACCTTTGGCAGGTATGCGCACACACACACACTTACACACACATACATATGTACACACACATATACACGCATAGACACACACACACATACACATAGACACACACACACATACACACAAATACACACACATACACACATACACAATGCATAATGCATACACATACACACATGCACACATAATGCATACACATGCACACACATATACACATGCACACACATATACACATGCACACACATATACATGCACACACATAATGATGCATTCACACACATACACATGCATACACAGATAGACACACATATACACTTACACATCCAAACATACACACTTATAGACACACATTCATACACACACACATCCAAACATACACACTCATAGACACACACACATACACATAGACGCACACACACATACACACACATAGACACGCACACACATACACACACATATACACACACAGACACATACACACATAATGATGCATCCACACACATACACATGCATACACACATAGACACACATATACAAACACACATATATGCATACACACACACATAGAGAGACATACACACACATACACATACATGCATACACATACACACATAAACACATACACACACATAGACACATACACACATAAACACATACACACTCATAGGTACACACACATACACATAGACACACACACATATAGTATATACACACACATGCACACATAGACACATACACACATACACATGCATACACACACATACACATGCATACACACATACAAACACATATACACACACATACACACACATATATGCATACACACACATAGAGAGACATACACACATAAACACATACATGCATACATTTGCATACATAATGCATATGCATATGCATATAATGTACATACATACTTACATGCATACATAATGCACATGCATAGATACATACACACACACAGATACATACACACATAGACACATACACAATCATGAACACATACATACTCATAGATACACACACATACACATAGACACACACACATACACACACATACACATGCATACACACATACAGACACATGTACACACACATCCACACACACATTCACACACATATATGCATACACACACATACACATACATGCATACATATTGCATATGCATATGCATACATACATACTTACATGCATATGCATACACACACACATATGCATACATAATGCATATGCATATGCATACATAATGCATATGCATATGCATATGCATACATACATACTTATATGCATACATACATACTTATATGCATACATAATGCACATGCTTACATACACTGTCATAATGTATACACACACATACACACATAGACACATAATTATGCATACACACACATACATATGCATACACACACATATGCATACATACATGCATACACATACACACACATAGATACATACATACACACTCATAGACACACACACATACACATACACACACACACATACACACACACATACACACATAGACACATACACGTAATGATGCATACACACATACACATGCATACATAGACACACATAATGATGCATACACACATACATATGCATACACACACATACATATGCATACATACATGCATACACATACACACATAGACACATACACACACATAGATACATACATACACATAAACACATACACACTCATAAACACACACACATACACATAGACACACACACATATACACACACATACACACATAGACACATGCACACGTAATGATGCATACACACATACACATGCATACATAGACACACATAATGATGCATACACACACATACATATGCATACACACACATACATATGCATACACACACATACATATGCATACACACACATACATATGCATACACACACATATGCATACATACATGCATACACATACACACATAGATACATACACACACATAGATACATACATATGCATAAACACATACACACTCATAGACACACACACATACACATAGATAAAACACACATTGTCACTCTAGCACAATGGTGAGTACCAACGTGAGGAGATACACCTCATAAATGTCAATCCGTGGAGACGTGAGGACCGGTATGAAGACCACGAGCAAGTGATGGCACAAGTGCGTGAGTGAAAGCACACAAGCATGCACACACATACACACACACGTGCACAAGGTAAGAGCAAAGAGTGGAACAATGGAAAGTTTTGATTACCAAAGAGCTCTCTTACAAGACTGAAATCTACAACAAGCCAACCCAAAAATGAGCTCTCCAGCCCTTTTTATAGTTTTTGAGTGGTTTTGGCCCTGTCCAGACCTAGTGTCTGGCCTAGTTAAAAAATAGGTTCTAGGGCTTATTTGGGGGCTCAAACGGAGTCTAAAAATTATGAAAATTGGTAGGATGGTAGATCTAATACTCCTCAAGCTCGAGGACTCCTCGGCTTGAACAAAATGGAGTTATAAAAATGGTATTTACAATGGTTTTTAGTGATAAAAATCACTATTTTTGTAGGGATTTCTTCTGAAAATTGGACACGTGCTTCTTGGAGCTCCCTACTTGCTCTTTCTTCTTGTGTGTCCACTTCCTTGATGCGCTTCCATGCTTTGTCCTTGATCTTGAGCTTCAACACTCCCCCCCCTCTTGAGTCTGTCGTCCCTGACAGACCCTTGTTGTCGTGGTTGTTCCATGTAGTACATTGAGAGGTAGTGTCCGTTACGTTCAACAGGGGCGTTCCCTTTTCCCATGTATCCTGGTCATTTGTCTGGTTCTTCACTTTGCCACTGTTATCTCTTGCAGTTTGTAGTCCCTTTGTACGTACTTCTGCCTTGTATTCCATCTGGGTGGTGCATTTGTGAGTTTTCCAAAACTGCTAGCTGCTCAAAGGAGGTGGTCAATGTTGATTGTGAGCAACTCTCGGTGGTGGATGGCTTCCTTGCTCTTGTTGTTGTCATCTTGATGTCGTCTGGTTCTTCCAAAGATGGCTTTTCATAGTTTTCATGCCAAGTACTTGTAACCCATAATGAATGGTGGGTAAGTGCCTTAGTGCATGGGTTGAACAAAATATGTGCCTTGTGCATGGCCTTGTAATGTGGCCCTACATATGCGTACTTGGAAAATGCATGGCAAGAAGTATGGTGCAAGAGATTCGGTCTTGAGCTAAGTGCTCAAAGGTATGTTGACGAAGAGGTTTCCTAATCTATCATGGTTATAGTGCTGTTGAAACATACACATCTTACCATGGTGAAGGGTCCGTTGATCTTCATCTCTTCGTGTTGTGGTTCCCTCATGGTGTTTGACTGTCGGCTTGTCCTTTTTGTTGAGGGATGTCCTTGCTGGAAGTTCGCTGATGACCATTTTCAAGCACATAGTCTTCTCTTTTTTTTTTTTTTTTTTTTTTTTTTGGAACAATGGTGGCCACAAACAAGAAGAAAGAGGTTAGTATCAATAACATATTTTGCATGTGAAAATTGTGTCTCATGTGCCTGGGATTTCTCAATTGTGTCTATGCACGGCCATGTAAGGTGGCCCTATATTGATGCATACTTTGGAAATGCATGACCTGAATGGTGCAAACGACTTGGTTATGCCAAAGGCACATGGTTGCTGCTGGTCGAGGCTTTTGATGTTACTTGTATACTTGATGAATTCTTTGTTTGGAGGTGTCGATTGGATCTCGAAATGATGTAATCCTCCTAATGGGAACCCATTTCCGAATAGTATTAGGCCCTGTAGAGATCACCTCAGGCCAGTTCTTCTTTGGATGCTGTCCAAACTTTGGTATCCAGTGTGGTTGACCCCTTGGTTCTGTGGATGTTGCTTGTGCTTTTGGCTTCCAAACCCATATCCTGGGTGAGTGCCTGCTTATTTTTGTAGAAGGGTTAAGTTTATCTTCTTTTGGTCTTTGTGCTCTGTTCTTACCCTTTGTTTTCCTTGGCTTCTTTGTTGAGACCTTTTGCATGGTGGGGAGCATAGGCCTTTGTACGTGTAAGAGCTTCTCGGGTACCCACATCTGTAATCACCCTTGTTGAGCGGTAGCTAATTTTTTAGGCACCCAAATTTGTACCTGATTGTGGTCGGCCTTCATTGATAGCTTCGGTACCCAAATTTGATGGATTCTTCGTGCTTAACCCTGTCGTAGGTGCTTGGTCCTTCTGTAGTCATGGTCGATCTGGTTGGGTGGGAGTCCTTGAGGCAACATCGATGGTTGTACGCCTTTCTTTACCCAGATCTGTGTCATGCCCAACACCTCTTTCTTCTTGAGGGCTCGTTGTCTATTTGATAGACTGGCTGTCTTGCACTGTTTTGCTTGCTTCTGAGGTTGAGCTCCTGTGGATGCTTTGCTCTTTAAAAAACAAGAAGAAGGTTCATCTTGCCTTTGCGACTGTCCTCCCGTGATTGCGTCCGTTTGGATCATAGAGCTTTTGACATCTACAACATCTTGTTCGAGAAGATTAGCCTTAGAGGAACAAAGAGAGTGTGTGGTGTCAGTTTCAGTGGGCATGCGATTCTCCAATTCTAATGTAATGCATTGATCATACACCCAAACTTGAAGAAGTTGACTTCTTAGGTTCAAGTTGACAGCATGGTCGTAAATCCAATCTTGACCCAAGACAAGTGGTTCTGTGAGGTCCTCATCATGACACACTAGCATTTTGACTTTTATTGGAACGTCTTGAAGGTAGATGGGAAGTTCCACCTCGCCCAAACAGGGTGTTTCCACGCCTCCTAATCCTATGAGATAGGCTTCTATGGGCTTGATGTCCAATTGCAGGTCTTGGCAGTATGAAAATCGAACGGCACTAGTTGCTGCTCCTGAGTCAACCAATGCTCTCACAGTCCTTACACTCTTTCCTTGTCCTACCTCTATAGTCACAAAGGGCTGTCGATCAATTATTCGAGAAGTAGTTATGCCCGATTTTTGGCACATGTCCATGTGATATTTTGGGGCTTTTGTGTTGACATCTAGGCCTAGCCGCCGTAACTTATTTCTTCTGATGCGCTCTCTAGCCTCTGCTTGTGCTTCTTCTCTAACCCTGAACTCATCTTCTTTTCGCTTCTTAGCAGTGTTGAGTCTCGTGAGCATTTCCTCTGTAAGAGGTTCTTGATATAACTTGACTCGGCATCCACTAATATAGTTGGGTAGGACATCACCTTCTAAAGTGGCCAATTGAACAGCACCGCTAGTGGAGAGTCTATTAATGATCATGGGTCCATATCCTCGTTTCTCCAATTTGCGGGCATGTTGCTTTAGCGTGTAAACCAGCACTAGATCTCCTTCCTTCAATCCTTTCCCCTTTACATGGGCATCAAAGTATGCCTTTTGCCTTTTCTTTGCAGCATAAATGCCTGCTGCTGCCCGTAGCCTCGTCTCACCTAAGCGTTCTAGATCAAAGATCCTGGAAGACAACTCATGTCCATTCCACTCATGCTCTTGTGCTACTTTCAAGGCTGGGATTAGGAAGTCCAATGGTAGCACAGCATTCTGTCCAAAGACCATCTGAAATGGGGTAGCATTGAGTACCGTCTTGTAGGCAACTCGGTATGCCCAAACAGCATGATGAAGTTGTTTGTCCCAATCAGAGCGTTTATTATTTACAAGTTTCGTCAATACGTTACATAGGATCTTATTCGTGCTCTCGGCTTGTCCGTTGGCTTGTGGGTGATAAGGGGCAGACTTCTTGTGTATCACCATGAATTCTTGAAGGAGATGTTCAATGACCTCATTCAAGAAGTGCGTACCTCTATCACTAACCAACTCTATTGGTAACCCATATCTAGTGAACACGTTTTCGAATAAGAACTTAGCCGTCGTTTGAGCATCATTCTTTGTCGTGGCTTTTACTTCCACCCACTTTGTAAGGTAATCTGTGGCTACAATGATGTATTCTGCATGGGAGTTTCTAGCTGGGGGGTTAATAGGACCAACAAACTCTATGCCCCACTTCGAGAATGCACGTCCTCCCATCATTGGCCTTAAAGGCATCTCGTCTTTTCTTATCGGATATTGGGCACGTTGGCATGTGTCACATTTCTTCACATAATTATGTGCATCCATATGAAGAGTGGGCCACCAAAGTCCTGAGAATAGAATGGTCTTAATTACTCTGTCAGGCCCAAAGTGTCCACCTGCAACACCGCTGTATGCAGTTTCTAAGACTTTCAAATAGTCTGATTCATGAACGCACAGTCTTAGGTAACCATCCTTGCCTCTTCGATATAAGTTGTCTCCTACCAAGGCATAGTCTTGAGCCTCTTGCTCCATGCTCCGTTTTCTTGCAAGACTAGCCTGATTGGGTAATGTTCCCGATCTCATGAACTCAACCAATGGAGCACTCCAATCTGGGATTAATGACACATGATAAAGAGTGGCATGCTCCACTTGGGGTCTCTTCTGGCACACTGGACAATTCTGGATCCACTCCTGTATTTCTTTGTCCATGCTAGGCCAATACACTCCTAAACGTTTTAGATTCTGCAATGTTCGTTGTTTAGAGTAGTGATTTCCTAGCAATCCCTCATGGGCTTGTTGCATCCAACTAGTATGTTCGTCGTCCTCAACACAACAAGCTAATACGCCCTCGGTATCTTGCTTGTACATACTTCCGGCCAATATTTGATACTTTTGTGATCTGACAATTTCTTCTTTGCTTGTTTTCACATTTTTATTTGCAGGCCCAAAGGTTAGGACTAGTACCAACTTATTTGCCCATTTAGGAACAACTTCTAAATTGAACAGATAAGCATCGGGCAGTTCATCAGACACTCCTTGCGGTGGCTCTCCTGAAGTGATGCGAGAAAGATGGTCTGCCCTAAGATGGGTTCTACCTTTCCTGACAACAACTTCAAAGTCGTATTCCATTAGTAAGAGGAACCATCTTACTAAGCGGCCTGTATTGCAAGGTTTATTGACCAAATATAGTAAAGCTTGATGATCAGTGAAAAACTTGAACTTATTGGCCAATAAATAGTGTCTAAACTTTTTCACAGCGTATACCATGCCTAAGCCTTCTCTCTCCGTTGTGGTATAATTTCGTTCAGCTGCATTTAATTGCCTACTAGCATATGCTATCGGCAAATCTAGGTTTCCTTCACCCGTGGGTTGTGCTAGCACACATCCTATTGCATGATTGGAGGCATCTACATGGACATGAAAGGGTTTGCTCCAATCCGGAGTAGTCAATATTGGTGCTGTGCACAAACGTCTTTTCAGCTCGTTGAAGGAATTCTCGCATTCCTCGTTCCACTCAAAATTTGTTAACAACCCATAACGAGGTTTAGCTATGATGGCATACATGTGGATAAACCTACGGTAATATCCACAATGGCCCATAAAGGCTTGTACCTCTTTAACATTCCTTGGTATTGGCAACTCTGCTATCGCTCTTACCTTGTCTTCATCTGTTGAAATCCCATTCTTAGAAACAATGTGACCCAAGATCTTACCTTGTCGTACCATGAACACACACTTCTTTGGGTTCAGACACACTCGATAATCTCTACACTTGTTGAAGATTTGTCGGAGCTCAGGGATGTGGTATCTTCTTTGTTGGGAATGAGCACATAAGTCATCCACATATACTTCTAAGCTCTTCCGTAGGAACTCTTTGAAGACATGACACATGAGCCTTTGGAATGTTGCAGGTGCATTGGTGAGCCCAAATGGCATCACACGAAATGCAAAGATTCCCCATTCTGTGGCAAAGGCCGTTTTGTGTTGATCTTCGGGGGCAATGGCTACTTGGTTGTAACCTGAAAATCCATCAAGGAAGCTATAAACTTCCTTGCCTGCAACACGCTCCAATAGATGTTCGGTGATTGGAAGTGGATAACTATCTCTGATCGTAGCGGCATTAACTTTTTTAAGGTTAATACACACTCGCAACTTCCCATTCTTCTTAGGCACCACCACAATGGGGGACACCCATTCAGTGTGCTCAATCTCATAGATGAATCCAGCTTCAATCAACCTGTCAATTTCCTCCTTTATTTTGGCTGCATAATTGTCATTATATGTGTAGGGCTTTTGTTTGGTGGGCTTGGCATCAGCGGTCATCGGAATCGTATGAGAGCAAATCTTTGGATCTACTCCTTTCAAGTCTCTATAGTGCCATGCGAACACATCCCTATATTCCCTTAATAGAGCTACAAGCTCTGCTTCTTCTTTTGCACTTAGGTCATCTCCTATGTACGTACATCGTTCTTCGTTCCCTTCAATGGTCACTACAATTTTTTTGGTCTTTTCTTTATTGTCATATGCTTCTCCTATAATGGCCTCTCTCTTAGGCATTCGTACCAAAATTTTTCGGTCTTCCACTTCATATTTCTTGAAATTTTCTGGTACTTCAAACAGTGATTCTTCCTTTTCTTGTTTCACTGCTTTTCTTTTCTTTTTCTTTTGACCTCCTTCACTTCCTTCCTTTGAGTTTATCGTTTTAATACTTGTGAGGGGTTCTTCTTCTTTTTGGGTTAGCACTCCTATGTCTTCTAAGTAGTGTTCCTCTGAGTCAAAGTAAGTATCCATCACAATGGATTCTAGATCATCGTCATTCTCGTCTTCTTCTATGAACTCACTAGGATCACACTCTTCCAACAGGGGCTGACACATGAACACTGAAATATCATAACCCTCCTCATCACAGTGAGGTGTCCATTGTTCTTCATTGACTGCTATGTCCATGGTAGCTAAGATTTCTGCCCAACCATGAGGTTCAAATTCCTCATCTGGAAATATCATCAGTGTATAGGCTGGGTCTTTTATTGGTCTATCTCCTGGGGGAGTTCCTTCTTCTCTCGCTTTTAGGCGCTTTTCCTCTTCCTCTGCGACCTTGCACATCCACAAGTGAGTATCTTCATGCAGCCAGGATGGATCAGGTGAACTCTCAGAATGCACAGAGATAGAATCTTCTTTCGCTTTGTGGATAGGATTCCACTGTAGGGGTGGTACATCTCTGAAGGTGTAATCCTTCAGATTGACCTTGGTGGTGACCCCTAAGTGCTGTAAGTACAAGGAGTCGGTTCCCCAATCTTGTACTATTTGCAATTGTCGTAGGAAGGGTCTTCCTAGGATCATCTCGTAGACATTATTTTTCTCAAAGTCACATATAGCAAATGTATGTTCAAACTCTACACCACAAGTGGTTAGAGTTATCCCCTCAAGCAATCCTAGAGGTCTTTCAAAATGACCATCAGCCATTTGAAGTTTCATTCTCGTTGGTCTTAATGTGGGTTTGCCCCATCGCTTCCACAAGGAGGTGGTCGCAATAGCAACACAAGCACCCGAATCTACAATTGCTTTGGTTGTGTAACCTTGATAGGTGATCGGAAGATAAGTGTTACCTTCTTCACCTTCGCTCATGTCTCCTATCTTGTCGAGAGGTATCTCTGGAACTTTTTGCTTAGAGCCTACTCTTGGCATATTGGATTCAAATTCTGGAACCTGATCCTTCACATGATTCCATAGCTCCGGTTTTGCCTTGAGCAGCTCCTCTACAGTGAGATGACACTGAACCTTAGTGTTCTTCACAACATCAGTGTTTCTTGGAATCACTGAGTCTTCATTTCTTACCAATATTGCGGGAGCTCTGATCTGGAGAGATTTAGATTCCCATGGGCCTCTGTAATGAGGCAACTCTTGTAAAGAATTAGATTCAAAATCTAATCTTTCATCTTCTTGTTGCT
Source organism: Ceratopteris richardii (assembly GCA_020310875.1). Classification (NCBI taxonomy): domain Eukaryota; kingdom Viridiplantae; phylum Streptophyta; class Polypodiopsida; order Polypodiales; family Pteridaceae; genus Ceratopteris; species Ceratopteris richardii. Next base: position 110,803,148 of record CM035431.1, read on the forward strand.
CTGCTTGGTCTCCATAGATAGACGGAATGTCTTGGGGAAATTGATCATGAAGATCATCAATCTCAAGAATAGGAGGGGAATAACCCTTCTCCTTGGCCCATTTCTCTTCCTGTATTTCCCGCAAGAACTCTTGAGAGTACTGTTGAATTGAAGGAGGTATTCCAGCATCCGTGGAATTAGGAACATAAGCTCCCATTGGTGGTGAGCCCCCTCTTTCAATAACTGGTTGAGCCTGTGGAGGTAAAGAAACTTGTGGTTTATTTACCAACTGCTCTAATCTTTCTAGTAAACCTTGGAAATGCAAATCCGGTTTGACAGAGTTTGTCTGATTGAACTTTTGACTAGTCTCAAGTATGGCTTGAGCTTGTTCTACCATTTTCATGCACATTTTCATCCGTTCAATCTCTAAGTCTGCTCTAGGGTAACTCTTGTCGAGGTTTGCCGCTGTTGGCCCTTCTTGAAGACGAGCCTAGTAGGCTTTGAACATCATGTCCAAGCCTTCTGGGGTTGGATCTGCAAGAACAGACCCTGGTTGTGGGTTATTTACAATGGGTGGTGGGGTGGAATGAGGTGGAGTGGATGGAGCTTCGGCATGCGAGGGGCTTTGAGATGCAATGTCTTCTATTTTTGTTTTGGTATCCCTTAGACTTTCTTCTAACTCGGATAGCTTTTTGTTCCACCTGCGATTAGCCTTCTCTCTGGTATCCTTCCATGTTCTTGGTTTCCTCTTACTAGGTTCTCCTGCCTCACTTGACTCCGATTGCTCAGATGGTTTTGCTTGTTGTGCAGCCTGTGTCCTAGTAACTGCCTGTACAGGAACCACATTATTGCTACTTGAACTTGAATCTGCCACCAAGCCTACCACGTTGATGGGTGTGACCTTGGGTGCACTAGAGGGATTCCTGGGACACTCGCTAGGAAGATGTTCCTTGCCGCACTCCGGACAAAAGCCTTGTATTGTGATGTTTTGTCCTAGTCCGAGAGCTGGTTGGTGGGGACATTCACGAATGAAATGGTCGCCCTGACATCTAAAGCATGGTCCTCTAGGGGCTTGTGGTCTTACTTGTCTCAACTGGGGCCTAGGGTTTGGATTCGTATACATGACATTGGAGTATTCTGGCTCCCAGTTTTGTTCTAGAGGCGGTGTCTCATATTGATACTGAGAAGTCTCACTTTGCTCAAGTGACTCTATATAATAAGCATGTGGACTATCTTCATGGAAGTAGTTTGAACCATGAGCGTGAGGATCATTTTCTGAGACCAATGGGGTTAGTGGCACCAATGCTCTATTAGGGTTCTCCTCTGCCATCGTATATTTAACTGGGATCACATTGGCAGGAGTTGGCGGTTGGTTTCCTAGGACTGGTTGTGGCCTATATGGTGTCTGATATTGCTGCTGGTATTGAGGTTGATATTGTTGTGGCCTATAATATGGCTGTTGGTAGTGATTCTGATACCTACCCTGCTGGTAAGGTTGCTGATAATTTTGTCTAACAGCCTGCCTGTTATAGGGACAATCTTGGGCCGTATGATTTGTGTATTTTCTCTCAATGGTGCAATACAGAGCATTAGGGTTTCCTTGGGGTTGAGTCATCAATGGGCAAACATTAGCCATGTGATCTCCTCCACATGTATAACATCGCTTCACTGAAGTGACCCTTGGCATTTGTCTATTTTGAACTCCTAGCTTTTTGGCCACTTGCTCAGCTATTTCATCTATCTCAGTAGAGGTTTTAGAGGTATGACTTGTAGAACTATCAGAGTCCGTATAGAGTTTGGATAGTCCTAACTCCTCACCCAAGTTGTCTTCTATGTCAATGCATATCCGTATACACTCTTCTATGGATCTAGGCTCCTTCAAGTATACATATGACCTTAATTTTGTGCTCAATAGGCCATCTAAAAACAGTGCCACCTGTTTGGCTGATGTGGGTAATTCTGGTACAGGGCATCTTTCCAAGTACTGTCTAAATCTTCTTCCTGCGAGTCGCACTGTTTCTTGGGGTGTCTGCTTGAAGCTGTGGATCAAGGATGATGTGTTATGCTTGATACCGCTTTTGGAAAATTCCACAATGAATTCTTCTAGCAGCTGACCTATCTCTCTATAGTTGCGACTGTTTAGGGGTTGAAACCACGCTAAGGCAGTACCCTTAAGAGTCAAACCAAATGCCTCGAACTGGGTGAATAAGTCTTCAACCTGTTCAGCTCTTAGCACTTGTTTGAACTCCGCCACATGATCATAAGGATCTCCAAATCCATCAAAGTAGTTCTTCATTGTCTTAACCACTTGAGACGGTCTAAGGGTTCTTGAGTGCTCTCGTGGTCTAGGCAATGGGAAATCATGATCATCTCTTTGATGCCTATGAACTCTATGTCTCTCCCTTTCCAGTCTTTCCGTTCCATATCCTGATCTGTCTCTGCCTACAGTGTCTGCAAAGCTTACCTCCGGTCTCTCTCTAGTTCTTTCCCTCTGGGTTTCATGAGCCTTGGATGATCCGGCTCCCTGGAGGCCCTGGGAAACATTAGATCTTGGTGGAGGAAAAATTGATTCACCTTGCCAAGTGTAAGCATGTCTGTCATGATCTGATACCAAGAATAATTTTTGAGATGTGTGATCTAGATAGACAACTTTCCCTGGTATCTCTGGATCCTTGAATTCATAGATGGTGACTACTGGGCTGGGTTGATCTGGCCTAAATCTCCAAAAGGCTTCCTCCGTTTCTCTATTCACGAATAGTTCTATGCTTTTATTATCTTGAGGAATCCATTCTGGGGTGAGCACTCTGGTTAAGACTGACTTACCTCTAGGGGTCTTGGGTTCTCCTCCTAGGTCTCCTTTCTCTAGGTCTCCTATCTCGTTCTCAGGAATGATATTTCCAAACTCATCTGTCCTATCTGGTAAGTTGGTAACCACATACATGGTTCCTTCCTTATCAATGTAAGCACCCTCTTCAAACTTGACCACTGGGTGTTCAAGTCCAAAGAGTTGGTCAGGATTTTTGAGTTGAACCACTGATCGCCTTAGACCATCCTCATAGATGCGAGCACCTAATTGGTTGGTCCGGATATACTCCAATTGGGTCTTATAGGGACCTTCTGGTGTCTGTAAATAGGCAATGCCTGAGCTACGTGTGGGTCTTTCCATGCTAAAAGACATTTCCGAGTCACTGGTTTCTGAACTTCGTGTGTAAGGATAACCACTAAGCTGTTGAGCCCAAGACTTGGATGTGTGGTTGACACTAGCCTCAGATGACCTAATGCTTTGTCTATCCTTGCCTAAGTGTCTGCCAGATCTCAGGTTCATAAGCCTTGGCTTCTAGTCCCAAAGTTTTCTTATATTGCTCAAAATCCTTTCGAACACCTTGGTTTTCCAATTTTCTTGAGGGTCAACTTCAAAATACCCCACGAGCTTTCCAACAAAACCAAAATCACAGCAAACGGATTTCGTATGAGAAAGTTATGCCAGTTCAAGGTTTTGGGGGTTAAAACAGGGAAACAGGGTCTCTCAGAAATTGCTTCAAATCAGGCGATATATGACATTTGTAGGACACGATACTTGATACTTGAGGAACTCGATACACGATATTTGGTATGTATCGCGATACTTGAAGTAGGCGATACACGATCTTCAACAAGTATCGTGAGCAAACTCCACGATACGCGATCTTTGATAGGTATCGCGATCGCTGTATGACGATACACGATACTTACCTTGTCACGATACACGATAGTTGAGAAAAATCGCGATACTTGATGTCCACGATGCTCGGGCAAAACGATACTTGGCTCAAGACGATACTCAATATTTGGAAGAAAACGATACACGATCTCTGACTTAGGCGATACCCGATCTCTGGTAAATATCGCGATCTTTGACAAACGATACCGATCTCCGACCGAAACGATACCGATCTCTCACCAAACGATCGCTGAACAATACGACATCTGAGAAAACGATCGCTGGAGAAAACGATCTTTGACAAAACGATCGCTGGCAAACTATCGCTGACTCAAAACGATACTCGATACTTGCTAGGTATCGCGATCACTGAACCAAACGATACTCGATCGACGATCTTTGCGAAACGATCGCTGATGAAACGATCTTTGGCAAACGATCTCTCACAAACGATCGCTGGACAAGACAATCGCTGGCCAAGTATCGTGATCGGTATGAAACGATACACGATCGGAGGGAAATATTGCAATACTCGACCATAGGAGATTCACGATACTTGTCAGGTATCGCGATACTCGACCGCGGGAGCAAAACGATACTTGACCCTTTGCCAAGATTTTTGCAAGATTTTTTAAGTTTTGTTTTGATGCCCTTGTTTTCCTAGTCCTTCTTCCCTCTCCTCACTCTTTGTATCACCCAAAACTCAACATTTAACCTCTGTAAATCCCAAACGATACTTGACGCAGGTCGACTTTTTTTCTGAAAAAACTTGGATTTCCTGAGAGTTCATGAGTATGAAGTGGGTTTGCTTACCTTTGATACTCTCTTCCAACTCTCCTAGCACCCTATTTTGCTCCGCGTAGCTCCCAAAAGCTTTGTTTCTCAAAAACGATACTTGACGCAGGTTTTAGCACTTCCGAAAATGGCCGCTCAGATTCTTGGTGTTTGGAGAGTGTTTCACGAGTTTTTCTTCAGCGATTCAGTTCTGCACCCCCCTCTAAGCCTCTTGTTCACAACCACAAGCAAAAAGCAAGGTGAATGTACTCTAAAAAATGGAAAAAACTGAGAAGATGAAGGTGGGTGGAGATGGTGATGATGGTGAAGATGGAAAATTCAAAAACTGAACTGAAAATGATGATTTTTTTACCTTCCAACGTCGCTACTCTACGTCTTACCGTCACACGCTCGTCCTCCAAGCTCTTTCCCCGGAAACGGCGCCAAATTTGGTGTCACTCTAGCACAATGGTGAGTACCAACGTGAGGAGATACACCTCATAAATGTCAATCCGTGGAGACGTGAGGACCGGTATGAAGACCACGAGCAAGTGATGGCACAAGTGCGTGAGTGAAAGCACACAAGCATGCACACACATACACACACACGTGCACAAGGTAAGAGCAAAGAGTGGAACAATGGAAAGTTTCGATTACCAAAGAGCTCTCTTACAAGACTGAAATCTACAACAAGCCAACCCAAAAATGAGCTCTCCAGCCCTTTTTATAGTTTTTGAGTGGTTTTGGCCCTGTCCAGATCTAGTGTCCGGCCTAGTTAAAAAATAGGTTCTAGGGCTTATTTGGGGGCTCAAACGGAGTCTAGAAATTATGAAAATTGGTAGGATGGTAGATCTAATACTCCTCAAGCTCGAGGACTCCTCGGCTTGAACAAAATGGAGTTATAAAAATGGAAAATGGTATTTACAATGGTTTTTAGTGATAAAAATCACTATTTTTGTAGGGATTTCTTCTGAAAATTGGACACGTGCTTCTTGGAGCTCCCTACTTGCTCTTTCTTCTTGTGTGTCCACTTCCTTGATGCGCTTCCATGCTTTGTCCTTGATCTTGAGCTGCAACACACATATACCTACACACATACACACATAGACACATACACTCATAATGATGCATACACACTCATACACATGCATACACACACATATGCATACATACATGCATACACATACACACATAGATACATACACACACATAGATACATACACACACATACACATGCATACACACATACAAACACATATACACACACACACATACACACATACACACGTAATGATGCATACACACATACACATGCATATATAGACACACATAATGATGCATACACACACATACATATGCATACACACACATATGCATACATACATGCATACACATACACACATAGTCACATACACACACATAGATACATACATACACATAAACACATACACACTCATAAACACACACACATACACATAGACACACACATATACACACACATACACACATAGACACATGCACACGTAATGATGCATACACACATACACATGCATACATAGACACACATAATGATGCATACACACGTACATATGCATACACACACATATGCATACATACATGCATACACATACACACATAGACACATACACACACATAGATACATACATATACATAAACACATACACACTCATAGACACACACACATACACATAGACAACACACACATATACATACACACATACACACATACACACATACACACATAATGATGCATACACACACATACACATGCATACACACATATATGCATACATACATGCATACACATACACACATAGACACATACACACACATAGATACATACATACACATAAACACATACACACTCATAGACACACACACATACACATACACACACACACATATACACACACACAAACACACATAGATACTTACATACATAATGATGCATACACACACATACACATGCATACACACGCATACATGTATATATATTGATTTCTAACCATTTCGTTTTATATGTTAGGTATTATGGATCCAAGTAGAGAGAGAAAGGCGAAACTCACTCTCATAAAAAGTCTTATGAGAGCAAGAGTTCCGTCAGATACTCTAGGGGCCATAATGCGGGACTACGCAGAGATGTCTGATGAGGAGCTGGATTATACGATCCAGATGCTTACGCGATCAGACAAGGGCTCTTCTGCGGCTCCACACGTAGGAAGAGAGCTATCTGCTCATAGGTATGTTTTTTTTCATAAACTTTTTTAATGATATTATAGCACATATTTTTATTTATTTCTATCTATCTATTTTCAAGACACCTATACCACCTCCAGCACGTGATAGCAGAGCAGAGACGTTGCCTATGAGGACATGCATAGGCACGTTAGGACTAGAGTGCGACATAGAGCAAGAGGGGAATATTGTATACATAGGAAATGGATTGGAGTTCAAGAGGAGAATGCGCGCACTATGCAACTCTTACCTGCGCTTTATCCACTTACCGTGGAAGTAAGTAAAAGTTTTACATATAAATTGAAATATATATCTTATGTTTTATTTATAATATGTTTTTTATTTTTGTAGTGAGCATGATGAGAGGGATAAAAAGTACGTGCTCAGTTCACTTGAGACGGAGTTTGGGACAGGGTGGTCTCTTAAATGGTGTTTAAAAGAGATGCGGACACTTATGGCTCATCGTCGCGACAATGCACGGTATGTATGTATATGAGAGAGAGAGAGAGAACACTAATCTCGATATTAGGGTTTTGAAATCCCTAATTTAAAAACTCTAATTCAACCTTTTAGCCATATGTTTGAAGTATATGTACACCTCCGATGTCCTACTAGAGAGATGTCTCTCCTCCCAACCTTATGCCTCTATATATAGCTACTCGAATCAATGAGGATCATAATATATGTAAAGATATATGCACATCATGTAGATAGGATACATAAATATAAAATGGAGTAGATATATTATGCATCACACATACATGCCTAAATGCACACATAAATATATATATACATACTAACATATTTACATGTACATATTTACACATACATGTACATGCCTACATGCACACATAAACATATATATACATGCATACATATTTACATGTACATATTTACACATAGACACATATACATATATACATGTACACAATTATAAACACTTGCATATATTACGTACATGAATACATGAATATTTTACATAAATGCATATGCATATATACACATATGCATATTTAACACATGTATACATATATCACACACATGCAAACACATACATAGACATGAAATACATATATATGCATACTAATATATGTATACATATAATACACATGAATACACACACATATGCATACATACATGATAAAAATTTACTCCTCGAAGATAAAGCTATATATAAAATAATTAGGCATACCCCCGAGCTTCATGTTCTAACTTAGAAGAACATGATTTCATCTCTCTAGTAGGATTCATCGTTATTCAAGTTAATAAAAAAAATCTATTATCTGATATCCATTCAGAAGCTTCAAGTTACTATCTAATCTGCTCATATGTTTTCATTATTGCCATCATTTTGGTAAGACATCAATATAGTCTCATCTTCATTATCCTTATTGATTTCATTTATTTCTTCTATTGTTAAATCTATGTTCTCATGAATCACATCATCTATTGGTGGATTAATATCTATTTCTGGTAATTCCTCTTCCTCATCAGTAGAATCAGCATGTAGAGAATTATCCTCTTCATCAAAAAGATTAGTATCATTATCATGTATAATTAGTCTAATTTCTATTCCAGATGTTGATGTATCAGTATCTGATGTTGAATCATCAAGAGGACTTTCTTCAATCTCTCTAAAAATAAACTGTTCAAACAATGACCTACCTCTAGGTTGCACATGAATGACTTGCCACCAAGGATGAGCATCTGGGTTTTTATAAAAAAATGCTTGTTCAATATGCCTAGGAAGAATATATGGTTCTTTAGTAGATCGCATTACCTTGGAAGAATCAATTGCCCAAAACCCAGATAATTCCTTTCTTATTGTAGAATTACTACCTTTATACTCCGCTCGATACCAGTCAACCTTCAAAATGACCTATCAAAATATATAACAACAAAAACGTCCCATTATTAGGTGCTTAAAAAAATAACTAACTCTAAAAAAAATATATAAACTTTTTTATACCTGTTTGAATGTACGAAATGAAATTTCGTAGATACCAACAATAGTTCCTACGTAACCAAGTTCGCTATCTATAAGGTTCGTGTCTTTTGAGCTAGCACGTGATAGTTGTTTGAAACACGCAATAATACTAGAATCCTCTGTTTTATGTAAAGAATCAATGGCTTTGATTCTAATATGCTGTCCAAAAGCCCACATATTAGTGAACATTCGAGCCTGCAAAATAAATTCAATTAGTAAATAGAAACTAACATACATATATGAAAAAATTAAAATATATATTTTTATAAAATTACCTTTTGTTCACAACCTATCATTAACTCTCTTTGCTCATCTGAGATTTCTTCATTAGTTGCGTTGGCGCGTTGCAAACGACTATATAGCCAATCCGTGAAAGAAGGTATATCTGTAATCTCATTATTATCGAGATTACGTCTAGATCTTTTGTTTTTTCGCCTTTTACTTTGGAGACTTTTCCTTCTGGTTTTGCTCTTTGTCGCACGTAACCTTTTAGTATTCCCATAAATCGCTCGACCCAAAACATCCATCGAGTGTTGACAACACCAGCAATCTCTATCTCATCTACAAGATGGACTAGTAAATGAACTTGAATATCAAAAAATGAAGTAGGAAGTTCTTTTTCCATCAAACATAGTAGCTCTTTGCATTCAAGTTTTTTTTGTGGGATCAATTTTTTATCGATCTCTTTGGATGTAATCCACCTATACAAATCATAAAAACAATTGTAAAGAAGTTAATTAAAAAATAAAAGATATCCAATATTCATACATATTAAATATAAAAGTATCATAATTACCTTATAAGTGATCCAAGACGATAGATCACATCTCGTACTTCTTTCGTTGTACATCCATCGATAACCAAAGGTAAAATATGTTTCAAAAAGTTATGCCAGTCATGGGTCTTTAACCCAGATAAGCTCTTATCATCCATAGTAAACATGTTTTGAAACGATGCTCCATATCCTATAGGAGTCTTGATCAATTGAATTCTATTGTTGATAGTCTGTATCTCTTTTGTTGTAAGTACCCAAGGAGCAGATGCATAAGTCGTTTCTTGTCCATGTCTATCAAAAACTGGCCATAACTTTGGTTTGGATTTTTGATATTTCAAATCATTCCTTGATGCTGTGGTATCTTTTAGTCCAAGAAGATGCTGCCATAGTGAATAACCAATATTTTTTAATATATGCATAGGATCAAGAAGATGACATACTTTTAACTCTTTCCAATACTCCAAAGAATACCATATTGATATGTTCTCTGCGAGTGCCAATTTCCCTTTACCTCTGTTCACATACTCATTATCTGAATCATCACTGAAGATTTCTGCTTCTGGATCTATCAGAGGTCCATCTGTCCATTTTTTATACCAATCCATAGGCGTCATAGGTTTTGGATATTGGCATGTTTCAAGCTTTCCATTAAAATGTATCGCTTCTCTTTTAGATCTTAATGGATGATCATCAGGCAAGAATCGTCGATGTCGAAGATAAATATTTTTGTTGAGATTCTTACTATAGATTGATCTCAACCAATCACCACAATATGGACAGGCTTTATAACCCTTAGTAGATATTCCTGCATCATGGAAAATGATAAAAATATAATTAGATTAAATCATATTTATTTACATGCATATTGAATAAAAAAATTACATCAATACCTGAACAAACGCCATCTCCAGGAAAATCATGAATAGTCCAAGCCACAATACCACGAATCGTAATATGTCTTTCATTGATGCTTTTGGATACATCAATGACATTAATACCTCTCCATAACTCTTGAAGATCGTTAATGAGAGGAGCAAGATATACATTCATATCTTTAACTTGTCTTTTGCCTGGGATTAAAAGTGAAAGCATTAAATGTTCCTTTTTAATGCCAAGATATGGCGGAAGATTGTAGTTTATGACTACCACTAGCCATGTTGACCATTTACTGGATTTCATGGAGAATGGATTAACCCCATCTAATGCAACTCCTAACTTTAGATTCTGTGGATTTTATGCAAATTCAGGCCATGTAGAATCAATATGCTGAAAAGCAACACTATCATGAGGAATTCTGATTATTCCATCAGTACTTTTGTGATCATGTCCCCAAGTCAAAAGCTTTGATAATTTGGGGCTTTGAAACATATGTCTAATCCGTGGAGCCAATGGAAAATGTCTCAATACCTTTTTCAGGATTTTACCTTCTTCACCCTTATATCGAGGAGATTGACATTTGGGACATGTCAAAGAGTCTGCATATTCACCTCTATATAAAATACAATCGTTAGGACATGCATGTATACATTGATAATCTATACCAAGATTGTTGATTATCTTCTTCATTTCATCATGTGAGGTAGGAAGAATATTCTGACTTGGTAAAAACTTTTCAGATAATAACCTGTAAGTTTATCAAAAAAAGATATATTAAAAAAGGTAAATAAATATATATACATATATACATGCAGGTTTTTATTCTTACTTTAGATAAGGTAAGAACAAGAACTTGAATTGAATAGATACTTTTTGTCCGTGCATCTTTTAAAACTATTAATGCATCTTTCAAAATATTTACGCAAAATTTGGATGGCAAGATATGATTGTTTGTTTTGGATGATATGAAGTATGTACCTTCATTGAATGATTTGTCGATTCACACTTTCAAACTGAACATATGTGTGAATCGACAAATCATTCATATCCTCCAAAACAAACAATCGTATCCCGCCATCCAAACAATCGTATCCTGCCATCCAAACAATCGTATCGTGTCAATTCACACATATGTTCATATAATGGTGACCTGGATGAATCGCATGCACAGAGGTTACTCAAGATAGAGCAGGATTTCTCGGGTATGCAGTAAACCTCTTGCATGTCAATGATGAGCATCTGAACTTTAGGATACAAAGTGGACTACTCCATTATAATCAGATTGCTGTCTCTTGAGTAACCTCTGTGCATGCGACTCATCCAGGTCACCATTGCGAATATTTGGAAAGATGCATTAATAGTTTTAAAAGATGCACGAACAAAAAGTTTCCATTCAATTCAAGTTCTTGTTCTTACCTTATCTAAAGTAAGAATAAAAACCTGCATGTATTTATATATATATATATATATATATATATATATATATATATATATATATATATATATATATATATATATATATATATATATATATATATATATATATTTATGCATATATATATATATATATATATAAATAGATAGAAAATTGAAAATTTATACCTTAATAGTGTCGAAACAGATACATTACTCCATCCAAAACGATTTTGAAGGTTGAGAATAAGTAAGCTCGCATTTAGTTGTGTCAAACGACTTCCTTCATATACATGCTTTAGACATTCCTCTCGAAGATATTTCTCATTTTTAGAAATATCCATGCTCTCACTGTCATTTTGATACCAATCCTCAATAAAATCTGCCATGCCATCATCTTCATCATTGTCACACAAATCTTGTACTTTATCATCTTTTGAATATAGATCTTTCAACTTTGCATATTGCACAGGATTAGTTTTGCGTAGCCTCCTCATGGAAGCTTCTGATAAATGAGGTCTTACTGGTAATTGTGAATGCTGTGGACGAATATCATCAACATCATACGTTGGAATCTACACATATAAATAAAACTCATTAGTATTCCATAAATGAATAAAAATTAAACTTCAAATATAAAATTAAGTATATAACTTATTAAATATGGTTAGAAAATTTTTATTCTCTCTAGCTAAAAGGTGCTCTTGGAGGTCTACGCCATCCATAATTCACTAATAGTTCATCACCAGCATGTAATGTAGTAATAGCATTGACAACTATGTATCTTGGTATATCTCTACTCATGTATGGTGATTCATGACTATTTTCACGCTCCTCAAATGTGCAATTAGTCCTTGAACTATTATGTAACCCTCGACTACTATTTATTAAACCTGCTATATTTCCATGTGTGTAAGGTCTTCCATCAATATATAATCTTTGATTTTTTGCATGTAAAATCCTTCTACTAGTAAGGGATGCTGCGTTCAAGAATATTCCATAAGTACTCATGCTTTGAACATAACGTGAAAGTCGATGCCAATCTCCCCATCCATATATAGGACCACAAAATGACATAAGAGTGACTTCAGAGTTCGGAGGCACATACAAATCCTCTACAATAAAGAGACCACGACCAGCATTAGTAATAGTGGATGGAGCAATCATATAGCGATTACCCCAAAAGTTGAAAACCTCTCCATCTAAAGGAAGTGGTCCTCTATTCCATCCTCCATATCTTCTTCTATCATATGTTTGTACTAAAGAACGATCACGAGCTGGCAATGGATAATCTCCAGCCGTTTCATTCTCTAAACCAGGAGGTAGAGGATTTCTAGAAACCTCTGCTTGTAATTGATGAACATCAAGTCCATGACGTGTACGAGGTATATTAACATTATGAGAAAAATCATCATCATCATCATCATCGAGCAAGTATTCCTGTATATCAATAATAATTTGATTTTATACATGGTTTTTAAATAAAATAATGACATTAATATATATAGAAAATACATACCCAAGCATTATCACGTTGACTAGGTGATGGTGCACGCTCAAAAGTACCATACTCTGCCTCATGTTGAATACATTCCAATCGTGGTCTTCGATACGTGCCATAACAAGAGTTACACCAACATATAATATGCTCTTGATAGTAAAATTCATCATAATTCCTATCGGAGGACACATGTGAAGTCGTTGCATGGGTAGGAGGTGGTGGAGTACCCTCTGATTGATCAGAATCTGCACATCATAAGAAACATAAAAAATATATAAGTTATGTATCCATCAAATATAGTTAAAATTAAATATTTCATATACTTACAATATAAAGTCGTTGCATGATGAGGAGACGGTGGTGGAGTTCCATCTAATTGATCAGAATCTACAAATAATGGTATTTGATATTAATAATTTGATTATCTACATAAATAAAAAATTCACATATACATATTTACACATACACACATATTCACATATACACATTTACACATACAGACATATTCACATATACACAACTACATATTATTGTGGGATAAATGCATGTATTTTGTATGAATGAGTGTATATGCATGCATGTGTGTGTACGTATATATGTGGATATGTATGTGTGTTTATGTTATATGTATGTATATGTGTATATATATACATATATGCATGTGTATATGTTTGCATGTATATATGTATGTGGGTATGTGTATGTGTATGTGTATGTGTGTGTATATATGTGTATGTATTCTGACTTTTTTTTTCTGTTTGAGATTAAATTAACAGGAGATATTGTATGGTCGAAAAAAATAAGAGGCGAGCTAACATACCACCTGAGTCGTGGCAGTTTTATCATAGAGAGCTACGTCTTCAGGAGTCATTTCCTCAGCAGAAGGTACACAAATTAATAGTTTATATTTATAATTTTTATATATTTTAGTAATTTTTTACATTTAATTTATGTATGTTTTTCTTGAATAAACAGGCTGCTGCAAAGAAGAGAGTGGAGTCGGGCCACACATCGCACTTAGGCCAAATGGGCCATAATGGTTTTGTAGCTACGTTTGTAAGTATATGTGTTATTGTGAGTATATTTTTTATTTTAGTTAAAATGCAAGCAACTAATGTTTTTTATTTGTTTCATTGGAGCGAAAGGATTATGGCCGATATCCTACGAAACACGAGATCGAGTATGCTACACATTTTGGATATCGGCGTCTGGGCGAGTATATACAAGATCATCCTGATGCCTTTGTGAGTATTTTTAAATTTTATATAATTATTTTGTTGTTATGAATGTTCTAATTATTTTATTGATTTATGTTTGTTATATGTAATACAGGAGTATTATGGGGAGAAAAATATGGATGAGGTGGAGAGACAAACACAGGAGGGACGATCTCGATCGTCACAAGGTGATCATGACGATGAGGATCAGGAAGATCAGAATGATCATGATATTGCTGATGATGATGATGATCATGATGATGATGATTAGGATTTTAGTTGATTATGACATTGGATTATATGTATTTACATTGATATATATATATATTTTTTATCTATATATTTTTCATTTCAGTTATGTTTTGAATTGTGTGTATGGTATTAAGTAATAAAGAGTTTTGTTCTATTAATTGTTATTATTGTTTATATTAAGCATGTGTTTTAATACTTTAATTATATAATTCATTCATATGTGTGTATCTAAGTGTATATGTATGTGTGTGTATATGTATGTATGTGCATGTGTATGTATGTGTATATGTATGTATGTGCATGTGCATGTATAAGTGTATATGTGTGTATGAGTATGTGCATGTGCATGTGTATGTGTGTGTATATGTATAACTCTATGTGTATGTGTGTGTATGTGCATGTATATGTGTATATGTAGGTATGTGCATGTGTGTGTGCATGTGTATATGTGTTTTAATACTTTAATTATATAATTTATTCATATGTGTGTACCTAAGTGTATATGTATGTATGTGCATGTGCATGTATAAGTGTATATGTGTGTATGAGTATGTGCATGTGCATGTGTATGTGTGTGTATATGTATATGCATGTATATGTATAACTCTATGTGTATGTGTGTGTATGTGCATGTATATGTGTATATGTAGGTATGTGCATGTGTGTGTGCATGTGTATATGTGTTTTAATACTTTAATTATATAATTCATTCATATGTGTGTACCTAAGTGTATATGTATGTGTGTGTATATGTATGTATGTGCATGTGTATGTGTGTGTATATGTATGTATGTGCACATGCATGTATAAGTATATATGTGTGTATGAGTATGTGCATGTGCATGTGTATGTGTGTGTATATGTATATGCATGTATATGTATAACTCTATGTGTATGTGTGTGTATGTGCATGTATATGTGTATATGTAGGTATGTGCATGTGTGTGTGAATGTGTATATGTGTTTTAATACTTTAATTATATAATTCATTCATCTGTGTGTACCTAAGTGTATATGTATGTGTGTGTATATGTATGTATGTGCATGTGTATGTGTGCGTATATGTATGTATATGCATGTGCATGTATAAGTGTATATGTATGTATCAATATGTGCATGTTCTTGTGTATGTGTGTGTATATGTATAACTCTATGTGTATGTGTGTGTATGTGCATGTATATGTATATGTGTATATGTAGGTATATGCATGTGTGTGTGCATCTTCATCATGTATAAGTGTATGAGTGCATATCGATAAGTGTGAGTATGGTATGTAATGAAAATAACACAATTCAAATGATCTACAAATAATAGAAATTGTACTTACAATTGTTAGCCATAGTTTTTGCTTGGTTCACTCAAGGACATGTAGAGACAGGGGATGACACTGAGCACAAGATTACACGTGGGAGATGTTGCATTGAATGGATCGCAAAGCTCCAAGGTGTTGAAGGATGTGTTGCATGTGCCAACCATCACAAAGAACTTGGTTTCGGTAGGTCAAATGGTTGAAATAGGTTATGAGGTGAGGTTCAATGAGCAAGGATGTTTTGTTGAAGACCCCATGCAAGACTACAAACTCATAGCAAAAGGAAAGAAGCAAGGAAGACTCTTCACCATGGAGATAAAGCCATCAACCCCTCACACTGTCTACTTGTCAATTGGAAATAAACAGATTGCAGAAATCGACTTATGGCATAAAAGAGTTGGGCACATAAACTTACAAAGGATGAAGGACATGCAAAGGAAGGGCTTGGTGAGTGGTTTACCTAATCTTACATCTCAGAATATGCAACATTTGTGCCATGCTTGTCAATTAGGAAAACAAAGCAGATTGCCATTCAAGAAGGGAGCACATGTGAGCAATGAAGTGTTGAATCTCATACACACAGATGTATGGGGACCTACAAGGGAGCCATCCATTGGAGGTAATAGATATTTTGTCACATTTATAGATGATCATTCAAGGTTTGTTTGGATGTATTGCATGAGGTCAAAGTCAGAGGTGTTTTACCACTTCAAGAGGTTGAACCTAGTGGAGAAGGAAACAGGGAAGTATATAAAGACTCTCAGATCGGATGGAGGGAGAGAGTATTTTTCAAATGAACTTTCAGATTTTCTACATGACCATGGCATCAAAAAGGAATTCATTTGCAGGTATACACCTCAACAAAATGCGGTGGCAGAAAGGAAGAATAGATACATAGCTGAAGTGGCTAGATCTTTCTTAAATCAAATGAATGTTCCTAACTCTTATTGGGTTGATGCAACAAATATAGCCATATACATTATGAATAGGTGTCCAACCTCATGAGTACATGGAGTTACACCTTATGAAGCTTGTTGTGGTAAGAAACCCAACCTTTCATATCTCAAAGTATTTTGTTGTGTGTGTTATGTTCACATACCTCAAGAATTGAGACACAAGTTAGACCCAAAGGCAAATAGGTGTATATTTCTTGGATACTCTTAAGAGCAAAAGAGTTTTAGATGCTATAACCCTTGCACAAAAGATCTTAAGGTATCTAGGGATGTAATATTTGATAAGTTGCTGCCTTGGTATGGTAGCAAAGATGTGTTACAGGTTGACAATGCATATGAAACTGAGAAGAAGTTCAAAGAGCAACAACAAAGCATGGAGATAATTGGTCCAACCACTTCAAGCACACCATCAAAGGAGAGTACTACATCAGCTTGGCATGGAAGGACAAGGAATGAAGCTCATTCAAGTGAAGGAAGTAGCAAAGGAAAGGAAAAGGCAAATGACAAAGACCATCGATGGGTAGACATGAAATCTACAAGTGATGAAGATATGGAAAAATTAGAAATTCCAAGATTTAAAGCATCTAAACCAAGGAGGAGGAGATTCCTACCACCTAATGGTGAGGTAAGGTCATCCAATAGGGTTAAATACCCTGTTTAAAGGTTAACTTATGATTCATTCATTGCAAGACACTATGCGTACATGAGTCAAGTTATAGCTTGTGAAGAACCTAACTTTTTTGAAGAAGCAAATAAGCATAGGGAATGGATTGAGCCATGGAGGAGAAAGTCAAAGCACTTGAAGAAAATGATACTTGGTCATTGGTGCCAAGAACAAAGGACATGAGAGTCATTGGCAACAAATGGGTGTACAAGGTAAAGAGGCATGCAGATGGGAGCATCTCTAGGTACAAAGCAAGGCTGGTTGCTAAAGGTTTTGCTCAAACCTATGGCATAGAATTTGAGGAAACATTCGATCCAGTATGTCATATTAGGGATGCACCCCTCCTTGGGTGAGGTGTCACTCATGCCACTTGGCATCAATTAGGGTTTATATGATATGGTAGAAGAACTAAGATATTATGATCTCTTAAGAGAATTGAAAGAGGGAACTCTTGAGAGAGCCTCAGGAGGAGACATTAGACGCTCGGCGGCTGGGAGGTTCGAATAATTATGTCTCTATGTGTGTTTGACGGTAGTCCGCGATGGCAAGTTGGCAAAGATGTCAAATGGAGAGGTCAAAAGGACTCAACATATGGTATTAGAGCCCACGATCTGGCCAATCAAAGGCGCTGCACTACGCTGCAAGAGGAAGGATTTGAACCCACGCCCCAAGGATGGGAGGCGAAGATCTCAGCCAAGGGCACGCCCATGTGATGTCTCTATATCTATGCCATCATTATTTAACTTATGATTGAGGGAATTCATAAGCGGCTGAAGTTCCATTCATAAGGGTTCGTGCGAGCAGCCAAATGTGATGACTAGATGCCTCAAGGTCCAAGGATGTGGAAGCACATGGAAATCAAGTTGGGGCAAAGGACTGGGACTTGCATACGTACAAGTGGGTGCTCGACAAGTATGTTTTCTTGATAAGAGAGATGGAGATGGGATGCACAAGTTGCATATGAAGAGTTCATCAACAAAGAGCAGCCTTTCCATCAATCCTCCACATCATGGTTTCAAGTGAAAGAACATGGAGCTTCATGTTAAGAACAGGTATGAGTATTTTGTTATTTTTAGGAATTAAAAGACAAAGACAAGGGTCCGACTCTTTGAGAAGGACAATAAAGGATTTGCGGCTAAGATCTTGGAGGGAAATCACATGTATGGAAAGTACGAAGTCTATACTCTCATCTGGAGGCAAGGATTCCCTCAAGATACAAAAAGATACAAGTTTAGGGCATTATAGAATAGTCATTAATCATGATTTTAACATAGATTTCAGGAGCTATTTTTTACTACTAGCCATTTTGGGAAGGGAATATGAAGAGGGATTTTTCTTAGTTTGGTAGGAAAAATCATACACACCTATATTCTAGTGTACTGACTTCCATAGAGGATTAAGAAATCCAAAATATACCTCAGTATGATGGGAGTTTGAAGCTCCACAAAACCACCTTCCATCACAGTTTGACAAAAAATTTCAGCACCTAAATCTAAGAAATTCCCATTTTGGAAGAGGGAAAAGGAGGTGCAATAGCTATGGATGGATGGGAAAAAGTATATATACTGAGAATATGGTGTATGGACTTCTTAGAGGAATCATTAGATTCATCAAAATGATAAGTTAAGGAGGAATTTTACTTCCTCAAAGACCCCCTTTCCGCACTTTTTGGGAAAAATTCAGATGTTAATTTTGGCCAAACTCCACTTCTAGGAGTAAGAATAAAGATCATTTAAGAGGCTTCCCATGTATTATTGTATAAAATCCAAGAGAAATCCACATTTAAAGTGGATTAGAAGCCTGCTAAGAGCTCCCATTTAAGTTTTTACATGAAAGTAAAAATCTTGATTTAGGCCTCTTTTGGGGAGCGAATTAGCTGCACAAAGGGAGGATTTGGAAAGGTGAAAATAGGCCCAAGCATCTTCATATATCACTCTTTGAGGTTATGGAGAGAATTTTAGGATTTTATTGATGGAAGAATGGTTTAGGGCACCCGAAAAAACACATTTTCACACTTTTTCTAGCCCCTCCAACAGTCCACTAGTTTGACATGTCCCACTTGGAATGGCCATATCTTGGGCTAAAAAACTCCAAATTGGATGTGTTATGGCTCGTTTCGAAGATCACAAGCTGTAATTTGCGTTTATTAAAAGAAATTCTGGAAAATAAGAATTTTTTAAGGTCTAAACAGCTCTACAAAGTCTGAATAGTTTTTCACAACTACCTTCCGGGAGCCATATCCTTTAAACCGAGAAGGCGATTTGAGTAATTTCACTTCGAGCTCTTTGCACATGCTATATATTTCAGTTTATGAACATTTGCAGGTCCTAAAGTTATTTTTGCAGGTCTAAAGAAGAATTACTAATGCATTTTTTGACTAAATTTGCATTATTTTGGTAATTACCTGACTATGTTTTATGTTTTGGGAAGTGATCCGATGTTTTAAGACTTCAAAGCTTATATTAGGATCTCAAAAGGATGGTGCAGAGGTCTCGAAGCTCCTTGAGAAGGATTGGATGCATGCAATTCCAAAACCAAAACTATTCAGGGACGTATGCTTTATGCTTTAGGCATTTTACTTTATGTTATGGCATGTTCTGTATGTACATGCATAAATTGGATTGCATACATCAAATGTTGATTATTGTTTGAATTCCTAAAGTATGGATCGACAAGCAAGAAGTATACTTTTTTATTGTTTTCAAGAAAGAGGATTACAGAAACCGTATGGCTATGCAACACAGGGAATGGTTGCTAGCAATTGCTTTTATGTTTTTGCAAGTTATGTAGTCCATATATGAATTTATGGTGTGCATGCCATGGGCTTGTCAAGCCCTATGTTGTTGGGTGGCCTATGTGCCACTAAGCTTATGGTTAAAACGTTTTGGGATTCCATTTCCTGAGGAAATGCTGTTGAAAAATTTTGCCCCTCATGACGTTATATACGCACTTGCCTTTAGGTAAGAATATTATGGCATGGTAGGATGCCTCTTATAAATAAGGCAACTTCAGTAGTAACATGATCCCTACACATAATCCTTATGGATTTAGACTATAGGATTGCTAACGGAAGGAGCTACACCTTCACCATTAGTATTGTGCACAAGCAATCCTATAGGTTTTAGGAAGTTGCATATAGACACGGGAGATACATATCTCATACTCTCCAAAGAAGTGAAGATTTACTTATCTTCATAAGAGTCTCACAGTATGATTAGGAGACTATGGGGTATCATTAGGAATACCCAGAGAGTGACTAGTTTCACTCATGCACATCACTTGAGCAAGTTGTGAAGCATTTTTGCTACACTACTAAGGAAACCAATTAGCTGGGATCACACAGATGGGTTTCATGAGACAACATCGACGGGTGCTTATGTGATTTGAGTGATGGTTAGGAAGGCCAAGGGTATGGCACTAGCTCGATGATTCAGAGCATAGATCCCTTAGTTAAGAAATAGTTGGTGTAGCTTAGTGGTGAGTAACACCTCCTTTAATGTCAATCCGGGAAGACGTGAGGATGGTATGAAGACCTCGAACAAGTGATGGCACAAGTGTGTGAGGGAGAAGCACACTAACATGCACACACATACACACACACGCGCACACAAGGCAAGAACAAAGAGAGAGACAATGGAGTTCATTAGATTACTCAAAAGTGATCTTACAAGTTCAATTCTACAACAATCTACCCTCAAAAATGAGCTCTCTAGCTCTATTTATAGTTTTTGACTAGCTTTGGCCCTGTCCAGACCTAGTGTCCGGCCTAGTTAAAAATTAGGTTCTAGGGCCTATTTGAGGGCTCAAACGAAGTCTAAAAAATATGAAAATTGATAGGTAGGTACTTCTAATGCTCCTCAAGCTCAAGGACTCCTTGGCTTGCACAAAATTGAGCTACAAAAAGGTGGAATGGTATTTACAAGGGTGTGGAGTGACTAGAATCACTATTTGGGAAATATTAATTCAGGAGAAATGATGGCCTATTTGCCAGATCTTCTTTGACTGCTTTGTCTGCGTGGCCCTTCTCGTTGGCTCCCTTGTCTTGTAAGTCCTTGACTACCCTGACCACTACTAAGACTCCCCCCCCTCTCGCATCTGTCGTCTCTGACAGACCCTTGTTGTGTGGACCGTTGGATGTAGTACTCCACAACGTCTATGGCTAAATGATGTTCTGCTATTCTCAACCCTTTGGCCAAATCAATAAGTAGGGCATCCCAGTCTACTGGCCCAGGTACCTCCGGATGTGGCATACGTAGCTGTTCTGAGTATAGAGCCTCTCAACCACAAATAGCTGTAATAAGTGAGATGATCTGGGTATGAATATCTCATAATGATATTCTCAGAACCTTGTGATAAACATTTCCTCAAATGTTTGCTTGAAGCAGGCTGGTAGATACTTGATACGAGCATGCCACACATAGACAACGTTGATGGGTGGCGTGGTGCTCATATCGTAGGCGAGATCGTGGTTGCCTTCATAGAATCCGAGAGCCGAAAGGTGAGGTTCTTTGACATTTCTAAAGGCTTTGAATGTAATCAACATCAACTTAAATATTTTGAGGCACATCTGTGCCATGATATCTGGTACATTTTTGAATCTGACTGCCTAGTGTCGGATGGTTGAAATCATGTAATTAACCGTGGGTTGGCCATGAGGGGGTGCTAAGTACACATAGTTGAGCCACTTTTCACATCCTTTAACTGTCAAAACTGTTTTTGTGTATTCTGGCCAAGATCTTCGTCGAAAGACAGGGCAGTAGCATGGGTTATACTTGATGTATAAAGGCATGTTATTCCAAGTGCGTAGCATCTCAGGGTAGGTTTCAAGTAGGCGTATCCTCCAAGTAGGTTGAAATATATTCCCATGCGTGGCACTTGCAAGAATGTCATCAGGTGCAAACTGTGTTGCTGAGGTTGGTTCTTTTGTCGTGTGCTGCTTTATTTTAGCATTATAATCTACCATTAGTACGCAGAATGGAACGTACAAATCATCAGACGTGCCAATCCACCGATGATGGGAGAGGTTTCTGAAGTAATCCGATTTGATCACGACTTCTTCCAATCCGGACATAGACTGTATCTGTACGGCCACTCTCTCATCATGGGTTGGACCAACCTTTTCTAACTTTTGCATCCATTCAGGAGCTTCGATCTCAATTGTATCCATTCCGTCCTCTGTGCGCTTACCCCCTGGTGCAGGCATGGGTACGTATGGGTCTTCAAAAATCTCCTCAACTTCAATTGGAACTAAGTCCTCAGGTTCCGGCTCTATGAGGGGAGAGGGTTGACGCTCATATTGAAGAACTTTATTTTGTAGTTCTGCTAGTTGTGCTCTGAGTTCGACGACTTCTTCAGATGTGTCTGCGGCGGCTGTGACATCTTTTGGTGCCTCCTGCTGAGTTGCCAATTGCTTTAGTAGGTCATCCCTTTCTTTTTCTAAGGCTGCATGTGCTTCGAGGAGATCGACATGTGTTTCCAATACGATTTGCATATTTTCACATGGGATGGCCTTGAAATTCTCTGGGTCGATTTCCTACGGTGAACCTTCCATTGCTGCTTCCAGGTTTTCTTCGTTCTGTTCTGTAGTTGTTTATTTTCTTCGAGTGCTGCGGACATGTGCTTCTGTAATAAGGCGAGGTTATGTCGAAGCTTGAGATTGTCAGTTATCTGGGTGTGTAACATATCATCGAGTTGTTGTTTTTCTTCGGTATCTGGCTGGGGTGGATTGGCTACTAACTGATCATGTTGTACCTGTAACGTATCAAACTGCTATTGTAATAGCCTCTTCTCCTTCTCTAAATTAATGAATCTTTCTTGTAGCATTTCATGGTTTCTAAAGAGGCTCGTATGCTGAGCATCGAGGTGCTGGTAATGCTATTGTAATTGAGACATACACTGATACAACGTATTAAATACATTATTAACAAGAGTGGATGCTGGGAAGGTGTTGGATGCAAGAGGGTAGGGAAAAGGGAAAGGGAGTGTGTATGCTGTGCTCGAGAAGGGTGAAGTGGGTGGTGGGGGAATGGGAGATTGTGGAAATATGGGGGGAGGGAGAGGTGCGAAAGTGGGTGATATGTCCATGAAGTCATATGTGGATGCAGTCGAGGGAGTGATTGTGTACATGGGAATTGTCGGTGTGGTGATGGTGGTGAAGGTGTAAAGTGCTGTGTGCAGTTGTGAATATAAACCACCAGAAAGTGTGATAGCAGGAATGGGGTTTTCAGTGGCTACAGTTAGAATTATAGTGTCAGTGGTAGCATTTACAATAGGGGTGATAGGTTGTGTGGATTGTGAGGGTTGACTCACAGTCTATGCTTCGGTATGGGAAGTGAAATCGAAAGCTATGATAGTGGTGGTGACAGTGGTAGTATGAGGTGAAGGTGGTGGAGTTGGAGGGGAGGGTGGTAAAGGGGGTGAGGGGGGTGCACTTGAGGTATGGGCTTCCTCAGTGTTATGAATAGTGTGAGTTGCGCCCGTGGTTGTGGATGTGGTGCCTTGTGGTTTTGATACCAAGACATTCATTTTTTTCCCTGGTCTAGGGGGGCGTCTGTCGTATCTTCACTCTAATCTTCGCGAGTGTGCGAGAGCGGTATGCACTGTCTCAGGTACCCCCAATGCATCAGCAATCATGTCAAGGGTTGTCCTGTATTGTTCATCCACACCTTTGTCTTCCAGGATCTGGTTCATTAGGGCCTTTCTTGCTGCCAAAGATAGTTTGTGTTGTTCTTGAACTCGTTTGATGGTATCATACAATATTTTCAATTGCTTTGTATAAGCAGGGGCACCTTCAAGTTCTGTTATAACTTCTTGCTCATATTCGTGCTCTTCTTCGTCGGATAGTCCTTCTTGTTCATCCTCCTGCTCTTCGTCTGCGGTCTCCTCTTCATCTTCATCTACTTCGACAACTTCTGGTTGGGTTGGATGGGGTTGGTCCGTGACTATTTGTTGCCCGCTTACTTGCTCTGCCTCAACTTCCAAATTAGTAGCATTAATTATTCTAGCTACCTCCTCATCAGTTAGATCTTCTAGTGTAAAGCCATGAGGGAACTCTAAGTCAGTGGATATAGGTGGAAACACTAGATTTGGCCCTTCTGCACTGTTCCTTGGTAGTTTGATGGTAAAAGGCTGCACGCGCCTTGGAAGTCGTGGAGTTGTGTCCGGTGTCAGTGTAGCACCTCGGGCCTGTGCACAGGGCATCTGAACTGCTCCCCTCATTTTCTTGGATGGAGGCCCTACTGCTGATAGTCTTTGTTGAAATTCTTGCACCCTGGTCCAAACAAGTGCCCTTCGAATTGGCACATCATATGCCAAGCATCGGTAAACAATCCTTGTGAGAGCACAGCATCCATAAAGTACTGACTTTTGCTTCTTATACCACCGTTGATGTGCCAAGTGTATTTGGTCAATAATCCAATGAGGCATGTTGATTGTCAAATTGAAGGCGTCTGCTAAGTATAAACTTAACCATATCTTTTTAGTGGCATTGTGAATCTCTCTTGAGCAAGGAACACGAAATGTTGCATGCACATTTGAAGGTGAATGGCAATAGTTGGTGTCATTGCCAACATGTCCTTCAGTTTAGTCAGGTTCCTGTTCTTCATGTTGTGTGGGACCATTGACTCTTTCTCTATGGGGATGTGCATACCCTTCATATCTAGAGCTTCCCTTATCAAATTGTTCGTCAATTTGAAGCGCTTCAATTCATTACCTCTTGTAAAAGACGGGAGTACGAAGGTGATGTAGCCCTTTTTCTCTTTACTGGGAGTGAGGGTGCTAATCAAGTATGAACATCGTAGAAAGTCTGGCTTGGGTAACTGCGCTTTGAAGTAATCATATAGGCCAGCCTTATTCCATATTGGTTTCAGCCCTTCATTGTTTTGAAGCCTCTCAAACTCTCTAGTGAAGAAATGATACGTGCCTCAGCGTCCGTTGAACTCTATTTCTGCCTCCCACAAGTAAGTGCCTTCTCCAAGACGTCCTGCCACATCACTGAACCAATGTGAGTTTTTTCTTACTGGTGATGTGTGCTCCTGGGGAGGATTCTGAACAGGTATGGCATGTAATGCTCTCAATGCCACTGGTCTTTCCTTCAACTCCTCCTCAATGGGGAGACTTTCAATGTCCACAATTTGAGGGCTAATGCCTGCCTGGGAGCTAGTTCCTACTGCCTCGGCCATATTATTGCTTGCTTGCTAGTTCTATGAGAATATAGAATCATGCGTTAACATTGAAATGGAAAAGATAGAACAATTTTTGTCCCCGTTACAACATTAACATGAGGTGAGTGATGGGTTAGTAGTTCAGCGAGTGCGCGATGATTGTGTGTGTTGTTAGTGAACAAGTAGTCCTATGAGCTAAGTGAAAAGATGCAGTGTGAGAATGATGCAGTTAGTAGTTGGAGATGAATTTACAAATGGGATCGAGGGTTTATTACAAGCTTTGGGTTGCCAAACACAGTGGATGATTCTCGGTTTTGGTTTTGTGGAGACTCTGGAGGGCTTTATGAGGGTGTCTGCTTGGAAACGAGGCTTTTTAGGGACCCATTTACAAGTGATTCTACTCGTGCTCATGGACAAACATGTGTTTGTGTGTATCAAATAAGATTGGTCATCGGCTGTTCGAGTGAGTGAACCATGTTGTACATGGTGTGATCTGTGTGTAGCTATTTGAGCCCGCAAGCAAGTCTTAGGCACCCAAATTTGTCTTGATTGTGGGTCAGCCTTCATCAACTTCTTGGGTACCCAGATAGACTTTACTTTCACCGAAGAATTTTTGGAAGACTTCTTATTATTGTCGCGTCGTCGGTCACTAATAGGACGTTGCGTCATTTGTTGTGGCTTGACCGCAATAGGATGTTCGCCTTTCCGCACCCACATTTGTTTTGGTGGTTGGGACACCTTGCTTCGTACTTTCTTTTGGCTTCGAGTATAGGTAGTCTGCTTCTTCTGCATTTTTTCTGCCTCTGGTTGCTGCATCCCGATGGTCTTTGGAAAAGAAGGGAGTTCCATCATATCCTCGACTGCTGTGTTGAGATAATCATCCCTCTGCATCACATAGTTTTGGACAAGAATAGCATGGTCATCTTCATGTGTACTCCTGGAAGGACCAGGAGTGTGTGCCTTTCCTAGTTCCTTGAGTGCTCCATTGTCTAACTCAACTATAATTCGACTCTAATTTACCCATACCTGAAGAAGTCCACTTCTTAGGTTTAGGTTGACTGCATGATCATAGATCCAGTCTTGAACCAAGAGAAGAGGCTCAGTGAGATCCTCATCTTGACACACTAGTACTTTCACTGTCATTAAAACATCTTGAATGTAGAGGGGAAGTTCCACTTCGCCCATGCAAGGGGTTTCCACACCTCCCAATCCTATAAGATATGCTGCTATAGGATTGACACTTAAGTTCAAGTCTTGACAGTAGGAAAGTCTAATAGCACTAGTGGCTGCGCCCGAGTCAATCAGGGCTCATACAGTCCTTGCACTCTTTCCTTGTCCTATCTCTAAGGTTACAAAAGGACGTCGATCAATTATTCTATGAGAGCTAACACCTGAAACTTCACACATAGCCATATGATACCCTGGATCTGCATATGCATCTATCCTAGGTTGATATTTTCCCTGTCTTCTCAACTTCATTCTTCGGATGTTGTTGAGTATTGAGTATCCACACATCTTATTTGTGCATAGGAACCCTCTTTTTGTATCTACTTAGAGTTTCACATGAAAACTCCCTCTTAGACACTTTTTAATATTTCTCCTAAAGTAAGGCTTTTGGAAGCTTGTAAAAATACCCATACTTTTTGTAGAAGTGTAGAAAAATCCCCACGCACGTATTCTTGGAGATATGGTTGTTAGAAAGAATATTTCCCAAGATCTTTTTGAGATATGTTAGTTAGGCATGTGCTCCTTTTTTACTAGTCAAAAGGAGCACATGGGGGAATGTTTCTAGCCTATAAATAGAGGTTTATTTCTTGTAAAGGGGAGCTTTTGGCCGTGCTCTCATGTAAAATCCTTTCAATGGAAGAACTATCCTTTCTCTTAAGGCTTTGTACATATATGTATCTAGTCTTGGAGTGTGTGAGAGTGAGGTGTGTGTGCATGCTAGCAATTCCTATGTGTGTAAGTAGAGTGTTGCTTTTATCTTGTATTTTACATATGTGACTAGGATCCTTGACTCCCATTGCTCCATATTTTCAAGCATGTGGCATAGCTGCGGGCTGATGGCCATTGGCTTGAACATGATGGAGAATGGTGGTGCCCTGTCAGTCTCTTTCTTACTCAAGTTTTCAGGTCCTCTAAAGACTTGCTCAGAAGGATTGCTGCATATTTGGCACTAGTGGTTGTTGGGCTGACTGCCCCTTAGGGGGATTGTGTCGCTCAACATTGAAGACCTGAAGACTTGAAGGGCTATAGATTTCAAGATTTGAAGACTCAAAACAGTTCAGCTATGTATGATCCTCTTCCCTTAGCTTTGTCAAGGACGACAAAGTCTAGGAGGAGGAGGGTGTTGAGTATTGAGTATGCACACATCTTATTTGTGCATAGGAACCCTCTTTTTGTATCTACTTAGAGTTTCACATGAAAACTCCCTCTTAGACACTTTTTAATATTTCTCCTAAAGTAAGGCTTTTGGAAGCATGCAAAAATACCCATACTTTTTGTACAAGTGTAGAAAAATCCCCACGCACGTATTCTTGGAGATATGGTTGTTAGAAAGAATATTTCCCAAGATCTTTTTGAGATATGTTAGTTAGGCATGTGCTCATTTTTGACTAGTCAAAAGGAGCACATGGGGGAATGTTTCTAGCCTATAAATAGAGGTTTATTTCTTGTAAAGGGGAGCTTTTGGTCGTGCTCTCATGTAAAATCCTTTCAATGGAAGAACTCTCCTTTCTCTTAAGGCTTTGTACATATATGTGTCTAGTCTTGGAGTGTGTGAGAGTGAGGTGTGTGTGCATGCTAGCAATTCCTATGTGTGTAAGTAGAGTGTTGCTATTATCTTGTAATTTACATATGTGACTAGGATCCTTGACTCCGATTGCTCCATATTTTCAAGCATGTGGCATAGCTGCGGGCTGATGGCCAATGGCTTGAACATGATGGAGGATGGGGTGGATGAAAGGAGAGTCTTTCTTGGGCCTTCCTTATTGCTTCCATGCAAGGTGGTGTGGGTCTTGGCTCCCAAGGGCATACTACAACAACAGATGCGTTCCAAGGCTTCTGCCTGTGCTTCTTCTCGAAAGGTTGCAGGAGCATTGGTAAGTCCAGATGGCATTACCCGAAAAGCAAATATGCCCCATTCTGTGGCAAAAGCTGTCTTATGCTGATCTTTTGGAGCTATGGCCACTTGATTGTAGCCAGAAAATCCATCAAGGAAGCTATACACTTCCTTGCCTGCAACTCTCTCTAATAGATGCTCAGTGATAGGAAGTGGATAGTTATCTCGAATGGTGGCTGCATTAACCTTCTTCAAATTAATGCACACATGTAGCTTTCCGTTCTTCTTGGGCACCACTACAATGGGGGACACTCATTCAGTGTGCTCAATTTCATAGATGAATCCAACTTCAACCAAGCGCTCTATCTCCTCTTTAATCTTAGCAGCATAATTATCGTTATATGTGTATGGCTTTTGCTTAGAGGGTTTCGCGTCTGAGGTCATGGGAATTGTGTGTGAGCATATGTCTGTGTTAACACCCTTCAAATCCTTATAGATCCAAGCGAATACATCTCTGTATTCTCTTAGCAAGGCTATCAACTCATACTCCTCTTCCTTAGTGAGGTCATGTCCTATGTAGGTGCATCTTTCTTCTCCTTCTTCTATGGCTACAACTATTTTCTTGGTGGTTTCTTTGTTATCATAGGCCTCTCCTGATTGAGCCTCACATTTAGGCATTCTTATCATGACTCTCCTGTCATCTATCTCATACTTTTTGAAATTTTCGGGGACCTCAAACAAAGATTCTTCTTCTTCTAGTGTGCCTTGTTTCTTCTTCCTCTTCTTACCTTCACTCTTGACAGTCACCTATGTAGTTAATCTCACATCATTCGTAAGCTCTTTGTGTCTCTGAGGATGAGCTTCTACTTCGTAGAAGTACTCTTCTTCTGATGCAAAGGGTGAGTCCATAATTATTGACTCTAGATCGGAGTCACTTGCATCCTCAAATGCATCAGGGCTAGGTTCGCATTCTTCTAAAACCGAATCTCCCATGATTGGCTCTATTGAGAAGACTGAAATATCATAGCCATCTTCATCATAGTGCGGTGTCCATTGTTCTTCATTGATGGCTACATCCATTGTTGCTAAAATTTCTACCCAGCCGTGAGGTTCAAATTCTTCATCAGGGAATACTACAAGTGCATAGGCTGGGTCTTGAATTGATCTATGGGTTTCCTTCACACCTATCTCTCTGGCTTTCTCTCTCTTCTCTTCTTCTATTGCTACTTTACACATCCATAAGTGGGTGTCTTCATGCATCCATGAGGATCCTGATCCTCTGGAATGCACTGACTCGGTATCATCTTTAGCTCTATGGATGGGATTCCATTGGATAGGGGGTACATCTTTGTGAGAGTAATCTTTGAGATTAACTTTGGTCGTGACACCTAAGTGTTGCAAATACAAGGAATTGGTGCCCCAATCCTGTACCACTTGCAACTGTCGCATAAATGGCCTTCCCAAAATCATCTCATAGGCATGGTTCTTGCTAAACTCACAGATAGCAAATGTATGCTCAAACTCTACACCACAAGTAGTGAGTGTTATCCCTTCTAGTAGCCCTAAGGGTCTTTCAATGTGACCATCGGCCATCTGCAATTTCATTCTCGTTAGCCTGAGTGCTAGCTTGCCCCAATGCTTCCAAAGGGAAGTGGTAGCAATTGCAACTCTTGCACCTGAGTCCAGAATTGCCTTGGTTGTGTATCCTTGATGGGTAATGGGAAGATAGGTGTTTCCTTCTTCCCCTTCACTCATGTCCCCTATCTTGTCCAAAGGTATTTCTGGTACCGTTCTATGTGAAACTACTTGGGAATGATGTTGTGCTACTTCTGGCACTTGATTGGCTACATGTTTCCACAGTTCTAGCCTAACCTTGAGTAGTTCTTCTAAAGTGAGATTGCACTGCACTTTAGTGTTCTTCACTATCTCTGTATTCCTAGGTATGACTGAGTCTTCATTTTGTATCATGACCATGGGTGCTCTCATACAAGTAGACTTAGCTTCCCAGGGGCCTGTGAAGTGGGGTAATTCATGTAAAGAATTAGACTCAAAGTCTAATCTCTCTTGAGATTGTGTACTCTCCTGCTCCTCATAAATGGAAGGAATGTCTTGTGGGAATTGATCATGCACGTCATCCACAAGCTCAAAGGGAGGAGGGACTTCACTCTCTTTAGCCCATTTTTCTTCTTGAATCTTTCGTAGGAATTCAGGTGAGTACGGATTCATAAAAGAAGATGTGTCTGGCTCTGTGGAGTTGGGCACATAAGCTTCCTGGGCGGGAAGGATTAGCCTTTCACTTGGCTTGTCCTTATTTTGAGAGGCGGGTTCCTTTTCTGATTGTGCAATTAGCCTCTCTAATCTTTCTAGCAGTCCATCGAAGTGCAACTACGTCTTAGATGAACTAGAGATGTTAAAGAGGCGACTGGCTTCAAACATGGTTTGGGCCAATTCCACCATCGTAGCATAGATTTTGGTTCATTCAAGCTCTAGTTCTGCTCTAGGGTAACACTTTTCATGATCGGTTACGTTTGGCCCTTCTTGGATTCTCGCCTGATATGCTTTAAGCATCATGTCTATGTCTTCTAGAGTGGGGTTAGCTAACACTAATCCTACTCTAGGGGGTGGTGGGATTGTATGAGGTGGGTTGAAAGGTGGTGGATTATATGGTGATAAGGATGGAGCTGGTGGTGGTATGTGAGAGTTTGTTTGAGAGGTGAGTTCAGCAATTTTGGCTTTTGTTTCTCTTATGCTTTCCTCAAGTTCACTCATTTTCTTTGCCCATTGCCTTTTCATTCTCTCGCAGCTATCCCTCCAAGCTCTAGTCCTCTTCTTGGTTATGCTCTCGGTTTCACTAACCTCAGAACTCTTTTCCTCGCTTAAACTTTGGTTCTGCTGCAAGGCTTGAGCTCTAGTAACCACTTGCATGGGGGCAGTGGAGATTACACTTCCTGTAGAGTCTACAACTAACCCAATCACATTGATGGGAGTAATTTTTGTTACATTCTGTGGGTTCTTTGGGCAGTCTCGTAAGAGGTGCTCTTTTCCGCAAACTTGACAAAAGCCTTGAATGGTTACAGATTGGGGTTGTGTAGGGGCAGGCATCGGACAATCAGGAATGAGGTGATCTCCTTGACATCGGTAGCATGGCTCTCTAGGAAATGGGGGTCTTACCTGCCTAGGTTGGGGCTGCGAGTTGGGATTGGCATACATGACATTGGTATACTCTGGCTCCCAACTTGGTTCACTCAGTTCTTCATAATAATAGGCCTCATTATGCTCAGGTGACTGCATGTAGTAAGCTTGAGGGCTATCAATATGAGTAGAGTCGAAACTATGGTCACTAGGGTCACTCTCAGAAAGTAATGGAGTGACCGGGACTATGGCTCTATTCAAATTCTCTTCTACAGCTGCATACTTTACGGGAATCACATTGGCTCGAGCAAGAGGTTGTTGGGCTAGCACTAGTTGAGGCCTTTGTTGGTTTTGGTAGGGTTGTTGATAAGGTTGCTGTGGCCTACCGTATTGCTGTGGAGGGTACTGGTTCTAGTATCTTCCCTGTTGTGGATAGGGATGAGGGTAGGTTTGCCTAACCGCTTGCTTGTTGTATGGGCAATCTTGCGTAGTGTGATTAGTGTATTTCCTTTCTATGGTGCAGTACTGGCTATTAAGATTCACTTGGGGTTGAGCCATAATGGGACATACGTTCGCCATATGGTCACCTCCACAAGTATAGCACCGCTTAACAGGGGCAAATCTTGGAATTTGTTTGCTAGAGACACCTAGTTTTTGAGCTACCTTCTCTGCAACTTCCTCAATAGATGTGGATTGTGTGGATGAGAGGCTAGTAGAACCGTCTGAATCCTTGGAGATTTTTGACAGCTCTAAATCCTCTCCTAGATTATCCTCAATGTCTATGCACATGCGTACACATTCTTCTATGGTCCTAGGGTCCTTCAAGTACATGTATGATCTCAATTTGGTACTTAGCAATCCATCTAGAAATAAAGCCACTTGTTTGACTGGTGTGGGTAACTCAGGAATAGGACATCTCTCTAAGTATTGCCTAAATCTTCTTCGTGTAAGTCTCACGATCTCTTGAGCTGTCTGCTTGAAGCTATGAATCAGTGAGGAAGTATTATGCCTTATGCCACTTTTAGAGAATTCGGTAATTAATGCCTCTAGAAGTTGGTCTATGATCCTAAAGTGTCTCTCATTTACTAGTTGAAACCACGTAAGGGCTGTGTTCCTAAGGGTTAGACCAAAGACATTCTATTGCGTGAACAGGTCCTCAACTTGTTCTGCTCTCAAGACTTGCCTAAACTCGGCCACATGATCATACGGGTCTCCTGTGCCATCGAAGTAGTTCTTCATGGACTTAACTAGTTGTGTAGGTCTCAAAGTCTTTGTGTGCTCTCTAGGTCTTGGCAGAGGGAATTCATCTGCATTTCTTGGATTTCTTGGAGCTCTAAGTCTCTCAGGTTCCACTCTATCCATTTTCGTTCTCCTTCTTTCTCTTCCCAACGGGTTGGCAAAGCTTACTTCTGCTTATCTCGACTTCTATCCCTTTGAGCTCCATGAGCTTGGGAGGTTCCCGCTCCTAGGTGGCCATAAGAGACATTAGATCTTGGTTGGGGGAAAATAAATTCACCCTTTCAAGTGTAAGCATGCCTACCATGCTCTGTGACCACAAAGATCCTTTCTGAAGTGTGATCTAGATAGGTCACTTTGCCTGGGCTATCAGGATCTTTGAACTCATAGATTGTGATTGTTCCTATCTCATTAGGTTGAGTAGGCTTATACCTCCAAAAGGCTTCATCGGTCTCTCGGTTCAAGAGCAGATCTATGCTCTTATTGTCCTGGGGAACCCATTCTGGATTGAGAATTCTTGTTAGAACTGATTTACCTCGAGGGGTCCTAGGCTCTACACCTATGTTTCCTTGCTCTAGGTCACCTATGTCTGTCTCTAGGATCACGTTACCAAATTCACCTGTCCTATCTGGGTGGCTGGTGACTACGTATATGGTTCCTTCTTTGTCCAGGTATGCTCCATTTTCAAACTTGACAGCGGGATGTTCAATTCCAATGGGCTGGTCAGGGTTCTTGATCTGGACCACAGATCTTCTTAGGCCATCCTCATAGATGCAAGCACCTAGTCGGTTGATCCTAAGGTATTCCAGTTGCGTCTTGTATGGGCCTTCTACCCTTTGTAATTATGGCACACCTGAACTTCCTGTGGGTCTCTCTATACCATGAGACATCTTGGAATCGCTTGTTTCAGAGCTAGGGTAGTGCGAATAATGGCTCAACTGCTGGGCCCAAGACCTAGCAGTATGATTGATTCTAGCCTCTAAAGATGTGAGACTCTGTCTATCTCTCCCTAGGTATCGTCCTGATCTAAGGTTCATATGCCCAATTGAGTAACCCCAATTTTCCCAAGTACAACCTCGTTGTCCAAGAAAGATGTTGAAGTCTGGAGTCTGCACATCCATGATGAGATCATAAGCCGTCGTGAAGGATTTCCATTGCTTATCACTTCGAATCCCATTGAGAATTCGCCTCATGATGACCTCTTCTTCAATCAGCTCTCCAATGGATGCTAACTGATCCGCAACCTCCTTGACCTTGGTAACAAACTCTGTGATGGTTTGTTTAGGTGTCTTCTTCATTTGGTTGAACTCGTTCCAAAGATGATTGTTTCTTGCTTTGGTACTAGCAAAAAAGAAAGTCTCGAGGGCATCCCAAGTCTCTTGAGATGTCTTGCATCCTCTAATATGTGGTAATAGAAAGTGAGAGATAGAGTTTAGTATGTACGACCTTGCTTGAGCATCCCTTGCGCACCAAAGTGTGAGCTTATCTATCTCCTCTTGTGTAGGTCCTCCTTTGGATCTTGGAATATGCATAGCTTCATCACCTGCTACAATTCCATAAAGATTTCTACCTTGCAAATAGGCCTCCATTCTGATTTTCCAAGCCGCATAGTTGTGTCGATCAAGCTTCTCGATCATTGAGGGAAAGCTGTCACCTATCTTGATCTAGCTTGGTCAAGCCAACCGGCACAAGACCAGCCCTTGAGCTTATGCAGACTCAAATAGAACTTATAAGCATGCAATAAGTGCAAAGAAACACACTATGTACTTTGGAGCATCAAGGAGAATGAGTCGATACAAAACAGATAAGTTCGCGGGTCGACTAGCTCAAAAAACTTACTATCTATGGAAGAGACAATGAACTTCAAATGCCCATAGTGACAAGCGTGATTACAATTAGAAAAAATCCTTTTATGGGAGTGATACAAATAGGGTTGAGTGTATGGAATGCACAAAAGTATAATGAATAAGCAAAATATGCTATAGGAATGAATGCGACATTCACCGGTCGTACTTCCTATTTTTCAGGAATACGTAGAGATTGACCCGAGACAGAAAAACTCATATTTCTCCCAATCTACTGAACAAAATGCTATGAAAATTTATAAGCATAAACTAGACACTAATACCTATCCAATGAGCCATCTTGAACTCAATTTGGAGCTCTGGAGAGAGAGCAATAGCATCTGCAAGATTACTGTTGGCGAAGAAGATGATGCAGAGAATTGAAGGAGCAAGACAATGATGGTCACAAGTGTATGTATCTTGCTTCCATGTATTGTACGAGTGATTTTAAGTCTTTATATAGACTCTAGCAGTGTTCCACGACTTCTAAAAGTGGATTTTGAATTCAAATGAAGGTGGGAATGGTTGTTGGAGGGAATCAATTCACTTTCCTACAATCTAGGAAAAGTGAAGATCTAGTTTGATCTACTTTTAGGTGATTGATTGCTTGATTGAATGCAACTTCAACCACCACAAATTGGTGGGATTTGGGCTCTATCTTTCTACCTTTACATGTGTAAAGCTCAAGGCTTTTACAATGTTAAATGAACCATCAAAAAATCTCTCAAAAAATACAATAAATGAGCATATGAAAAAGAACTCTCCAACGGATATTCTTTCAACGTGATAGTCTTTGATGTAGATCAAATCCACCTCAAGCATAGTGTAAGCTTGATGTTCCAACAGGTCCTTGACTAGATGAGATTATTTAGTTATTGACATTAGTGAGATTGGGAGTAGAGATATGACTCTTCTCTTTACAGTTTATAGGAGATAGAGATATATCTAACCTATTAGGGTACCAAACTCTTAGTTGGTGTTACATCACGAGTATAAGGAGTAAACATCAGTTAGGAGTATGGATACTTAGGGATTATTTGAATCTCAAAGGGAATGATTTCTGCATCCATATGGCAAACTACAGGGAAGAGAAATATTAGAGTTTGCACAAGTGCCAATAGATGCTTTTCCCATAGAACTTAGTCCAAAGGTAATGGATAAAAAACCACAGACTTCTTGGTTGGTGAAATGTAGAGATTGCATTTAACTACCCTGAGCTAGATGATGGATTTGCATAGTTCACAAGGTAGTTAAGTTAAACTATTACTTGTGATTACACTCAAGGTTAGGAAGACCTAGAGTGGTATGAGGGCAATCTATCATTTAGACTTAGATGGGTTTGGAATCATTTGTTATGGGACTTTGTTCTATATTTTAGAGGATTCTATGATTTATTATCTCCATTATTATATGGTCAAGCCTATAAGCTTGACACATTGCACTCGCTTTTCATATTATTACTCCATAGAGGATACATCATATGGACTTAGGTCATTTTGGTGATGCTATATGTTATGGGAGTGATGGTCTGAAATTTGAGTGTACATGGGAGATAGTAGGCACCACCCAGACGGTTTCCCACCTTTGAGATAATCTCATATGAGACTTCTTAAGGGGAAGGATGCGGGGAAATAGCACACAGAGATGACCATGTACATAAAGTACATGGGGTTTAGGGGAGTCCGAGCACTTTCTTCTACCATTACGGACATTTCATTTACATTTTCGAGGACGAAAATGCTTTCAAGGGGAAGGAAATGTCATACTAGGGATGCACCCCTCCTTGGGTGAGGGGGCACTCATGCCACTTGGCATCAATTTGGGTTTGTATGATATGGTAGAAGAACTAAGATATTATGATCTCTTAAGAGAATTGAAAGAGGGAACTCTTGAGAGAGTCTCAGGAGGAGAGATTAGACGCTCGACGGCTGGGAGGTTCGAACAATTATGTCTCTATGTGTGTTTGACGGCAGCCCGCGATGGCAAGTTGGCAAAGATGTCGAATGGAGAGGTCAAAAGGACTCAACATTATATTAATGTTGAGTCCTTTTGACCTCTCCATTCGACATCTTTGCCAACTTGCCATCGCGGGCTGCCGTCAAACACACATAGAGACATAATTGTTCGAACCTCCCAGCCATCGAGCGTCTAATCTCTCCTCCTGAGACTCTCTCAAGAGTTCCCTCTTTCAATTCTCTTAAGAGATCATAATATCTTAGTTCTTCTACCATATCATACAAACCCAAATTGATGCCAAGTGGCATGAGTGCCACCTCACCCAAGGAGGGGTGCATCCCTAATATGACACAATAGCTAAGATGTCCACCGTCAGAAGTTTGATTGCACTTTCAACCTCAAAAGGTTGGAAGATATACCAGTTGGATGTGAAGAATGCTTTCCTAAATGGAGAGCTTGAAGAGGTAGTCTTCATGCGCTAGCCCCAAGGCTTTGAAGATGAGAGGTTTCCACATCATGTATGCACGCTAAAGAAGGCTCTTTATGGACTCAAGCAAGCCCCAAGAGCTTGGAACCAAAGACTTGTGGACTACTTGGTAAAATGTGGATACAATCAGAGTCTTGGAGACCCATCACTCTTTGTGAAGAAGGAAGATAGCAAAATTGTTTTCATTTGTATATATGTTGATGAATTGATCACTACGGGGGATGATGAAGCCAACATCAAGGACATAAAGAGGAAGCTTGGATGTGAGTTTAAAATCTTAGATCTAGGGATTTTAAGGTACTTCCTTGGAATTGAAGTACTATATAAAGAGGAAGGTATATACTTGATGCAAAGGAAATACATTCTTGATCTTTTAAAGAAGTTTGCCTTGTGTGATTGCAAGCCCATTTGAAATCAATTAGAAGTAAATGTTAAACTAAGTGCTCATGAAGGTGAAGAAGTGAAGGATGTGACCATGTATAGGTCAATAATTGGTCCTCTCTTGTATGCTACTATGACAAGACCTTATATTGCACATGTAGTTGGAGTGTTATCTCAATTTTTGCAAGCACCAAGAGTACCTCACCTTGTTGCAGCCAAAAGCGTACTTAGGTACCTCAAAGGATCACTGAATGAAGGTCTATATTATTCATTTGATGATGGATTAAATGTACAAGCTTATTGTGATGCTGATTTGGCATGTTCCAAAGATGACAGGAGGAGCACTAGTGGATATGTTATCATGCTAGGGAAGAAGACCATCTCATGGATGTCAAAGAAACAACCAACCTTGGCTCTTTCATCGACGGAAGCTGAGTATAGAGGCTTAGCACAAGTGTCATGCGAGCTTATGTGGCTCAAGAAGTTTTTTGTAGATCTTGATTTGTAGGTTAAGCAAGTACCTATTTTTTGTGACAACATAAGTAGCATATGCTTGGCTCAAAATCCGGTCTTCCATGCTTGTTCGAAGCATATAGAAGTGCATTACCACTTTATTCGAGAGAAGATCATGTCAAAGGATGTCAAGGTGGAGCATGTCAATACAAAGGACCAATATGCAAATATGTTTACCAGAGCATTGGATGGAGTAAGCCTACAACACTTCAACGCATGCATTGGAATGAAGGACCTAGGCATTGAGACTTGAGGGTGAGTGTTGAAAATCAAGTCTCAATCATGCAAAAAGGCTCAACCATGAGTTTTGCAAGTGGACCAATCAAAAAAGAGGACCCGAAGTCATGGAATAAAGTTAGAAGCTCCATCAAACTCTATCAAATTCAAATCTTATCAAACCAGCCACCAAAAAGTGCACCTACACTGATTGGTGGGTGGTTAGCTACATTATAGGAAAAGTAAAACTCTATATAAGCATCATCCCCCATTTGTTTATTTAGTTTTAATGCATTCCAAGAGTTTCCCACTTAGTTTACTAAAGTCACAAACTCCAGCAAGCAGCTCCCTTGCTTGCTTACCTCATTTTCTCATGATTTTGCTCCTCTCTATCTAGACGTGTAGTCAGGCTTTTCAAAATCTGATTGTACCAGACTGTAGAGCATTGTTTGATCTCTCATTGTACTCATTTTCATTGATTTCAAGCTTCATTTGGTCTCTCATATTGTGCCCTGAACTTTATCAAATTTTCAAGTTATTCTGCTAAGTGAGTTGTGAAAAATTGCCAACTTTGTGAAGGTATATCTATGCACATAGGCAGAGAGTGTTGCAAACACGTAGCCTATTTTGTAGAGGGTGGTTCTTCCAGCTGGAATATCCATTTGGGTTGATTTAAAGCTTGTTAAGTAGCTCTTATAGTCTACTACAAGTTTGCAAATTTTCATTTTAAGTCTCTATACGGGGGTAGAGAAAAGAGAAGAATAGTGAGCATATATCACTGCTTGGGGACCTAGTGGAGGGCAGCCATCTTCCATTTTTGCATTGGGGTGTTAGAATCATCCCTCATCACCTCTCAAGTAGAAAAGGATTTTCTTAACCTCCTGCCAATGCTTCACACCTCGGAAACGCATAAATCTGCGCATTTGTGAGACAACAAACTGAATATCTAGCTGAGTAATACATAAGTAAATCAAGCATCCAGCAACCTCTTGATAGAGAACAACATTGAATGCATCTCCAGAATCATGAAGACTCAATCGTAACCCTGTCTTTATAGGATTGGCAAGAGGATTACAATCTTCAAGGCCAAAATGCTGCAATAATGTGTCAATATATTTTGTTTGACACAAAGTTATTCATCAATCTACATAAACTGAATGCTAAAAAAATGATGCAAATGCCCCAAATTAGACATCTCAAATAAGGCATGCAAATCAGCCTTGAAATCAACAATATGCTTCTCATGAGGATCAGTGAGCAGCATGTCACAAACATACACAACAATGATCAGAAGCACATCATTAACACGCTTAACATATAAGGTGCTTTCCGTTGGACTATTCTCAAAACCATGTGCAATCAGATAGGCATGTATCTTTTCATACCAAGCATGTGGTGCTTGCTTTAAACCATATAATGCCTTCTTTAACCTGCACACCTGGTTTTCATGCCCTTTTTGCACAAAGCCACGGGGTTGAAAAACATACACTTGTTCATGCAAGTGACCATTCATAAATGTTGTTTTATATCCAACTCATGTACATTCCAACCATGATGAGATGCAACTGCATAGATGCTACGAATAGTAGTCATTTGGCAACTAGATGTAAAGGTTTCATCAAAATCAATGCCTCTTTCCTCTGCATAACCCTTTGCAACAAGCCTAGCCTGATACCTGTCAATTGTTCCATGAGGTTGAATCTTCAAATTGTATACCCACTTAGTGCCAATGGCCTTCTTGCCAAGAGGCAAGTCACATAAAGACTTGGTACCATTTTTCATGATAGCATCATATTTAGATTGCATTGAAGCCATCCA
Source organism: Ceratopteris richardii (assembly GCA_020310875.1). Lineage (NCBI taxonomy): Eukaryota > Viridiplantae > Streptophyta > Polypodiopsida > Polypodiales > Pteridaceae > Ceratopteris > Ceratopteris richardii. Next base: position 110,843,611 of record CM035431.1, read on the forward strand.
ATGTTCAAACTTTTGTGCTTCATCAACAAAACAGGCTCAATCTCATCACAGATACTAGAGGCAACCATAGCATAGCAATTTGATGCAAAAGAGGCACTATGAGATCTTGAACAAGTACGATATGATAGGGATGCATCTAATTTGCTATCAGGCAAAGTTTGCACTAGCCATTTTGGCATAATTTTTGCCTCCTCAAAATCAGCTCTCCCATCAACAAGTGCATCATGGAACTCTACATCAGAAATAAAATGATATGCATCATCACATGAAATCTCTAAAGGCTGAGAAATGGCCTCAATAGGACCAACACTAGACTGCCCACCTATAAAAAGAGGCAGCAAAGTATCATACATGTCTTTGGAGCTAACAAATGTTTCCTGTGTACATGAAAGTAAAGGCTGAATAGCATCTTTCAAAAAAGAACATCCTGGCTAACCAAAATGGGTTTATCCTGTGGATGATACAGAGGATAGCCTTTGCTTTTAGAACTATACCCAACAAAAATACATTTTATTGCTTTGTCATCCAATTTCTTGTGATGTTGTTGAGGCACTAATCCATATGCCAGACAACCAAAAGCACGTAGATGAGCAATAGATGGCTTGCGACCATGTGTCACTCTAGCACAATGGTGAGTACCAACGTGAGGAGTTTCACCTCATAAATGTCAATCCGTGGAGACGTGAGGACCGGTATGAAGACCAAGAGCAAGTGAAGTGCACAAGTGTATGAGTGAAAGCACACAAGCATGCACACACATACACACACACGCGCACAAGGTAAGAGCAAAGAGTGGAACAATGGAAGGTCGTCGATTGCAAATGAACTCTCTTACAAAGCTGAAATCTACAACAAGCCCACCTCTCAAATGAGCTTTCCAGCTATAGTTTTTTGAGTAGTTTTGGCCCTGTCCAGACCTAGTGTCCGGCCTAGTTAAAAAATAGGTTCCAAGGCTTATTTGGGGACTCAAAAGGAATCTAAAAATTATGAAAATTGGTAGGATGATATTTCTTATACTCCTCAAGCTCGAGGACTCCTCGACTTGAACAAAATGGAGTTGTAAAAATGGAAAATGGTATTTACAATGGTTTTTAGTGATAAAAATCACTAGTTTCATAGGGATTTCTTCTGAAAATTTGACAGGTGCTTCTTGGAGCTCCCTACTTGCTCCTCCTTCTTGTGTCTCCACTTCCTTGACGCGCTTTTATGCTTGTGCTTGACCTTGAGCTTCAACACTCCCCCCCCCTCTTGAGTCTGTCGTCCCTGACAGACCCTTGTTGTAGTGGTTGTTCCATGTAGTACGTTGAGAGGTAGTGTCCTTTACGTTCAACAGGAGCGATCCATCTTCCCAATGTAGCCTGATCGTTTGTCTGCTAGCTCTTGCAGTTTGTAGTCCCTTTGTATGTACTTCTTCCTTGTATTCCATCTTGATGGTGCATTTGTGAGCTTTCCAAAACTGCTAGTTGCTCAAAGGAGGTGGTCAATGTTGATTAGGAGCAACTCTCGGTGGTGGATGGCTTCCTTGCTCTTGTAGTGGTCACCCTGATGCCCTCTGATTCTTCCAAAGATGGCGTTCATAGTTTTCATGGAAAGTACTTGTAACCCATAATGGATGATGGGTCAGTGCATTAGTGCATGGGTTGGACGAGATATGTGCCTTGTGCATGGCCTTGTAATATAGCCCTATGCATGCGTACTTGGAAAATGCATGGGACGAAGTATGGTGCAAGAATTTGGGTCTTGAGCGGAGTGCTCAAGGGTATGCCGACGAAGAGGTTTCCTAATCTATCATGGTTATAGTGTTGTTGAAGCATGCATATCTTACCATGTTGAAAGGTCTGTTGATCTTCATCTCTCCGTGTTGTACTCCATCATGATGATTGACCATCACCTTATCTTCCGTTGTCGATGGTTCGCATTGGGGATTCGTCAAACACACAATCCCCTTTTTTTTTTGGAACAAGGTTACAAAACAAGAAGAAAGATGTTAGTATCAATAAAATATTTTACATATGTCCAATGTGTTGCATGTGCTTGGGATTCTCAATTGTGTCTATGCACGGCCGTGTAATGTGGCCCTAGATTAATGCATACTTTGGAAATGCATGACCTGAATGGTGCAAAAGACAAGGTTTGTTGTTGGTCGAGGCTTTTTGATGTTAATTCTAGACTTGATGCAATCTTTGTTTGGAGGTGTCGATTGGATCCCGAAATGAGGTAATCCTCCTGATTGGAACCCATTTTAGAATAGGATTTGGCCCTGTAGAGATCACCTCAGGCCACTTCATCTTTGGATGCATACACACTTTGGTATCCAATGTGGTTGGTTCGTTGGTTCTGTGGATGTTGCTGGTGCTTTTGGCTTCCAAACCCATATCCTTAATGATTGTCTGCTTACTTTGGCAGAAGGGTTGGGTTTATCTTCTTTTGGTTTTTGGGCTCTGTTCTTACCCTTTTCTCTGCTTGGCTTCTTTGTCGAGACCTTTTGCATGGTGGGGAGCATAGGTCGTTGTGTCTCTAAGAGGTGCTTGTGTACCCACATCTGTGATCGCCCTTGTTGAGCTGTAGCTAACTTCTTAGGCACCCAAATTTGCATGGGATGATGGTCGGCCTTTATCAATTGCTTTGGTACCCAAACCTGTTGAAGACCTTGGGATTGAGCTTGTCCTCATTTCTGGGTGATTCTTTTAGCATGTTTAGCTTGCTTTGATGGGATTGGTTGTGGCAAAGCTGGTGGTTGTTCTCCTTTTTGTACCCAAATTTGCTTCATGCCTGGAGCTTCTTTCTTCTTGAATTCCGTCTGTCTAGTTGATATAGCAGATGTCATTTTTGCTTGCCTCCTTGGTTGGGTTACACTTGCATTAGTACGTGAAGAAGAAGAGAGGTGTGCTGGCCTTTGAGCTTTTGGTTTCATGATTGAGTCCTTGTGGTTCATAGGGTAGGTGACACACACAAAATTTTCGTTGCAAAGATTAGTTTTGGAAGAACTAAGAGAATGTGTGACCTTTGAATTTGTGAGCATGCAATTGTCTAATTCTAATGTGATACATTGTTCATATGCCCAAAACTGAAGGATTTGACTTCTTAGGTTCAAGTTGACTGCATGTTCGTAAATCCAATCTTGACCCAGGACAAGCGGCTCTATAATGTCCTCATCATGACATACTAGCATTTTGACTTTCATTGGAGCATCTTGAAGGTAGATGGGAAGTTCCACCTCGCCCAAACAAGGGGTTTCCACACCTCCCAAACCTATGAGATAGGCTTCTATGGGCTTTACGTTCAATTGCAAGTCTTGGCAGTAGGATAGTCTAACTACACTAGTTGCTGCACCTGAGTCAATCAATGCTCTCACAGTCCTTGCATTCTTCCCTTGTCCTACCGCTATGGTCACAAAAGGACGTCGATCAATTATTTGAGAAGCAATTGCACTTGATGTTTGACACATGGCCATGTGGTAGATGGGGGCCTCAAGATTGACATCTAGGCCTTGGCGTCTTAACTTGTTTCTCCTAATGCGTTCTCTAGCCTCTGCCTGTGCTTCTTCTCTAATCCTTAACTCTTCTTCTTTTCGCTTCTTAGCAGTGTTGAGTCTCTGTAGCATATCCTCTGTAAGAGGTTCTTGATATAGCTTGACTCGACAACCACTGATATAGTTGGGCAAGATATCACCTTCTAGTGTGGCCAATTGAACTGCACCGCTAGTGGAAATTTTATTAATGATCATGGGTCCATATCCTCTTTTTTCCAATTTACGAGCATGTTGCTTTAATGTATAAACCAACACTAGGTCTCCCTCTTTCAAGCCTTTATCTTTGATGTGTGCATCGAAGTATGCCTTTTGCCGTTTCTTTGCAGCATAGATGCCTGTCGCTACTCGTAGCCTTGTCTCACCTAATCGTTCTAAATCAAAGATCCTCGAGGATAACTTGTGTCCATTCCACTCATGCTCTTGTGCTACTTTTAAAGTTGGGATTAGGAAGTCCAATGGTAGCACAACATTTTGTCCGAAGACCATCTGAAATGGGGTGGCATTGAGTACCGTTTTGTAGGCAACTCGATAAGCCCAAACAACATGATGAAGTTGTTTGTCCCAATCAGAGCGTTTGTTATTTACAAGTTTTTTCAATACGTTACATAGGATCTTATTCGTGCTCTCAGCTTGTCCGTTAGCTTGTGGATGATAGGGGGCAGACTTCTTATGTATCACCGAGAATTCTTGGAGAAGATTTTCAATGACTTCATTCAAGAAGTGTGTGCCTCTATCACTTACTAACTCTATTGGTAATCCGTATCTTGTGAACACATTCTCGAATAAAAACTTCGCTGTAGTTTGAGCATCGTTCTTTGTTGTGGCTTTGACTTCTACCCACTTTGTGAGGTAATCTGTGGCTACAATAATGTATTCGGCATGGGAGTTTCTAGCTGGAGGGTTGATAGGACCTACAAAGTCTATACCCCATTTTGAAAGTGCACGCCCTCCCATCATTGGCCTCAAAGGCATCTCATCTTTTCGAATTGGGTATTGGGCACGTTGACATGTGTCACATTTCTTCACATAGGTATGTGCATCCATATGAAGAGTGGGCCACCAAAGTCCTGAGAATAGAATAGTCTTAATTACTCGGTCAGGACCAAAATGTCCTCCTGCAACACTGCTATGGGCAATTTCTAAAACTCTTAAATAGTCGGACTCATGAACGCATAGTCTTAGGTAACCATCCTTGCCTCTTCGATATAGGTTGTCTCCTATTAAGGCATAGTCTTTAGCCTCTTGCTCCATGCTTCGTTTCCTTGCTAGACTAGTCTCCTTGGGTAAGGTTCCCGATCTCATGAATTCTACCAGTGGAGCACTCTAGTCTGGAATTAATGACACGTGATAAAGGGTGGCATGCTCCACGGGGGGTCTCTCTTTGCACATTGGACAATTCTTAATCCACTCATGAACTTCTTTGTCCATGCTAGGCCAATACACTCCTAATCGTTTTAGATTTTGCATTGTTCGTTGTTTAGAATAGTGAATTCTTCATGGGCTTGTTGCAACCAACTGATATGTTCATCATCCTCAACACAACATGCTAGAACACCTTCGGTATCTTGTTTATACATGCTTCCTGCCAATATTTGATATTTTTGTGATTTTACAATTTCATCCTTCTTTGTTTTTACATTCTTATTTGCGGGTCCGAAGGTTAGGACTGGTACCAACTTATTTGCCCATTTAGGAACAACTTCTAGATTGAACAGATAAGCGTCGGGCAATTCATCGGACACTCCTTGCGGTGACTCACCTGAAGTGATGCGAGAAAGGTGATCCGCTCTGAGGTGGGTCTTACCTTGCCTAACAACCACTTCAAAGTCATATTCCATTAGTAAGAGGAACCATCTTACTAAGCGTCCTGTGTTGCAAGGTTTATTGACCAAGTATAATAAAGCTTGATGATTAGTGAAAAATTTGAACTTGTTGGCCAATAGATAGTGTCTAAACTTCTTTACAGCATATACCATGCCTAACCCTTCTCTTTCGGTTGTGGTGTAGTTTTGTTCAGCAGCATTCAATTGCCTGCTAGCATATGCTATATGCAAATCTAAATTCCCTTCACCAGTTGGTTGTGACAGCACACATCCTATTGCATAATTGGATGCATCCACGTGTACATGGAATGGCTTATTCCAATCAGGAGTGGTCAGTATCGGTGTTGTGCACAAGCGTCTCTTCAGCTCATTGAAGGACTTCTCGCATTCGTCGTTCCACTCAAAATTTATCAACAAGGCATAAAGAGGTTTAGCTATGATTGCATACATGTGAATAAACCTACGGTAATATCCACAATGGCCCATGAAGGCTTGTACCTCTTTAACATTCCTTGGCCTCGACAACTCCGCTATGGCTTTTACCTTGTCCTCATCTGTTGATATTCCGTTTTTAGAGACAATATGACCTAAGATTTTACCTTGACGTACCATGAACACACACTTCTCTGGGTTCAGACACACTCGATATTCTCTACACTTATTGAAGATCTGTCTGAGCTCAGGGATGTGGTATCTTCGCTCTTGGGAATGAGCACATAAATCCTCCACATATACTTCTAAGCTCTTTCGCAAGAACTCTTTGAAGACATGACACATGAGTCTTTGGAATGTTGCAGGTGCATTGGTGAGCCCAAATGGCATCACACGAAATGCAAAGATCCCCCACTCTGTGGCAAAAGCTGTTTTATGTTGATCTTCTGGGGCAATGGCTACTTGATTGTAACCTGAAAATCCATCAAGGAAGCTATAAACTTCCTTGCCTGCAACACGCTCCAATAAATGTTCAGTGATTGGAAGCGGGTAACTATCTCTTACCGTGGCGGCATTAACTTTTTTAAGGTTAATACACACACGTAACTTTCCATTCTTCTTGGCACCACTACAATGGGGGACACCCATTCAGTATGCTCAATCTCATAAATGAATCCAGCTTCAATCAATCTATCAATTTCTTTTTTTATTTTGGCTGCATAAGTGTCATTATATGTGTAGGGCTTATGTTTGGTGGGCTTGGCATCTGCTATCATGGGAATCGTATGAGAAAAAATTTTCGGATCTACTCCCTTCAAGTCTCTATAGTGCCATGCAAACACATCCCTGTATTCCCTTAATAACGCTACCAACTCTACTTCCTCTTCTTTACTTAGATCATCCCCTATGTATGTACATCTCTCTTCATTCTCTTCGATGGTGACTACGATTTTTTTTGTCTTTTCTTTATTATCATATGCTTCTCCTATTGTGGCCTCTCTCTTAGGCATTTGTACCAAAATTTTTTGGTCCTCAACTTCATATTTTTTGAAATTTTCTGGTACTTCAAACAATTGCTCCTCTTCTTGTTTCACTACTTTTCTTTTCTTTTTCTTTTTCTTTTTACTACCTTCACTCCCATCCCTTGAATTTACCATTTTGATGCTCGTGAGAGGTTCTTCTTCTTTTTGTGTAAATACTCCTATGTCTTCTAGATAGTGCTCCTCTGAAATAAAGCAACTATCCATTACAATGGACTCTAGATCATCATCATTCTCTTCTTCTTTTATGAATTCATTAGAGACACATTCTTCTAGCAAGGGCTGACACATGAACACTGAAATATCATATCCCTCCTCATCACAATGAGGTGTCCATTGTTCTTCATTGACAGCAATGTCCATGGTGGCTAGGATTTCTGCCCAACCATGAGGCTCAAATTCCTCATCTGGAAATATCATCGGTGTATAGGCTGGGTCTCTAACTGGTCTATCTCCTTGAGAAGTTCCTTTTTCTCTTTCCTTTAAGCATTTTTCCTCTTCCTTTGTGACCTTACACATCCACAAATGAGTATCTTTGTGCATCCAAGATGTCTCAGATGAACTTTTAGAATGCACAGAGATTGAATCTTCTTGCTCCTTGTGGATAGGATTCCACTGTAGGTGTGGTACATCTCTGAAGGTGTAATCCTTCAAATTGACCTTGGTTGTGACCCCTAAGCGCTGCAAGTACAAGGAGTTGGTTCCGCAATCCTGTACCACTTGCAGTTGTCGTAGGAAGGGCCTTCCTAGGATCATCTCGTAGACATTATTTTTTTCAAAGTTACATATAGCAAAGGTGTGCTCAAACTCTACACCACAAGTTGTTAGAGTTATCCCTTCAAGCAATCCTAGAGGCTTTTCCACATGGTCATGAGCCATCTGAAGCTTCATTCTAGTTGGTCTTAATGTGGGCTTGCCCCATCGCTTCCACAAGGAGGTGGTTGCAATAGCAGCACCAGCACCTGAATCTATGATTGCTCTGGTTGTGTAACCTTGGTAGGTGATTGGAAGATAAGTATTACCTTCGTCACCCTCACACATGTCCCCTATTTTATCAAGAGGTATCTTTGGAACTTCTTGTTTAGAGCATGCATTTGGCATGTGGGAATCCAGTTCGGGAACCTGATTCTTCACGTGATTCCATAGCTCAGGTTTTTCTTTGAGCAGCTCCTCTACCGTGAGATGACACTGAACCTTAGTGTTCTTCACCACGTCAGTGTTGCTTGGAATCACCGAGTCTTCGTTTCTGATCACTATCGTGGGAGCTCTAATCTAGAGAGATTCAGATTCCCATGGGCCTGTGAACTGTGGCAACTCCTGTAAGGAATTAGATTCAAAATCTAATCATTCATCTTCTTGTTGCTCTGTTTGGTCTCCATAGACAGACAGGATGTCTTGGGGAAACTGGTCATGAAGATCATCAATCTCAAGAATAGGAGGGGGAACATCCTTCTCCTTAGCCCATTTTGCTTCTTGTATTTCCCGCAAGAACTTTTGAGTGTGCTGTTGAATTGAAAGAGGTTCTCCATCATCTATAGAGTCAGGAACATAGAATTTCTTTGGTGATGAGCTTCCTCTTTCAATAGTTAGTTGAGCCTGTGGAGGTAAGGAAACTTGCGGTTTATTTACCAATTGCTCTAATCTTTCTAGTAAGCCCTGGAAGTGCAAACCCGGTGTAGTAGCATTCGTCTGATTGAATGATTGATTGGCCTTGAACATAGCTTGAGCTGTTCCACCATTTTTATGCACATTTTTGTCCGTTCAATCTCTAAATCTACTCTAGGGTAGCTCTTGTCTAGGTTTGCAGCTGTTGGCCCTTCTTGAAGTCGAGCCTGGTATGCCTTGAACATCATGTCCAAGTCTTCTGGGGTTGGATCTGCAAGAACAGACCCTGATTGTGGTGGTCTATTTACACTGGCTGGTGGGTGGGAATGAGGTGGTGTGGATGGAATTTTGATCTGCGAGGGGCTTTGAGAGGCAATATCTTCTATTTTTTTCTTTGCATCTTTTAGGCTTTCTTCTAGTTCGGATAACTTTTTGGTCCACTTACGATTGGCCTTCTCTCTAGTATCCTTCCATGTTCTTGTTCTTCTCTTACTAGGCTCTCCTGATTCGCTTGGCTCTGATTGCTCAGCTAGTTTAGTTTGTTGTAAGGCTTGGGCCCTAGTAACTGCGTGTATAGGTGCCACATTATCACTACTGGAACCTGAATCCCCCACTAAGCCTACTACATTAATGGGTGTAACCTTTGGTGCACTAGAGGGGTGTCCGGGACAATCTCTCGAGAGTTGTTCTTTGCCACACTCAAGACAAACAACCTGTATTGTGATGTTCTGCCCTTGCATCGGAGCTGGTGGGTGGGGTGGTTGTTGTCTTGGTATAGGTTGAGGTTGGCTATATCCTCCATGTTCATACGGTCTAAGGAATCTTTGTGGTCCTGGACATGGGTTATACCTAGGAACTTCACTGCCTTGTTCTGTCGGAGGGTACTCGTATGCTCTATAGTGGGATGGTACAAACGTTTGTGGCTGTCTATTCATTGGATAATGCTCAATGTTGGAGTTGATGTACTTTTGCTCACTGTAATAGTACATGTTAGGCGCTTGAGTTGGTTGTCTATCGTACGGGTAAGGTTGTGATAACCCTAATGCTTCTCTGGTGCAGACATGAGATAGATGATCCCCACCGCAAAGTGTACAACTTCCTAACATTGGCCCTCTCAAGGAAGAGTTCTCGTAGTTCCTTTGTCCTTGTACCCCTAATTTCTTGGCCACTAACTCTGTCACTTCCTCCACATAACTCGAACTAGAAGTTTCATTGCTTATCATATCCTCTGACTTGGTAGGATCTTGTGTGATTTTGAGGTCCTCAGCTAAGTTGTCTTCCAAATCTACGCACTCCTGAAGACACTCACTCAGAGATTGCAGCCGTTTTACGTATACTAACATTCTCATTGTTCCGTTGGTTAGACCTTCTAAAAATAGGGATATCATTTTTTGCTGAGAAGGTCTCTCTATTAGAGGGCATCGGGCTACGTATTGCTTAAATCTTTGTGCTGCATTTTTTACCGTTTCATTAGGAGCTTGTTTGAAACTATGTATTAAGGATGACGAATTGTGCTTGATCCCTCGCTTAGTGAATTCCCAAATAAGTTCTTGGAAGAATTGTTCAATATGTTCAAAGCAACTTGGATCTAAGGATTGAAACCAGGTCAAGGCTATTCCTGTGAGGGTTAGCCCAAAGGATTCATATTGCATGAAAAAGTCATCCACTTGCTTCGCTCGCAATACTTGCTTGAATTCTGCAATGTGGTCATAGGGCTCTCCTGTGCCATCGTAACGATTTCGCATACATTTGGCCAATTGGATTGGTCTCAGTCTTTTGTCGGGCTCTGGGGTTCGAATTACAATGGGGACACCTTGGGGCGGTTCTGTCGTAAAGGTAGGTCTATTCATATTTCCCATCCGTTGACGACAGTGGCTATGGGGGTTAATTCCTCGCATAGTGAATTGCTCATGTGGCCCATTGGGTATACTACCTTGGCTCATTTGTCCTAGCATCACATTTTCTGTTCTTTGCTGGGTCTCAAATGGGTTCTGTGAGGTAGTTGCCTGATCTCGAGCTAACTCTCCTCTTTCATTAATCCGATTAGGTTTTTTGGTTACCACATATATCTGGCCCATCTTGTCCATGTAGACTCCGTCTTCGTACTTGACAGCTGGACTTGGAACTATTTCTAATTCAATAGAGTTTCTCATTCTGGCTACTGACCAGTATAGATCGTCGAGGTAGATGGGTATTCCTTGCATGTTAGTGGATACGTATTGAAGAGACATCCTATATTCCCCTTCCTACTATAGACATGAGACCTTCCCTAGGTATGGATCTATGCATGTCTTCAGTGGCCAAGAGTCCCTCCCAGTTAAGTGACATTTTAGGCTCACTTGTCTATGAACTCAGCACGTACTGTTAACCCCTGAGTTGACTTGGTTGTGCAATTGAACTTAGTTTCAAGTGATTTGGTACTTTACCTTCCTCTTCCTAAGTTTCAACTTGAGCTTAGGCTCATAAGCCTTGTCTACAAGTCCAAAATTGTCCTTTGAATTGCTCAAAATCTTGTGGAACCCCTTGCTTCCTAGTCCAACCTGAGGGTCAACTTAAAAATACCCTATCTAATAATCCTGGTATAAATTTTACCGTAACCAGTCGATGTTTTTGTTGTACTCCCCACGAGCTTTCCAACAAACCCAAGATCACTCCGAACGGATTTCGTATGAGAAAGTTATGCCAGTTCAGGGTTCTGGGGGTTAAAACAGGGAAACAGGGCCTCTTAGGAAATGCTTCAAAACAGGCGATACACGATACTTATCATGTATCGCGATACTTGGAAGTAGACGATACTCGATACTTGGTAAGTATCGCGATACTTGAAGCAGGCGATACACGATCTTCAACAGGTATCGTGAGCAAAACTCCACGATACACGATACTTGAGATGTCACGATACACGATATGCAGGAAACACGATACACGATACACAGGAAGTATCGCGATCGGGGATGACCACGATACTCGATGCTTGAGTAAACACGATACTCGATACTTGGTAAGTATCGCGATCAGGGATCTCACGATACTCGATACACGATACTTGGTCAGCAAACACGATACACGATCTCTGGCAAGTATCGCGATCAGGCAAACACGATACACAATCTCTGGCAAGTATCGCGATCGGGCAAACACGATACACGATCTCTGGCAAGTATCGCGATCAGGCAAACACGATACACGATACTTGTGAAGTATCGCAATACTCAACCACAGGAAATCACGATACTTGTCAGGTATCGCGATACCTCAACCGCGGGAGAAACACAATACTTGGATTTTTTGGAGTCCAAATTCAAATTTTTTTGCAAATATGAGTACCTTGTGTCCTCCTTGCTAGTCCTATGTGTCTGTAGATGCAAAATCTTCCTTCAAACCCACGATATTGCACTCACGATACTTGGCGCAGGTTTTGTCATGTCCGGGGCTGTTCACTCAGATTTTCAACTATTTTGGTACTACTTCTTCAGCGCCTCTGTTCTGCACCCTCTCTAAGGTTCTTTGTCACATCCACAAGTAAAAAGTGAGGTGAATGTACTCTAGATAATGGAAAAAAACTGAGAAGATGAAGGTGGGTGGAGATGGTGATGATGGTGAAGATGAAGGAGAAGAAAAACTCAAAAAATAAACTTAAAATGGTGATTTTTTTACCTTCCAACGTCGCTACTCTACGTTTTACCGTCACACGCTCGTCCTCCAAGCTCTCTCCCCGGCAACGGTGCCAAATTTGATGTCACTCTAGCACAATGGTGAGTACCAACGTGAGGAGTTTCACCTCATAAATGTCAATCCGTGGAGACGTGAGGACCGGTATGAAGACCAAGAGCAAGTGAAGTGCACAAGTGTATGAGTGAAAGCACACAAGCATGCACACACATACACACACACGTGCACAAGGTAAGAGCAAAGAGTGGAACAATGGAAGGTCGTCGATTGCAAATGAACTCTCTTACAAAGCTGAAATCTACAACAAGCCCACCTCTCAAATGAGCTTTCCAGCCCTTTTTATAGTTTTTTGAGTAGTTTTGGCCCTGTCCAGACCTAGTGTCCGGCCTAGTTAAAAAATAGGTTCCAAGGCTTATTTGGGGACTCAAAAGGAATCTAAAAATTATGAAAATTGGTAGGATGATATTTCTAATACTCCTCAAGCTCGAGGACTCCTCGGCTTGAAAAAAATGGAGTTGTAAAAATGGAAAATGGTATTTACAATGGTTTTTAGTGATAAAAATCACTAGTTTCATAGGGATTTCTTCTGAAAATTTGACAGGTGCTTTTGGAGCTCCCTACTTGCTCCTCCTTCTTGTGTCTCCACTTCCTTGACGCGCTTTTATGCCTGTGCTTGACCTTGAGCTTCAACACCATGCCAAGCCTCATATGGAGTGATAGAGTACAATGCTTTAGTGGGACACATGTTAAGTACATATGGTCCATACATGACAGCCTCAAGCTAGAAACTATGTGGTAAATTGTGACTCTTGACCATACACCTCGCCATCTCTATGAGTGACATACTCTTCTGTTTAGCAACTCGATTATGTTGAGGTGTATACGACACTATACATTGATGTTTTATCCCATTTTCAGCCAGACATGCATTAAATTTAGAAGACATATATGCCCCCCTCAATTAGAATTGAGGGTGCCTCTAATAAAGTAAGTGTATGATCTAAGGGTCCAACTAGTTTAGACAGATCTGAAGTCAAACTCTGTTTGGTCACTCATGTGTATGGACAAAGATCTCGAGACTAGACTTAAGCATAAGTTCATGTGCTCTCTTAAACAATTGATCCACTTAGCCTACTGGTTAAGACTCAGGGATGTGAAGGACGAGGTCTTGGGTTCAACCCCCATCGGGTACATCGGGAGAGTGTTTTGCCCAAAGATCTCTAGAACCGTCTATGAGCATCCACTTGAGTTAACTCTGGTTAACTAGGACACTTGGCGCACATGCAGCTACATGGATGGTTAATATCCACCTGCCCAAGCAGGCAGTCCCCTGGAGAGAGCTATATATAGAGGCATTTTGTTGGGAGGAGATTCATCTCTCTAGCACGTGGTGGTCATAAACTTGCATTGGAATCAGAGTTATTTTGAAACATGAGGCTCGGGGGTTGCCTACAATAGATATATAGCTCTATTTTCGAGGACGAAAATATTTTTCCAAGGGGGAAACAATGTAATAAAGTAAGTCTATGATCTAAAGGTCCGATTGATTCAGACGGATATGAAATCAGACAGCGTTTGGTCACCTGTGTATATGAACAAAGATCTCGAGTTTAGACTTACTAGGAGGTCATGTGATCTTGTGAATAAGTGATCCACTTCATGTGTATGGCCAAAGGTCTCAAGACTAGACTTAAGCATAAGTTCATGTGGTCTCTTAAACAAGTGACCCACTTAGCCTATTGGTTAAGACTCAAGGATGTGAAGGAGGAGGTCTTGGGTTCAACCCCCATGGGGTACATGGGGAGAGTGTTTTGCCCAAAGAGCTCTAGAACCTTCTAGAAGCATCCACTTAAGTTAAATCTAGTTAATTGGGACACACATGTAGTTACATGGATGACACATGGATGGTTAGTATGCACTTGCCAAGTATCCACTTAAGTTAAATCTAGTTAACTGGAACCTTCTAGAAGCATCCACTTAAGTTAAATCTAGTTAACTGGGACACTTGACACACATGTAGTTACATGGATGACACATGGATGGTTAGTATGCACTTGCCAAGTAGGCAGTCCCTTGGAGAGAGCTATATATAGAGGCATTTGGTTGGGAGGAGAGTCATCTCTCTAGCGCGTGGTGGTCACAATCTTGCACTGCCTATTTTACATGGAGACGAATTTTCAGCCAAAACCAAAAACTTTTTGAAGCACATGAACACTTTGGACTTTGCTTTGAGTGGACATATCCAATGCTTAAGTGCATGCACAACAACAACCATTTCTAAATCACGAGTAGGATAGTTAAGTTCATGCTTTCTTAGTTTTATGAACTCATATGCGACCACCCTGCCATCTTGTGAAAGAACACAACCTATCTGACTACCACTTGCATCACATGCAACCACAAAAGGATTTCCCATTTCTGGTATTTTCAAAACACAATTTTCAATGACGTTTTGCTTCAATGTTTCAAACAATTTTTGACAGGCATCACTCCATGCAAATCCTACATTCTTTTTAGTCAATTATGTGAGGGGAGTAGCTATCTTAGAGAAATCCTTAATATGTGCTCTTTCATATTGTGCCAACCCAAGAAAACTTCTAACATCCCTTACAGTCTTAGGAATCGGCTAATCAACTATTTTTTTTACTTTATCTTCATCCATAAGGATTCCTTCTTTTGATATAACTCTTCCTAGATACACACGTTTATCCTTAGCAAAAACACTTACTATTTTTTCCATACAATTTGTGTTCTCTAAGAGTTTGCAAAGTCTTCTTGAGATGCACCGCATGTTCACAATCATCTTTAAAGTATACAAATATATCATAAAGAAATACTAAGATGAATTCATCTAGGTAATCGTGAAAAATATTATTTATCAAGCACATAAATGTGGCATGAGCATTTGTTAATCCAAAAGGTAGAACCATAAACTCAAAGTGACCATATCGTGTTCGAAAAGGTGTCTTACGAATATCCTCTATTTTGATCCTAATTTGGTGATATCCAGATCTTAAGTCAATCTTAGTGAATACAGTCACTCCACTTCATTGGCCTAATAAGTCATCTATGTGAGGGAGTGGATACTTATTCTTAATTTTTCCTTTATTCAACCCCTATAGTCAATGGATAATCTATAAGAGCCATCTTTCTTCTTCTGAAATAAAACATGTGCACCCCAAGGTGAGACACTCGGTCTTATCAAGCCTTTGTTCAGAAGATCATCTAATTGAATCTTAAGCTCCTTCAATTCATTGATGTTAAATCTATAGGGTGCTCTAGAATATGGTTCACTCCTTGAATATAGGTCAATGGCATGGTCAATCTGTGTAGGTGGAGGTATACCAGGCAACTCTTTTGGAAATACATCTACATATTCTTTCAAAAGATTTTCTACATAATTAAGAACACTTTCCTCATTATCTTCTTCATGTACATTTTTTACATACACTATAAATGTTCTACAACCATCATGTATAGCTTTAATTATCTGCATACTAGAAATAAGGATAGGTTTAGGGTTATAGGCATCACCTAGAATATGAATAGATTCATCATCTAGCTTTAAAGTGATTGTTCTTTGTTTGCAATTAATCATTACAGAATTTTTACCTACCCAAACCATGCCAATGATCGCATCACTCTGTTTCATCTCAATTACATGGAAACTTCCAGAAAAGCACCTATAAGAAAGAGTAAATTCAAGGTTTTCAATATATCCTTTCGTGTAGTGTAATCGTACATTGGCCATCTATACAGGTTTGGTTATCTGCATATTTAGGGCTATCCCTAGATTCTGTACCAATTTGAAAGATAGAAAAT
The DNA here is from genome assembly GCA_020310875.1 of Ceratopteris richardii. Classification (NCBI taxonomy): domain Eukaryota; kingdom Viridiplantae; phylum Streptophyta; class Polypodiopsida; order Polypodiales; family Pteridaceae; genus Ceratopteris; species Ceratopteris richardii. The sequence goes on from CM035431.1 coordinate 110,859,537, forward strand.
AATGGGTGCTACCTAAATTGATAAAAAATCTGATTTTATGTGTAGAAATCGTACCCAGAAGCGTGATTACAAAAGCCTTTGGGAAAGAACTAATCACCATGCAACGTAAAGTAGAGTCAGGGCACTTACCTCCATCATTTGCTTCCTCAATAATTGTACCCCCCTCGATGATGTTTATCGCTTTTGATTGTGCAGATCAAAATACTGCCTTATTTGGGCTCTCATATGTCCGATGCCCTTACTCCCTGTAACGAAAACAGACACCAAGTCTTTTTGCCCTCTCAATAAAATTAGGGTCTTGTTGCCATTGAATTGGTTGACGCCTCCTTTGATTTTCCACCTGAGCAGGATGAAGATGGAGTCTTCTTTGAAAAATGCCGGGAGTATCGATTATGCTTGAATCCTACCAAATCAGTCTTTGCGGTCTCCTGTGGGAAGCAGCTCGGTCATATTACCTCCAAACAAGGAATACAAGTAGACCTTGATAAGGTAGCAGCAGTCTTGGAGGCATCAGTCCCACGGATACCAAAAGAAGTTATGCGGTTTCTTGGCCAGATCCGGTGGCATGGCAGGCATTTACAGTGGTTGGCTCATCTAGCGACGCCACTTAATCGACTTATGACCAGCACCCCGCGGAAGTACGAATGGACTAATGAGTATCAAAGTGAATTTGATTAGTTGAAGGTCCTACTCACGTAGGCCCCGATCCTGCAACCACCTGATTGGGAACGTTCATTCCATGTATTTGTGGATGTGTTAAACATAGCGATTGGCAGTGTGCTGATGCAACAAACAGACAAATGGTTTCGACCAGTGTACTATGTGAGCCGTAGATTAGCTCCTACAGAGAGAAATTACTCAGTGATAGAATGAGAGTGTCTTGGTCTGGTATACTCTGTTAAGAAATTTCGGCATTACTTGCTCGGAAAAAAATTCACTTTCCATGTGGATCATGCCACACTGGTGTATTTGGTTCGCCAACAACACTTAGGCGGTAGACTGGGTTTTACTATTACAAGAGTTTGATTATGAAGTTATTCACCGACCAGGTACAGCACATGTCTTGGCGGATTTCTTATCTCTTCTGGATTCCGGTGAGACTCCGGTAGGTGTGGATGACACGACGCCGGCTATTTACGTCACCGAGGTAACTCCTGAAGAATCTACCAAACTTCCCGTTGCCCCTGCATACTGTGATACAATAATGACTTTTCTTACTGATGGTTGTCTCCCTCCTAATACTCCTGCTACTCTACGCCAGAAAATTGCAGTTTACAGTCGACGATTCCGGGTGATTGTGGGTCAACTGTATTACATAGATCATATTGGTGTCTTGCTCAAATGTATCCCTCCACATGAATCGGTATCAGTTATTGCCATGGCTCACTCATCACCCACTGGAGGACACTTCGCAGCTGATCTCACTCATCGCAAAATCCTGCAAAGTGGGCTATGGTGGCCTACGATGTACAGAGATGTTGTTAAATTTGTGTAGCAGTGTGATGTCTGTCAACGGTCTAGACAGCCCTTCGAGTGACAATTTCTTTCCTCTCCAACCTATCCTGCCTCTTGAACCATTTCAAAAGTGGGGTTTAGATTTCATTGGCCCAATTACATCCCCAGCGATCCTCACCAACAACCAATATATTTTGACTTGTACAGACTATGCCACTAGGTGGGCGAAAGCTTGGGCTTTATGGTCTGCCACAGCTGTTTTGGTGGCCAAATGTTTGATGAAGGATATCTTCCCTCGATATGGATTACCTCTGGAGATAGTGACGGACCAAGGAACACACTTTGCAAATACCTTAATGAAAGTGCTGACTCAGACTTTCCAGATTGTACATAAGTTCAGCTCACCATATTATCCATGCGCGAATGGTCTTGCTGAGAGCACTAATAAGACTCTGCTGAATATTTTGCAAGTACTGTAAAGGGAATGATCATATCATAATGAACTGTCCAAAACTGGCTGCTAAAGAGGCAAAGAAGAAAGAGGCTAGAATGGCAGTTGCTGAACCCTTTACACCAAAAATAGAGTCTGCTAATCTTGTGCACGAAGAAGAATGGGCATTTACTACTGTTTGCCGTTTTGACCCATCTTCTCATGAGTAGTGCATGTCTGCAGTAGACTCAGATGTTTGGTACTTTGATAGTGGGACGACCAAACATATTACCTCACAGTGCAATTTCTTCTCTTCACTCAAGCCTTCCCCTACATGGAATATTGTTACATGCACAAACAACTCCTCTTATCCTGTTATGGGAGTTGGTAAGATCATTTTGACTACTGCTGATGGTAGTTCTTTCACTTTGTCAGATGCTTCATTTGTGCCAGGGATCAAGAAAAATTTTTTATTAGTTTTTGCATTAGCCAAGATTGGCTTGGTTGTGAAATTTGTTGATGACAGATGTACAGTTCATGATCTGTCAAATGGCGATGTGATTATTGCTTCTGGCATTTTATGTCGTGGGCTGTATAAGCTCATAGACTATGAAAGATCTGTAAATGATTTGGCATGTGTAGTACATGATTCTCAGGCTATGTCAGATGCAAAGCTTTGGCATGCACACTTTGGTCATCTGAATTTTGCTAGTTTGCTACGCCTGCAGAAATCTGAAATGGTGTCCTATTTGCCCAAACTTGAGGCACCCGAAAAACATGTTTGTGAAGGCTGTATTTTGGGCAAAATGCAACGTTCTTCCTTTCCAAAAAATGGTTTAGTTTGGGCTACTTAGAAATTGCAACTTGTACATAGTGATGTCTATGGTCCTATGCATACACCTTCTTTTGGAAATTATCTTTACTTCGTGACTTTCATCGATGATTTTTCGAGGCATGCATGGGTATATCCATTGAAGGCAAAGTCCAAAGTGTTCATTTGCTTCAAACAGTTTTTGGTTTTGGCTGAAAATGTGTCAGCATGTAAAATGGGCACCCTCTGTTTTGATCGAGGGGAGGAATATATGTCTTCTAATTTTAATGCATTTCTGGATGAACGTGGGATAAAACACTAGTGTACAGTGCCGTATACACCTCAACACAATGGAGTTGTTGAACGAAAGAATAGCTCACTCATGGAGATGGCGAGATGTATGGTCAAGGGTGAGGCTTTACCACATAGTTTCTGGCTTGAGGCTGTCATGTGTGCAGCATATGTACTTAATAAGTGCCACGCTAAAGCAATGCACTCTAACACTCCATATGAGGCTTGGCATGATTGCAAGACATTTGTTGCTCATCTGCGTGTTTTTGGTTGTTTGGCATATGCATTAATGCCTGAACAACATTGTAGAAAATTGGATGATAAAGTAGTAAAATGTATTTTTGTTGGGTACAGTTATGAAAGTAAAGTCTATCGTTTGTATCATCCACAGACTAAACACATTTTGGTTAGCCGTGATGTTGTTTTTGTGGAAGATGCTAATCAGCCATTGCTTTCATGTACTAAGGAGACATCTGTTAGCTCCAAAGACATGTATGATACTTTGCTGCCTCTTTTTACAGGTGGATATTCTAGTGCTGGTCCTAATGAGGAAAATTCTCAGCCTTTGCAAGTTTCATGTGATGATGCAGATCATTCCATTTATGATGCAGATTTACATGATGCACTTGTTGATGAGAGAGCTAACATTGAAGAGGTGAAAACTATGCCAAAATGGTTGGTGCATACTTTGCGTGATAGCAAATTAGATGCATCTGTCTCATATCATACTCGATCAGGCTCTCATAGTGCCTCTTTTGCATCAGATTGCTATGCTATGGCTGCATCTAGACTCTATGATGAGAATGAGCCTGTTAAATTGGATGGCTGCTATGCAATCTGAATATGATGCTATAATGAAGAATGGTGCTTGGTCTTTGTGTGACTTGCCTCCTAGCAAGAAGGCCATTGGCACTAAGTGGGTTTACAAGCTGAAGCATAAGCCTGATGGAATAGTTGATAGGTATAAGGCTAGGCTTGTTGCAAAGGGTTATGCACAAGAAAGAGGCATTGATTTTGATGAGACCTTTGCACCTACATGTCATATGACTACTGTTCAGAGCATCTGTGCACTTGGAGCCCATCATGGTTGGAATGTACATCAATTGGATATTAAAAGTGCATTTCTGAATGGTGACTTGCATGAAGAAGTCTATGTTTTTCAGCCCCGTGGCTTTGTGCAGAAAGGGCATGAAAACCAAGTGTGCAGGTTAAAGAAGGCATTATATGGTTTAAAGCAAGCACCACGTGCTTGGCATGAGAAGATACATGCCTATCTAATTGCACATGGTTTTAAGAACAGTCCAACTGAAAGCACCTTATATGTTAAGCGTGCTAATGCTCTGCTCCTGATCATTCTTGTCTATATTGATGACATGCTGCTCACTGGTCCTATTGAGAAGCATATTGCTGATTTTAAGGCTGATTTGCATGCCTCATTTGAGATGTCTGATTTGGGGCATTTGCATCACTATTTGGGCATTCAGTTTATGCAAGTTGATGGTGGAATGGCTTTGTGTCAAATGCAATATATTGACACATTATTGCAGTGTTTTGGCCTTGAAGACTATAAGCCTATTGCCACTCCTATGGAGACAGGTTTACGATTGAGTCTTCATGATGCTGGAGATGCATTTGATGTTGTTCTCTATCAGCATGCAATTGGATGCCTGATTTACTTATGCATTACTCGACCAGATATTCAGTTTGTTGTCTCACATATGAGTAGGTTTATGCATTGCCTAGGAGTCAAGCATTGGCAGGTGGTTAAGCGCATCTTTCGCTACTTGAGTAGTACCCGGATACTTGGTTTGTTTTATCACAAGGGGGGATCACTAGCGCCATATTTGCATGATTTTTCTGACTTTGATTGGGCTGGTTGCTATGACACTCGTGTGTGCACTAGTGGCTTTTGCTTCATGCTTGGTAGCTCATGTATATCTTGGTTGAGCAAGAAGCAGCCTACTCTCGCCACTTCCAGTTGTGATGCTGAGTATAGGGCAGCTTTCACAGCTACTGTTGAGTGTGTGTAGCTCAGACACCTTATGGCTGATTTGGTTGTTGGTCAGTCTTCTGCCATCACCATCTTTAGTGACAGTCAGAGTGCATTGGCAGTTGTGAGGAAACCTGTGTTCCATGCTCGCACTAAGCACATTGAGGTGCATTATCATTATGTCAGGGAGAGGTTCTCTTCTGGGGAGATCAGCTTGGCATATGTGCCCATGCAGGAGAACATTGCAGACCTTTTCACGAAGGCTCTACCTAGGCAAAAGTTTGAAGCTTTCCACAAAGCTTTGGGCTTACTTCCTTTTGTGGATTGATTCCACATAGCTTGGCACTTCCTTATACATGAGTGCCATCTCCTTGTTCACCGAATCACTCCCAGGGGGGATTTGTTGATATATTTAGGTAGTGATGTGTGTGAACACACTAGGACCACCGAGGCACTTTTTCCCCTCTTTAGGAGGTTTTTTTCCCCCCAGCTTGTATATATGCCTATTGCCCTAATGGGCTACTTATCTTTGTACATTCTCTAGTAATACATTCAGTATTGTGTGTTGTGCTCCAAGCTTCGTCTTCTTCCTTGTGCTATTTGCCTGCTTCCGCAGACGTCTAACTCCAACAAATTACATGGAAACTTCCAAAAAAGCACCTATCAAAAAGAGTAAATTCAAGGTTTTCAATATATCCTTTCGTGTAGTGTAATCGTCCATTGACCATCTCTACAGGTTTGGTTATCTGCATATTTAGGACTATCCCTAGATTTTGTACCGATTTGAAAGATAGAAAACAATGGATACTACCTGAATCGATAAAAAATCTGATTTTATGTGTAGAAATCGTACCCAGAATCCTGATTACAGAAGCCGTTGGGAAAGAACTAACCACCATGCAATGTAAAGTAGAGTCATGGCACTTATGTCCATCATCTGCTTCCTCAATAATTGTACCCTCCTCGATGATGTTTATCACTTTTGATTGTGTGGGTCAAAATACTGCTTTATTCCGACACTCATATGTCCGATGCCCTTGCTCCCCGCAATGAAAACACAGACCAAATCTTTGTGCCCTCTCAATAAAATTAGGGTCTTGTTACCACTGGATTGGTTAATGCCTCCTGTCATTTTCCACCTAAGCATGATTCTTGCCTTAGTTATTTGAAGATGGAGTCTTCTTTGAATTGTTCATGTTCATTGCAACAGGTCTTTGTGGCCTATGTCCCGTTCCAATGAATCTTCTTCTATTTGCCTTCTGCAAATTGAACTTCCCCATCTTCTCAAAGTTATTGGCCATCGCAACAACATCAAGAAAATCAATGCATCCAGATCCCTTGACTTGATAGCGAAATTCCTCACAAAGCCTTTCAATAAAGTTATTCTTTAGAGCATTACCACTAACCTCTAATGCATATTTATGAAGACATAGGAGCTTCTCTTTGTACTCATCAATAGATAAGCTATGCTTATCACTTTCGTGTTTTCGAAAATTGTAGAACTCCATCTTCTTCTCCATATGGTAGTGTGGAGAACAATAGAATTTCTCAGCTTCTTCTCTAAATTCCTTCCAGAACTGGACCATAACGCATTTGAGTCTGCATATACGACTTCCACCATAGCTTCGCGATCCCACGCAGGTGTAGGATCCCAACTTTTGCCTTGGACTCTTCACTAAATTGTCGAAGATTAAAGAAATCCTCTAGTTGTTCAATCCATGCCTCAAGATATCCACCACTCTTCTTCTCACCATCAAAATCATTCAACTTTGCCTTCTTGAAGACTTGGTTAAGGGCAAAATCACCTAGTTCCATATCTTCATAATTGCATTTTTGTTTTCCAAGAGGTACACTAGATGTTCCCGCACCTTCATCTACTTCATCCTTTAGCTCCACAAACAAATTTTTTGCTCCTTCTGGTTGACTTCCGCCTCGTTCTTTGCACAATTCTCCAAGAAGCTTCTGAATAAGCTCCTCTTGTTCACCAATCTTTTGTGTTGAACCTTCCATCGTTCCCGAGGATTGATTCTGCTCTGATACCACTTGTAGTGTTTCCTCAATCACAATCTATCCCTAATCAGAATCTCAAGAATAACAAAGGAGAGAAGAATGCAGAGATTGCACAAGGTAAGAGAAAATCTGATGTGGAAGAGTAGAAACAAATATGACGCAAAGAAGGAAGAATTCTGATATTACAGATGTGAATCAATGGTTACAATAGCTTTGGAAAATAGTTTTTTGATAAAGCCTCTACCTCCCGACCACCCTCGAGCTATCACAATCGCATTCACACTCACACTCTTAATCACACTCTCACTCTCACTCTCATTCTCACTCTCAATCACAAGGTAATTCTCAGATTTCTGTGTGTCCCTTGTGTTGATGCGTAGGTCTCCCTTTATCAGAGTTTGATCGATGCCCTCCTAAAGAAGTATGTAGACCATAAAATTTAGAAAAAGTCGAGTTTCTCCAAAACTTTCGCAAAAAGCCATGCGATCGTAGTGTGCTTTCTTTCCAAAAAGATAGATCCAAAAATATCCATAATTAGACATGGTGACACATGAGCATGAGAATCACGGATTGAATAGAATCAAATAAGCCCTGGTTTTTTCCTTTTTTCTTTTTTATTCAAGTGTTGGAAAACCGCACTTTGCAAAGCCCTGTAACTCAATAACGGTAAGCAATTAGCTTAAGCTTGTGAGAGACACGTTTATTCAATTTTGCGATCTGCATGATAGTGTTAGAGACGTTCGAGGTCCAAATCCACCTCCAAATGCCACTTTTGAGCCCTGCAAGTTTCAAAATTCTAAAGAGAGTAAAATCAAGGCATTTTCTTACAGTGAACTAAATGTAGGACCCTGAACGAGGTACTTAAAACATGATTCACAAAAATTTCACAAAGGCACTTTCATTCTCTTATACTTGCTCTACCTTTCTCTCATACAGAGTTTTCCTTAATTCTTTCATCTTTGCCTTCAAAATTCCACTAGAAAACATGATGCGAATTAGGTCGAGAGAGAATATGAAACTTGTCAACCCAAAAGTTTTCATACATGCATAAAATGACCTAATTATTCATTCTAAGCATTATCCCCACAATGAAATTCAAAAAGTTCAAAATGAATTATTTCACCAGAAAAGAGGCCTATTACAATTCTTCCTCAGAGTTGGAAAGAAGGATAATGTATTAGAAAAACATCCAAGCTCACCCAACTCAAATCTTCTACTCGGTATGAGTGCCACTTCACTAAAATTTCTACTATAGATCTATTTCTAAGAAATCTTTCCTTTCTGTCTAATATTATTTCAGGTTAAAGCTCAAAAGAGCCATCATGTTTCAGCTTATAATTGTCCTGCAAAACATGAGAAACATTAGATACATATCTTTTAAGTAAGCTAACATGAAATAGAAGATGCACATTTAAATGTTTAGGTAATTCCAGCAAATAAGCAAGAGATCCAATCTTTTTCAAAACTTTAAAAGGACCTACATATTGAGGAGAAAGTCTATGATCCCTCCCTAGCAACAAGTTAGATCGGTGAGGATTAACTTTAAGAAATACCATATCATCAACTTGAAATTCAAGACTTTCTTGTGTCTTTTTTGAGCTTCTTTTATGTGTTTCTTAATTTTCCCAAGTTCTTCATCCATTTTATCAAGCATTTCTTGGACACTTCTACTTTATTTGGAAAACCCAAAAATGAAGGTGGAGTCAAACAATTATAACCGTACATAGCTTCAAACGGAGTCATTTTTATAGATGTATGCCATGCACTATTGTATGCAAACTCAACCAAGGGTAAATATTCACTCCAATTATCTTGCTTTTCATTCACATACATACACAACATATCTTCAAATACCCTGTTAAGCCTCTCAGTTTCCCCATCAGTTTGTGGATGGAAAGCTGTACTCATATGAAGTTGAGTTCCAATAGATTCAAATGTTGCTCTCCAAACATTTGACGTAAATATAGAATCTCTATCAGAAATTATGCTTTTAGGCATTCCATGCAATCGAAAAAATTCTTTTACAAAGATTCTTGCAACATTCAATGCAGTATCAATCCTTTTCATAGGAAAGAAATGTGCCATCTTGGTAAGCCGATCGACTACAACAAATATGGTATCATGCTTACTTCTCGTTATAGGTAGCTTAGTGATAAAGTCCATAGAAATAGACTCCCACTTCTGATTTGGAACATCCAAAGGTTGAAGCATTCCACGCATCCTCTTCAACTCAGATTTCACCTGTTGGCACTTCAAACATTCACTTACATATTTTCTAATATCCCACTTCATACATGGCCAAAAGTAAGAATACTTTGTTTTAACATAGATCCTTGAATAACCTGGATGTGAAAAAAAAGGTGCATCATGACAATCATGCAATATTTGTTATTTTTAATGGAGATTCAGAAGATATGCATAGCCGATTGTTACAATACAATGTTCCATTCTACAAATGAAATTTTTCCTCATACATCAATCGCCTGTTTGCATTCAAAGAATTCAAAATAGGTGCATAAAAAGGATCATGTTTTATCTCTTCTTGAATTTGATTGAGAAAATCAGAATTTACTACAAAAACAAGATTACACAAAGGTCTCCAACTCAATGCATCAGCAATCTTATTTTCCTTACCAGCTAAATACTTAATGTCAAAATCATACTCACTTAATAATTCAATTCAATGATTCTGCCTATTCTTAAGCAATGGTTCTGTGAAGATGTATTTTAGACTCTAATGATCTGTTTTCAAGTCAAACTTAACTCCTAACAATAGATGTCACCAATGCTTAAGTGCATGCATAAAAGCACGCATTTCTAAATCATGAGTAGGATAGTTAAGTTCATATTTTCTTAGTTTTCTGGACTCATATGCGACGAGCATGCCATCCTGTGAAAGAACACATCCTATTTGACTACCAATTGCATCATATGCAACCACAAAAGGCTTTCCCATTTCTGGTATTTTCAAAACACAATTCTCAATGACTTTTTGTTTCAATGTTCCAAATGACTTTTGACAGGCATCACTCCACGCAAATCCTACATTCTTTTTAGTCAATTTTGTGAGGGGAGTAGCTATCTTAGAGAAATCCTTAATATGTGCTCTTTCATATTGTGCCAACCCAAGAAAACTTCTAACATCCCTTACAGTCTTAGGAATGGGCCAATCAACTATTGTTTTTACTTTATCTTCATCTATAAGGATTCCGTCTTTTGATATTACTCTTTTTGGATACACAAGTTTATCCTTAACAAAGAAACACTTACTCTTTTTTCCATACAATTTGTGTTCTCTAAAAGTTTGCAAAGTCTTCTTGAGATGTACCGCATGTTCACAATCATCTTTAGAGTATACAAATATATCATCAAGAAATACTAAGATGAATTCATCTAGGTAATCATGAAAAATATTATTCATCAAGCACATAAATGTGGCAGGAGCATTTGTGTTGATAGCAGTCAGGGCACACAAGGACTGACGAGACAATGAAGCCAGTGGAGAGAGTCAGAGCAAAGGGAAGGATTAAGTAGACAGAGTAGTCACCGCAGGTCTGGCAGATAGGCCCTTCAAATTTTTCCAAATCAACATCTTTATAACAGTGATTCTCATCACTAACAATCATTGCAAATACCATTTCATATTTTTGTAGCTCCATTTTGTGCAAGCCAAGGAGTCCTTGAGCTTGAGGAGCTTTAGAAGTACCTACCTATCAATTTTAATATTTTTTAGACTCCATTTGAGCCCCCAGATAGGCCCTAGAACCTAATTTTTAACTAGGCCGGACACTAGGTCTGGACAGGGCCAAAGCTAGTCAAAAACTATAAAAAGAGCTAGAGAGCTCATTTTTGAGGTTATCTTGTTGTAGAATTGAGCTTATAAGAGCACTTTTGAGTAATCTAAAAGAACGTCATTGTCTCTCTCTTTGTTCTTGCCTTGTGTGCACGTGTGTGTGTATGTGTGTGCATGTTAGTGTGCTTCTCACTCACACACTTGTGCCATCACTTGCTCGAGGTCTTCATACCATCCTCACATCTTCCCGGATTGACATTAAAGGAGGTGCTACTCATCACTGAGCTACACCAAATTTTGGCGCCGTTACCGGGGATCGAGCTTTGAGGACGAGCGTGTGATGGTAAGACGTAGAGTTGTGATGTTGGCGTTGTAGGTGATTTCTTTACTTTTTCTTTCTTACTTCATCATCATCATCACCATCATCATCCTCACCATCTCCCACGTCCATCTCCATCATCGCGAAAAATTTCAGTTTTTGATCATATCACCTTCTCCCTTCCATTTCCCTCATTTCACTTGTGAGAGAGAGCAAAAGAGTTGTTTGTGTGTGCTCTTTTTGCATGTTTTTTGAGCTTTCTTGCAGGATTTGGTTGTCCCATCATCTCCAACACGTCGTGCAGGTACGAAAAAGCTCGGCCCTGTCTCTGTGTTGCAGACCTCTGTCGATCGCGATTGACAGAAAAATCGCTCCTTTGGTAAAACTAAGTGCACGACAGTAGACTAGAGACCTTGCACATCACAAATCCACAAAAAATTCTAAAAAATTTGCATTTTTTCTGTCCATCGCGACTGAGAGACCCCGACGGACACCTCTGTCCATCGTGACAGACAGTATCCATCGTGACGAACTGCCTATCCATTGTGAACGACAACAGTCCATCATGACCAACACGTGTCCATGGTGACGGACACCCTTGTCCATCGCGACTGACAGAATCATCGTGACTGACACCTCATCTTGGCGAAAAATGTATCCATCGTGACTCATAGACCCCGATTGACATAAAGCCACGCAAAAACCCCGAAATATCTATCCATCGTGACCGACAGCAGTCCATCGCGATCGACAGCAGTCCATTGTGATTGACAGCAGTCCATTGCGATCGACACCCCCAATCCATCGTGACCGACACCCCTGTCCATCGCGATTGACACCCAGCAATCCCGATTGACACAATCAATCGTGATTGACTCATCAATCGTGATCGACACCCCTGTCCATCGCGATTGACACCCATCAATCGTGATTGACACGTATCCATCGCGACTGACACGCCCCGACGGACGGCCCTGTCCATCGCAATTGACAGCCCAGTCGATCGCGATTCACAGCCTTTTTCGGCCAATTTTTTAGGGTTTTGTAATTTGAAGGTTTTGGCTAATTTTGGGCATGCATATTGGACTCTAGAGCACATAGGGAGGCCATAAGCAAATAATTTGAGGAAGGCCTGATAGCCTGTTTGAACCCTATTTTAACCCCAAAACCCTGATCGGGCATAACTTTCTCATATGAAATTTGTTTGCTGTGATTCTTGTTTTGTTGGAAATCCGTTTAAGTGGACCATACTCAGGGGGAAGAAAACTAAGGGATCTCTAGAATTGTTTCTATAGAGATACGGTGCAAATTGACATGTGAATTACATGAATGAAAGTGATTTTTTGTGTCATTTGAATTTAAGTCTTGAGCTAACCTTGAGACTTTTACAGGTCCATTGAGAGCACTAGAAGGCATCCAAAGCAAGGGCATTCGGTAAGCTTGAGAACAGGGTTCTTGAGCTCTAAAGAGCAAGGGATCTGCAAGTGAGGTTGGAATATTCTCAACCCCCTTTGTCAATTCCTAGCTTAGGCTAAGTGCGAGTAGTGCTAGAAGTAAGTCAGGGTGACGATAGGCATCCATCAAGTTGAAGATTACCTAAATACTCAACTTCAAGCTAAAACATAATCTCTGTGCAATCGATAACTTTAAAGGAAAAGAACTTAACATGGAAAGATCAACTTACATTGCGGAAAGTCACTCTAGTATTCCTTACGACGTGATATCAGACAAGATCATAAACATGATAATCAACTAAAAAGGAACCAAGTAACAGATACAAAAGAACTCAGCAACGAGGTTGTACTTGGGAAAATTGGGGTTACTCAATTAGGCATATGAACCTTAGATTAAGACGACACCTAGGGAGAGATAGACAGAGTCTTAGGTCTTCAGAGGCTAGTGTCAATCATACTGCTAGGTCTTGGGCCCAACAGTTGAGCCATTATTCGCACTACCCTAGCTCTGAGACTAGCGAGTCCGAGATGTCTCATGGTATGGAGAGACCCACAAGAAGTTCAGGTGTGCCATATTTACAAAGGGTAGAAGGCCCCTACAAGACGCAACTGGAATAACTTAGGATCAACCGATTAGGTGCTTGCATCTATGAGGACGGCTTAGGAAGATCTGTGGTCCAGATCAAGAACCCTGACCAGCCCATTGGAATTGAACATCCCGCTGTCAAGTTTGAAAATGGAGCATACCTGGACAAAGAAGGAACCATATACGTAGTTACCAGCCACCCAGATAGGACATATGAATTTGGTAACATGATCCTAGAGACAGACATAGGTGACCTAGAGCAAGGAAACATAGGTGGAGAGCCTAAAACTCCTCGAGGCAAATCAGTGCTTACTAGAATTATCATGCCAGAGTGGATTCCTCAGGACAATAAGAGCATAGATCTGCTCTTGAACATAGAGAACGATGAAACCTTTTGGAGGTATAAGCCTAATCAGACTAATGAGATAGGAACGACCACAATCTACGAGTTCAAAGATCCTGATAGCCCAGGCAAGGTGACCTACCTAGACAATACTTCAGAGAGGATCTTTGTGGTCACAGAGCATGGTAGGCATGCCTACACTTGGAAGGGTGAATTCATTTTTCCCCAACCAAGATCTAATGTCTCTTATGGTCACCCAGGAGCAGGAACGTCCCAAGCTCATGGAGCTCATAGGGACAGAAGTCGAGATAGGCCAGAAGTAAGCTTTGCCAACCCGTTGGGAAGGGAAAAAACGAGAACGAAAACGGATATAGTGGAACCTGAGAGACTTAGAGCTCCAAGAAATCCAAGAAATGTAGATGAATTTGTGCTCCCAAGACCTAGAGAGCACACAAAGACTTTGAGACCTACACAACTAGTTAAGTCCATGAAGAACTACTTCGATGGCACGGGAGACCCCTATGATCATGTGGCCGAGTTTAGGCAAGTCTTGAGAGAAGAACAAGTTGAGGACCTGTTTACGCAATACAATGCCTTTGGTCTAACCCTTAGGAACATAGCCCTTACGTGGTTTCAACCACTAAATGAGAGACACTTCAGGAACATAGACCAACTTTTAGAGGCATTCACTACCGAATTCTCTAAAAGTGGCATAAGGCATAATACTTCCTCACTGATTCATAGCTTCAAGCAGACACCTCAAGAGACCGTGAGACTTGCAGGAAGAAGATTTAGGCAATACTTAGAGAGATGTCCTATTCCTGAGTTACCCACACCAGCCAAACAAGTGGCTTTATTTCTAGATGGATTGCTAAGTACCAAATTGAGATCATATGTGTACTTGAAGGACCCTAGGACCATAGAAGTGTGTGTACGCATGTGCATCGACATTGAGGATAATCTAGGGGAGGAACTAGAGCTTTCAAAAAATCTATAAGGATTCAGATAGCTCTAGTAGCCTCACCTCCAGTCAATCCACATCTATCGAGGAACTTGCAGAGAAGGTCGCTCAAAAACTAGGTGTCTCTAGCAAACAAATCCCAAGATTTACCCTAGTTAAGTGGTGCTATACTTGTGGAGGTGACCATATGGCGAACGTATGTCCCATCATGGCTCAACCCCAAGTGAATCCCAGTAGCCAATACTGCACCATAGAACGGAGATACACTAATCACACAGCACAAGATTGCCCATACAATAAGCAAGCGATTAGGCAAACCTACCCTCAGCCCTATCCACAAGAGGGAAGATACCAGAACTAGTACCCTCCACAGCAATATGGTAGGTCACAACAACCTTATCAACAACCCTACCAAAACCAACAAAGAACTCAACCAATGCTAGCCCAACAACCTCCAACCCCAACCAATGTGATTCCTTTAAAGTATGCAGCTGCAGAAGAGAATTTGAATAGAGCCATTGTGCCAGTAACACCATTGCTTTCAGAGAGTGACCATAGTTTTGACTCTACTCATATTGATAGCCCTCAAGCTTACTACATGCAGTCACCTGAGCATAATGAGGCCTATTATTACGAAGAACCGAGTGAACCAAGTTGGGAGCCTGAGTATACCAATGTCATGTATGCCAATCCCAACTCGCGACCCCAACCTAGGCAGGTAAGACCCTCATTCCCTAGAGGGCCATGCTACCAATGTTAGGGAGATCACCTCATTCGTGATTGCCCGATGCTTGCCCCTACACAACCCCAATCTGTGACCATTCAAGGCTTTTGTCAAGATTGCGGAAAGGAGCACCTCTTACGAGACTGCCCAAAGAACCCACAGAATGTAACAAAAATCACTCCCATCAATGTGATTAGGTTAGTTGTAGACTCCACAGGGAGTGTGACTTCCACTGCCCCCATGCAAGTGGTCACTCGAGCTCAAGCTTTACAGCAAAACCAAGGTGTAGGCCAGGAAAAAAGTGCTGAGGTTAGTGAAACTGAGAGCATAACCAAGAAGAGGACTAGAGCTTGGAGAGATAGCCGCGAAAGAATGAAAAGACAATGGTCCAAGAAGATGAGCAAATTAGAAGAGAGCATAAGAGAAACAAAAGCTAAAATTTTTGAGCTCACCTCTCAATCACACTCCCACATACCACCACCACCTTCATCCCTATTACCATCTAATCCACCAGCTAACCCACCACCTTTCAACCCACCTCACACAATCCCACCACCCCCTAGAGTAGGATCAGTCTTAGCTCACCCCACTCCTGAAGACATAGACATGATGCTTAAGGCATATCAGGCCAGAATCCAAGAAGGGCCGAGTGTGACAGATCACGATAAATGTTATCCTAGAGCTGACCTAGAGATAGAAAGAACCAAGCTTTGCGCAAAAATGGTAGCATTGGCTCAGACCATGTTTGAGGCTAGTCGCCTCTTCAACTACTCTTGCTCAGCTAAGGCACAACTACACTTGGATGGACTATTAGAGAAGTTAGAGAGCATAATTGCAAGATCTGCCAAGGAAGAAAACTCTCAAGAAACAGATGAGGCAAGTAAAAGAATAAGCAGTCCCCCACAGGAAGCTTATGCACCTAATTCCACTGAACCAGACACCTCTTCGTCTATGAAGGTACTCACCAGAGTTCTTGCGAGAGATTCAAGAAGAGAAATGGGCAAAAGAGAGTGAAGTTCCTCCTCCCATTGAACTTGTGGATGATGCACATGACCAATTCCCACAAGATATTCCTTCCATTTATGAGGAGCAGGAGAGTGCACAATCTCAAGAGAGATTAGACTTTGAGTCTAATTCTTTACATGAATTACCCCATTTCACAGGCCCCTGGGAAGCTAAGTCTACTTGTATGAGAGCACCCACGGTCATGGTACGAAACGAAGATTCCATCATACCTAGGAACACAGAGGTAGTGAAAAACACTAACGTGCAGTGCAATCTCACTTTAGAAGAATTACTCAAGGTTAGGCCAGAATTGTGGAAACATGTAGCCAAACAAGTACCAGAGATAGCTAAACCGCGTTCCCAGGTAGGTTCTCATAGAACACTGCCAGAGATACCTTTGGACAAGATAGGGGACATGAGCGAAGGAGAAGAAGGAAACACCTATCTTCCCATCACCCATCAAGGATACACAACCATGGCAATTCTCGACTCAGGTGCAGGAGTTGCAATTGCTACCACTTCCTTATGGAAGCGTTGGGGCAAGCCAACACTCAGACCCATGAGGATGAAATTGCAGATGGCTGATGGTCACATAGAGAGACCCTTAGGGCTGTTAGAAGGAATCACTCTCACTATGTGTGGTGTGGAGTTTGAGCATACATTTTCTATATGTGACTTTAGCAAAAATCATCCCTATGAGATGATTCTGGGAAGACCATTTATGCAACAGTTGCAAGTGGTACGGGATTGGGGAACCAACTCATTGTACTTGCAACACTTGGGTGTCACGACCAAAGTCAATCTCAAGGACTACTCTCATAGAGATGTCCCTCCCATCCAATGGAATCCCATCCATAGAGCCAAAGATGATACGGAATCAGTGCATTCCATAGGATCTGGATCCTCATGGATGCATGAAGACACCCACTTATGGATGTGCAAAGTGGCAGTAGAAGAAGAGAAGAGAGAAAAAGCCAGAGAGATAGGTGCGAAGGAAACCCATAGATCAATTCAAGACCCAGCCTATGCACCTGTAGTATTCTCTGATGAAGAATTTGAACCTCATGGCTGGGCGGAAATCCTAGCAACAATGGAGGTAGCCATCAATGAAGAACAATGGACACCCCACTGTGACGAGGATGGCTATGATATTGTAGTCTTCTCAATAGAGCCAATCATGGGAGATTCGGTTCTGGAAGAATGTGAACCTAGCACTGATGCATTCGAGGATGCAAGTGACTCTGATCTAGAGTCAATCATTATGGACCCACCCTTTGCATCAGATGAAGAATACTTTTACGAAGTAGAAGCTCACCCTCAGAGGCATGCATAAATTATGAATGATGTTAGGTTAACCACACAAGTGACCGCCAAGAGCAAAGGCAAGAAAAGAAAGAAGGGATAAGTCACACCAGAGGAAGAGGAATCTTTGTTTGAAGTCCCTGAAAACTTTAAGAAGGATGAAGTAGATGATAGGAGAGTCATGATAAGAATGCCTAAACGGGAGGCGCAGTCAGGAGAGGCTTATGATAACAAAGAAACCACTAAGAAAATTGTTGTAGCCATAGAGGAAGGAGAAGAAAGATACACTTACATAGGGCATGACCTGAGGAAGGAAGAAGAGCAAGAGTTGATAGCTTTGCTAAGGGAATACAAAGATGTTTTCACTTGGAGCTATAGGGATTTAAAAGGTGTAGACCCTGACATATGCTCACACACAATCCCCATGACCTCAGATGCCAAACCTTCTAAGCAGAAGCCATACACATATAATGACAATTATGCTGCTAAGATAAAGGAAGAGATAGATCGCTTAGTGGAAGCTGGATTCATCTATGAAATTGAGCACACTGAATGGGTATCCCCCATTGTAGTTGTGCCCAAAAAGAATGAAAAGTTATGTGTGTGCATTAACTTGAAGAAGGTTAATGCAGCCACAATTTGAGATATTTATCCGCTTCCTATCACTGAGCATCTATTAGAGAGAGTTGCAGGATGGAAGTGTACAACTTCCTTGATGGATTTTCTGGCTACAATCAGGTGGCCATAGCTCCAGAAGATCAGCATAAGACATCTTTTGCCACAGAGTGGGGCATATTTGCTTTCCGGGTAATGCCATTTGGGCTTACCAATGCTCCTGCAACCTTTCAAAGACTGATGTGTCATGTATTTAAAGAGTTCTTGAGGAAGAACTTAGAGGTCTATGTTGACGATCTTTGTGCTCATTCCAACATTAGGCAAACACATATTCCTGAACTTAGGCAAATCTTTGACAAATGTAGAGAATATCAAGTCTGCCTGAACCAAAAAAAGTGTGTTTTCATGGTTGGCCAAGGCAAGATTCTAGGACACATAATGTCAAAGAATGGCATATCCACGGACGACGAGAAAGTGAAAGCTATAGAAAAGCTACCTAGGCCAAAGAACGTCAAGGAGGTGCAAGCTTTCATGGGGCATTGTGGTTATTACCGACGTTTCATACACATGTATGCCATCATTGCAAAGCCTATGTATGGCCTTTTGACCAATTTTGAGTGGATTGATGAATGTGAGAACTCTTTCAATGAGCTTAAACGGCGATTATGTTCAGCACCAATCTTGACAACTCCTGATTGGAATAAGCCCTTTCATGTCCATGTGGATGCATCTAATTATGCTATTGGATGTGTGCTAGCACAACCTACTAGTGAAGGTAATATGGATCTTAAAATTGCCTATGCTAGTAGACAGCTAAATGCAGCTGAACGAAATTATACCACCACTGAACGAGAAGGATTAGGCATGGTATATGCGGTTAAAAAGTTTAGACATTATTTTCTTGCAAATAAGTTTGAATTTTTTACTGATCATCAAGCACTGTTGTACTTGGTAAACAAGCCATGTAATACAGGTAGATTAGTAAGATGGTTCCTCTTACTGATGGAATATGACTTTGAGCTTGTGGTAAGGAAAGGCAAGAATCACCTGAGAGCAGACCATCTCTCTAGACTCACATTTGGAGAGGCCCCACAAGGAGTATCAGATGACCTTCCTGATGCATACTTGTTTAATTTGGAAGTTGTACCTCAATGGGCTAAGACATTGGTGCCAGTATTGACATACGGGCCTAAACATCCAGTAGTAAACACTCAAGATAGGGAGATAGTAAAAGCCCAAAAATACCAAATCATGGCAGGAAGTATGTACAAGCATACAGATCAAGGGATCCTAGCTTGTTGTGTGGAAGAGGATGAGTACGCAAAATGGTTGCAATTAGCACATGTAGGTGCATTAGAGCAACATTACTCAAGGCAACGAACCCTACAGACACTAAGGAGACTCGGAGTGCATTGGCAAATTATGGAAGCAGATGTCCATAAGATGTGTAAGGAATGCCCAGTCTGTTGTATTAGACCGCCTGTGGAACACACTACTCTTTATCAAGTGTCTCTAGTACCAGATTGGAGTGAACCACTAGTAGCCTTCCTGAGGACAAAAACATTCCCTCAAGACATGACTTTGGCTAGGAAGAGAACTTTAGAACAAGAAGCCCTAGACTACTCACTCATTGGAGATACCTTACACAAGCGTGGCAAAGGTGGTTACCTTAGACTATGTGCCCATGAGAGTGAATATCTTAAGATTTTGGAAACTTCTCACCAAGGTGTAGCAGGTGGACACTTTGGACCAGATCGAGTGATCAAGGCAATCCTATTTGCAGGATTATGGTGGCCAACCCTTCACATAGATGCACATACCTATGTGAACAGATGTGACGTGTGTCAGCGAACTCAGTATCCTATACGTAAAGATGAGATGCTTTGAAACCTATGATGGGTGGAAGAGCATTCTCTAAGTGGGGAATAGACTTCGTAGGTCCTATTGATCCCCCAGCTAAGGGTTCTCATGCTGAATACATTATTGTGGCCACTGACTATCTAACCAAGTGGGTAGAGGTTAATGCTACGACAAAGAATGATGCTCAAACGACAGCTAAGTTCTTATTTGAGAATGTGTTCACTAGATACGGGCTACCTATAGAGCTAGTTTCTGATAGAGGCACCCACTTCTTGAATGAAGTTATTGAAAATCTTCTCCAAGAAAACTTGGTAGTACACTAGAAGTTAGCCCCCTATCATCCACAAGCTAACGGGCAAGCCGAAAGGAAAAATAAGATTCTATGCAATGTGCTCACCAAATTAGTGAATAATAAACGCTCTGATTGGGACAAGCAGCTACACCACGTTGTTTGGGCATACAGAGTTGCCTATAAAACGGTACTCCAAGCCACACCCTTTCAGATGGTGTTCGGCCAAAATGCAGTGCTATCATTGGATTTCCTGATACCTACATTGAGAATAGCACAAGAGCACGAGTGGAGAGGCCATGAGCTCTCATCTAGAATCTTTGACCTGGAACGATTAGGTGAAACAAGACTGAGTGCTGCAACAAGAATATATGCAGCTAAGAAAAGACAAAAATCATATTTTGACGCACATGTAAAGGATAAAGGCTTGAAAGCGGAAGACCTAGTCCTAGTCTACACTTTGAAGCAACATGCACAGAAATTAGAGAAGCGTGGCTATGGACCTATGATCATAAATAGGATCTCCACAAGTGGAGCAGTTCAATTAGCTACATTGGAAGGTGATGTTCTCCCTAGCTACATTAGCGGATGCATAGTCAAACTTTATGAAGAACCCCTCACTGAGGAAATGCTCAACCGACTCAACACCGCCAAGAAACGCAAAGAAGAGGAAAAGCGAATTCGAGAAGAGGCACAGGCAGAAGCATTGGAACGCATCCGAAGAATGAAGTTAAGAAGACAGGGTAGAGATCAGCCCATGAGAGATGCCTATGTAGCTCACGAATATCACATGGCTATGTGTGAAGTTTCATGTATTAGCTCTCATAGAATAATTGACCGATGTCCTTTTGTCACTTTAGAGATAGGACATGGAAAGAGTGTAAGGACTATACGAGCCTTGATTGACTCACGTGCAGCCACTAGTGCTGTTAAACTTTCCTACTGTCAAGAATTGAACTTAAGAGTCAATCCTGGAGAAGCATATCTCATAGGATTGGGAGGTGTGGAAACCCCTTGCATGGGCGAGGTGGAACTTCCCCTCTACATTCAAGATGTTTTACTGACAGTTAAAGTACTAGTGTGTCAAGATGAGGATCTCACTGAGCCTCTTGTCTTGGGTCAAGACTGGATCTATGATCATGCAGTCAACCTAAACCTAAGAAGTGGACTTCTTCAGGTATGGGTAAATCAGAGTCGAATTACAGTTGAGTTAGACAATGAAGCACTCAAGGAACTAGGAAAGCCACACCCTCCTGGTCCTTCCAGGAGTACACATGAAGATGACCATGCTATTCTTGTCAAAAACTATGTGTTGCAGAAGGATGATTATCTCAACAAAGAAGTAAAGGGTACGATGGAACTCCCTTCTTTTCCAAAGGCCATCAGGATGCAGCAACTAGAGGCAGATAAAATGCAGAAGAAGCAGACTACCTATGCTCGAAGCAAAAAGAAAGTACGAAGCAAGGTGTCCCAGCCACCAAAGCAAATGTGGGTGCGGAAAGGTGAGCATCCTATTGCGGTCAAGCCACAACAACTGGCTCAACTTCCTATTAGTGATCAATGACACGACACTAGTAAGAGGTCTTCCAAAAATTCTTCGATGAAAGTGAAGTCTATCTGGGTACCCAAGAAGTCGATGAAGGTTGGTCCACAATTAAGACAAACTTGGGTGCCTAAGGCTTGCTTGCAGGCTCAAATAGCTACACACACATCACACCATGTACAACATGATTCACTCACTCGAACCGCCGATGCCCACTCTTATTCGATACACACAAACACATATTTGCCCACAAGCACGAGCACACTCACTTGTAAATGGGTCCCTAAAAAGCCTCATTTCCAAGCAGACACTCTCATAAAGCCCTCCAGAGTCTCCAAAAAATCAAAACAGAGTGCCATCCACTATGTTTGGAAACCCAAACCTTGTAATAAACCACCTGACGTGTTTGTAAAGTCACCCCGCATACTAACTGAATCCACACCGCACCTAACCACCTCAAATATCACATAAGAACTGTCATCCACTAACCACACATTGCACTCACTATCATACACACACTTACTAACCCACTAACCACATCACAATTCATCAAGTCAATGTTGTAACGGGGAAGCAGTGTCATTTTGTGTCCATTGCAATGTTAACATTCATTCATACAGAACCGGCAGCTAATTCTTCAACATGGCCGAGGTTGCAGGAACAAGCTCTCAAGCAGGAACGGGCCAGCAAGTGGTGGATTTAGAGAGTTTACCAAAATTATGCCGGAGACAAATGAAAGACCAGAAGAGTTGCAAGCCATCCAAATCATACCAGTCGCGGACCCCCCAAGTGGCCATACCATGCCTGTAGGAAAGGCCTCCCACTAGTTTAGTGAGGTTGTTGGACCCTTGGGAGAGGGATCATACCTATGGGAGTCAGAGTTGGATTTCAATGGGAAGCAAGGTAAATACCATTTCTTTACAAGGGAATTCGAAAAGTTACAAAATGTAGAAGGTCTACGTCTAGTATGGGAGAAGGCAAGATTGGATGCATACTTCAGTGCCCGGCTCCCAAAGCCTAACTTCATGCGATGCTACTATCTCATCAATACCTTGACTCCAAGCAAGAATCCAAAAGGTGCAAGCTCATTTGTGCTCCCCTCTCTAACAAAAGGAAATGAGCTCAGAAGGTTTAGGCTCTCAAACAACTTAGTGAGAGAGGCCCTAGATATGCGTGGAATGCATATTCCAACAGAGAAGGAGACCCTAGTGCTTGATTACATGAAGAATCGAAGCCTCACCAAGCTCAAGGACATGGTGGCCATGACGCCCAATATTGCAATACATCTGCAAATGTGCATGCAACACTTTGCTTTTCTTGCCCAAGATAGATTCACCATGCTGCCCAAGAAGATATGGTTTAGTTTGTATCTAGCAGAGACACAGAACCTCACCATCAACTTACCCCATTGGATAATTGATCAGATACACCTAGCCCACAAACGATGGCCACGGAAGCATGTTTTATATGGATGTTGTGCTCTAACTAGAATAATTTATAGGTGTTTGGCTTATGACATCCCTATTCAACGGGCACTGATGTGGAATCAAGTACAACAGTTTAGAGGCCAGTCATCCACTGGACCCCCTTCCGAGAAGATGAGAGGAACGGTCCAAGTACCTTGTGCTCAACCACGTGGAGCCACCCTAACACCGTATGTTACCCCACCACCCCGAAGGGTTCGGCCATTCACACTACGACTTCCAAGATGTAGCACTGATGGCCCTAATTTGATATTTCCTCCCATCCCAACTGATCTTGAATTTCCCGGAGGTGCACCCTTGGAAAAACTCACGAATGAAGACTTTGAACAATTGTTAAGAGACGTAGATCTTGAGGCAGAAGAGGAACAACAAGTGGAGAATGTTCAACCGCAGGCACCAACCTCCCAAGTACCTGTTACCATAGTTGAAATGGATGAAGAGGACGATGAAGATGAAGAATATGAGGAAGATGAGGAGGAATATGACCAAGGGCATCAAGATGAGCAACAAGAAGTGCCAGAACTTGTAGGTGCACCTGCATACACAACCCAACTACAAAGGTTATATGATACGATCAAAGTAGTGCAAGAAAGGCATCAACTCTCCCTTGCATCCGACCAAGCCTTGATGCAAGAAATGCTAGCAGATGACGGAGTGGATCAAAATTTTATTAACACCCTCAAATTAGTGTCAAAATCCTTAGGAGTTCCGGAGGCTGTCCACAAAACAGTCAGCCAGTCCGTGAGATATGACAGACACAGAGTCGACACATTACCATGAGCAGGTAAGACTATCGGAATACCCATCACAGAACTAGATGCAACCATCAAAACCACAGCTACCCCCACCACCACCATTGACCTCTCTACTGAAAATTTTGTTCAGACATCGCCCATCTCACCCCCGCACCCTCCATCCCCACCTTCTCCACCCCCACCACCACCTCCTACCATGGAAGAAACTGCAATCATCACATCTACCTTCACTTACAACCCAACCTCATCCACATTCTTCCCCCTTCGAGAGCCAACCTCACAGGACACCCTCTTCTCTTCCATCCCCAACCCCCTATACACTTTACCCTTTTTGTCCTCCAAGCCCATAATTGGTCTCCCCATAATTCCGAGTGTGATGAGAAACCCCGCACCCATAGAAGGCATCCTTTGTTTCCCAGCTTATCCCCCATTACAGGTAACCCCATTCCATGACCCACACTTTCCATATGCTCCCTACACATCACTCAACCCAATCGCACCACCCCAATACCCATCCTTCATGGAGGAGTCCATCCGCACTCCACTGTCTCAGAGGCACAGTCCCCAGATGTTCACAACAACATCAATCTACACAAACACCACCCTCACTTCACCTACCATACCAACTTACATGGTAGCCCCTGCACACACCATTCTGTCCGACCCAATGGACATTTCACCAACCACAGCACCTCTCCCCACAATTCCACCATCTCCCCCTCCCCTACCCCCCACCTCACCACTCACCACATCATTGGCTGACACAACATTCACTACCTCCCTTCCCATTCTCACTTCCCCTGCATTCCAAACTTTCCCCCTTGCATCTCATAATGTAAATAGCACATTTAATACATTACTTCAGTGTGCACATAAACTACAACAAGAATACCACCAATTGGAAGAACGTACCGCTACCCTCCAGGCAGAATCTCAGTGCCTACAAGCTAGAGTCAACACTCTAGAAGTTGATTACCAAACGCTCCTAGCAGAACATACCACCTTACAACAGGCTCACACAGAATTCGAATCGAAGATATCGACGGTGGATGATAAAGCAGTCCAGGAATTGGAAAGTGTGCTGCAAGCGCAAATGATATCCAATGCTACACTCAGATGCAATCTTGGGCTATTAAGGAAGCATATGGCAGCATCATTAGAAGAAAACAAGCGGCTTCATCAACAAAACCAAGATAATTTTGAAGCAGCTATGGAAGGAACCGTAGGAACAACCATTAGCCCTACCAAGTATAAAGCGGTCCCATCAGAAGACATTCGCATTTTACTCGAGGAGCATGCCAATTTTTTGGAGTCATATGAAAAGTTAGAGGCTGAATGTGCTGACTTAAAGAAGCAGATAGCCAGTGCCCCCACAGCTCAACAGGAGCCGGTAATCTTGCAACACTCTACAGAAGAATTAGAGACCCTCCAGAAGTAGCTGGTAGAACTCCAAGCATGTCTCTTACTATATGAAAGGCCACCCTCCCCAGCTGAAGAACCAGAACCTGACACAGTAGTGGAAATCCCCGTCGATGACAGCTATGAAGAACCATACGAGCCGATGCCAACACCGGGAGCTGAGTTACAGAGGAAGGACAGGACACTTTAGAAATTGGAGTCCCAGATTGGGTCAAAAGGGTTGAGAAAGTGGGAAACACACATGATGATTGTGTCGCCCTGCAAATCCAATCCCTCACAAATCTGGAAGAAACTATTCTTCGATCTTCTTACTTTCAGCACCTATCCCACCAACGGTTAATCACAACATCAGAGCCGCAATACATGCCTTACTATGTCTTGCTACATGATTATAATGCAGAAGTTAAAAGGCATACCGGGAAGGAGCCCACATTTGCCACTCAATTTGAGCCGGAGGACTTACCGGAAGATGCCCGTGCTGGCTCAAATTTTCAACCTACGTGGCGTGCACGGTTACTAACTGACTACCCTGAGATGATGAGCACCAGGGCAACCATGCCACTGTATATCAAGTATAATCCATGCTATTGCCCAATGGTACATCGCAGATCATGGCAAGCATTTGCAATCAAGGTACGCAATAATAAAGAATGCTCGGCATGGGTCAACTATCCATATTTTTCTCCATCTCGAGGGACCCCAACCGTAGCCTACATGATATCAACAATTCGACACTGGTCTACACGTCTACAAAATGTACCCAACATAGCCGCAAAAATGTGTATGAAAATATTCGAGCTCATGAAAATTGTCTTCAAAACCTTTTGAAAGGTACAGGCTCCATACATTTCCGCCCCTGGATTCTCTCAAGGTAACAAGGATTTAGTCTACGACATGAGCCAAACTCCCTCGGTCAACATAATCTTTGCCTGGCATGCACGAATAAAGTATTTACCCACATGCTTCAAGCAGATCTTTGAAGAAATGTTCTCTACAAGGTTCTAGGAATATCACTCGAAAATTTTCATTCCCAGACCAACACATTTGCTACATCTATTCGTAGTAGAACAAGCCATCCATGCAGATCACTTGCGTCTGCCACATCCAGACATTCCAGGGCCCATTGATTGGGATCACATGATGACAGACTTGGCCAAAGGACTATGCATCCAAGAACATCAGCTTGCCACTCATGTTGTGGAATATTACATCCAACACTCCCAGCAACAAGGGTCTGTCAGGGACGACAGACGCGAGAGAGGGGGGTGTTGATAGCAGTCAGGGCACACAAGGACTGACGAGACAAGGAAGCCAGTGGAGAGAGTCAGAGCAAAGGGAAGGATTAAGTAGACAGAGCAGTCGCCACAGGTCTGGCAGATAGGCCCTTCAAATTTTCCAAATCAACATCTTTATAACAGTGATTCTCATCACTAACAATCATTGTAAATATAATTTCATATTTTTGTAGCTCCATTTTGTGCAAGCCGAGTCCTTGAGCTTGAGGAGCTTTAGAAGTACCTACCTATCAATTTTCATATTTTTTAGACTCCGTTTGAGCCCCCAAATAAGCCCTAGAACCTAATTTTTAACTAGGCCAAACACTAGGTCTGGACAGGGCCAAAGCTAGTCAAAAACTATAAAAAGAGCTAGAGAGCTCATTTTTGAGGTTAGCTTGTTGTAGGATTGAGCTTATAAGAGCACTTTTGAGTAATTTAAAAGAACGTCATTGTCTCTCTCTTTGCTCTTGCCTTGTGTGTGCGTGTGTGTATGTGTGTGCATGTTAGTGTGCTTCTCACTCACACACTTGTGCCATCACTTGTTCGAGGTCTTCATACCATCCTCACGTCTTCCCGGATTGACATTAAAGGAGGTGCTACTCATCATTGAGCTACAATTTGTTAATCCAAAAGGTAGAATCATAAACTCAAAGTGATCATATCGTGTTCGAAAAGCTGTCTTAGGAATATCCTCTGTTTTGATCCTAATTTGGTGATATCCAGATCTTAAGTCAATCTTAGTGAATACAGTCGCTCCACTTAATTGACCCAATAATTCATCTATGTGAGGGAGAGGATACGTATTCTTAATTGTTCTTTTATTCAACCCCCTATAGTCAATGCATAATCTATAAGAGCCATATTTCTTCTTCTGAAATAAAACAGGTGCACCCCAAGGTGAGACACTCGGTCTTATCAAGCCTTTCTTTAGCAGATCATCTAATTGAATCTTAAGCTCCTTTAATTCATCGATGTTAAATCTATAGGGTGCTCTATAATATGGTTCACTCCCTGGATATAGGTAAAAAGCATGGTCAATCTGCCTAGGTGGAGGTATACGAGACAACTCTTCTAGGAATACATCTGCGTATTCTTTCAAAAGATTTTCTACATAATTCAGAACAGCTTCCTCATTATCTTCTTCATGCATGTTGTTTACATACACTATAAATGTTCTACAACCATCATGTATACCTTTAATTATCTGCATAGCAAAAGCAAGGATAGGTTTAGGGCTATAGGCATCACCTAGAGTATGAATAGATTCATCATCTAGCTTTAAAGTGATCGTTCTTTGTTCACAATCAATCATCGTAGAATTTTTACCTAACAAATCCATGCCAATGATTGCATCACTCTGTTTCATCTCAATTACATGGAAGCTTCCAGAAAAGCACCTATCAGAAAGAGTAAATTCAAGGTTTCTAATATATTATTTCATGGTGTAATCGTTTCATTGACCATCTCTATAGGTTTGGTTATCTACATATTTAGGGCTATCCCTAGATTGTGTACCAATTTGAAAGATAGAAAAGAATGGGTACTACCAGAATTGATCAAAAATCTGATTTTATGTGCAAAAATTATACCCACAATCGTGATTATAGAAGCCTTTGGGAAAGAACGAACCACCATGCAATGTAAAGTAGAGTCACGGCACTTACCTCGATCATCTGCTTCCTCAATAATTGTACCCTCGATGATGTTTATCGCTTTTGATTGTGTGGGTCCAATACTGCCTTATTCAGGCACTCATATGTCGAATGCCCTTGCTCCCCGCAACGAAAAAACAGACCAAATCTTTTTGCCCTCTCAATAAGATTAGGGTCTTGTTGCCACTGGATTGGTTAATGCCTCCTTTGATTTTCCACGTGAGCAGGATTCTTGCCTTGGTTATTTGAAGATAGAGTCTTCTTTGAATTGTTCATGTTCATTGCAACAAGTCTTTGTGGCCTATGTCACATTGCAATGAATCTGCTTCTATTTGCCTTCTACAAATTGAACTTCTCCATCTTCTCAAATTTCTCGGCCATCATAAATGCATCAAGAAAATCAATGCATCCAGATCGCTTGAGTTGATAGCGAAGTTCCTTATGAAGCCCTTCAATAAATTTACTCTTTAGAGCGTTACCACTAGCCTCGAATGCATATTTATGAAGATGTAGGAACTTCTCTTTGTACTCATCAACAGATAAGCTATGCTTATCACTTTCGTGTTGTCGGAAATTATAGAACTCCATCTTCTTCTCCATATGGTAGTGTGGAGAACAATAGCATTTTTCAGCTTGTTCTCTAAATTCTTCCCATAGAACTCGACCAGAACACGTTCGAGTCTGCATATACGACTTCCACCATAGCTTTGCGATCCCACCCAGGTGTAGGATCCCAAATTTTGCCTTGGATTCTTCACTAAATTGTCGAAGATCAAAGAAATCCTCCAATTCTTCAATCCATGCCTCAAGATCTTCGCCAATCTTCTTCTCACCATCAAAATCATTCAACTTTGCCTTCTTGAAGACGTGGTTAAGGGCAAACTCACCTGGTTCCATGTCTTCATAATTGCATTTTTGTTTTCCACGAGGTACACTACATGTTCCTGCATCTTCATCTACTTCATCCTTCAACTCCACAAACAAATTTGTTGCTCCTCGTTGCTTTCTGCCTCATTCTTTGCACAATTCTCCAAGAAGCGTCTGAATAGGCTCCTCTTGTTCAGGAATCTTTTGTCTTGGACCTTCCATCATTCACGAGGATTGATTCTGCTCTGATACCACTTGTAGCGTTTCCTCAATCACAATCTTTTCCCAATCACAATCTCAAAAATAATAGAGGAGAGAAGAATGCAGAGATTGCCCAAGGTAAGAGAAAATATGATGCCAAAGAGTAGAAACAAATATGATGTAGAGAAGGAAGAATTATGATATTATAGATGTGAATCAGTGGTTACAATAGCTTTGGTCAATAGCTTCTTGACGAAGCCTCTACCTCTCGATCACCCTCGAGCTATGACAATTGCATTCACACTCGCACTCTTAATCACACTCTCACTCTCGCTCTCACTCTCACTCTCACTCTCAATCTCAATCACAAGGTAATTCTCAAATTTCTGTGTATCTCTTGTGTTGATGTGCAGGTCTCCCTATATAAGAGTTTGATCGATGCCCTCCCAAAGAAGTGTGCGATCCACCAAATTTAGAAAAAGTCGAGTTTCTCCAAAACTTTCGCAAAAAGCCACGGGATCGTAGTGTGCCTTTTCTTTAGCATACCTCCCAAAAATAGGAGAAAAACACCAAAAAGACATATCCTAAAATATCCATAATTAGACATGGTGACACGTGAGCATCAGAGTCATGGATTCGAATAGAATTAGATAAGCCCTCATTCTTTTCTTTTTTTTTTTAAGTGTTGGAAAACACAACTTTTCAAAGCCCTATAACTCAAAAATGGTAAGGAATTAGCTTAAGCTTGTGAGAGACACTTATTCAATTTTGCAATCTGCACGATAATGTTAGATACATACGAGGTCCAAATCCACATCCAAATGCCACTTTTAGCCCTGCAAGTTTCAAAATTCTAGAGAGAGAGTAAAATCAAGGCATTTTCTTACAATGAACTAAATGTAGGACTCTAAATGAGGTACTTAAAACATGGTTCACAAAAATTTCACACAGGCACTTTCATTCTCTTATACTTGCTCTACCTTTCTCTCATACAGAGTTTTCCTTAATTTTTTCATCTTCATCTTCAAAATTCCACTAGAAAACATGATGCGAATAAGGTCTAGAGAGAGAATATGAAACTTGTCAACCCAAAAATTTTCCTACATGCATAAAATGACCTAATTATTCATTCTAAGCATTACTCCCACAATGAAATTCAAAAAGTTCAAAATGAATTATTTCACTAGAAAAGAACCCTATTACACTATGGATGTATATGTGTGTGTATGCATATATTTGTATATATGTGTATGTGTGTATATATGTGTATATTATGTGTATATATATATATATATATACATATATATATATATATATATATATATATATATATATATATATATATATATATATATATATATAGTTACACATATAAATATATCAAATAAAAGCAATGCATAGCGTGCATTATCAGGACGATGAGCCATAAGTGTTCGCATCTCTTTAAGACACCACTTATGCGACCATCTAGTCCCAAACTTTGTCCCAAGTGAACTAAGTACGTATTTTTTATCCTCATCATGCTCACTCAAAAAATAAAAAAATCAAGTAAATAAAACATAAGATATTTATTTTAATTTATATGTAAAACTTATACTTACTTCCACTACAAGTGGACAAGGCGCAGGTAAGAGTTACATAATGCTCATCCTTCTCTTGAAATCTAATCCATTCCCTATAGACACTATATTCCCCTCTAGCTTGATATTGCACTCCAACCCTAAGGTGCCTATGCATGTCCTCATAGGCACGTGTGCTCTCCTCTCATGATCTCGAGGTGGTATATGTGTCCTGAAAATAGATAGTTAAAAATAAATAAAAATATGTGTTATTATATCATTAAAAAAAGAATTTGTGAAAAGAAAACATACCTATGAGCATATAGATCTCTTCCTGCACGTGGAGCCGTAGAAGAGCCCTCCTCTGATCATTGGCTAAGCATCGAGATCCTATAATTGATCTCATCATCATGCATCTCTAAGTACTCATGCATGATGATCCCTAAGGTATCACGTGGAAATTTGTTCTCATAAGACTTTTTACGAGAGTGAGTTTCACCTTTTTTCTCTCTACTAGGATCCATAATACCTGTACATATAAAACAAAATGGGTTAAAAATCAATATATGTATGTGCACATATATATGCATGTATATGTATGTGTAATTATATGTATATGTGTATGCATGTGTATGTATGCATTGTGTATGTGTG
This sequence comes from Ceratopteris richardii, assembly GCA_020310875.1. NCBI lineage: Eukaryota > Viridiplantae > Streptophyta > Polypodiopsida > Polypodiales > Pteridaceae > Ceratopteris > Ceratopteris richardii. The sequence goes on from CM035431.1 coordinate 110,891,186, forward strand.
TGTGTATGTGTGTGTGTGTGTCTATGTGTGTATGTGTGTGTTTATGTGTGTATATATGTGTATGTGTGTATATATGTGTATGTGTATATATGTGTGTATGTGTGTGTATGTATGTGTATGCATGTAAGCATGTATGTATGCATATGCACGTGCATTATGTACTCAAATGTATGCATGTGTGTGTGTGTATGTGTGTGTATCCATGTAAGTATGTATGTATGCATATGCATATGCTTTATGTATGCATATGTATACATGTATGTGTATGTGTGTGTATGTGTCTCTATGTGTGTGTATGTGTCCATGTGTGTGTGTATGTGTGTGTGTGTCTATGCATGTATGTGTGTGTCTATGTGTGTATATATGTGTGTATCTATATATATGTGTCTATATGCATGTGTATGTGTGTGTGTAAATGTGTGTGTAAATGTGTGTGGATGTGTGTGTGTATGTGTGTGTGTGTAAGTGTGTATGTGTATATGTGTGTATGTGTGTGTGTGTATGTGTGTCTGTCTATGTGTGTATGTGTGTGTCTATGTGTGTATGTGTGTGTTAATCTGTGTATATATGTGTTTGTGTATGCATGTGTATGTGTGTGTGTATATGTGTGTGTATATGTATGTGTGTATGTGTGTGTGCGTATGTGTGTGTATGTGTGTGTATGCATGTGAGCATGTATGTATGCATATGCATGTGCATTATGTATGCAAATGTATGCATGTTTGTGTATGTGTGTATGTGTGTGTGTATGTGTGTGTGTATGTGTGTGTGTATGTGTGTGTGTATGTGTGTCTATGCATGTAAGTATGTATGTATGCATATGCATATGAATTATGTATGCATGTATGTGTATGTGTCTCTATGTGTGTGTATGCATATATGTGTGTGTATGTCTCTATGTGTGTGTGTATGCATATATATGTGTGTATGTGTCCATGTGTGTGTGTATGTGTGTGTATATGTGTGTGTGTATGTGTGTATGTGTGTATGTGTATGTGTGTGTGTCTCTATGTGTGTCTATGTGTGTATGTGTGTGTCTATGTGTGTATATATGTGTGTATCCATATATATGTGTCTATATGCATGTGTATGTTTGTGTGTAAATGTGTGTGGATGTGTGTGTGTGTGTAAGTGTGTATGTGTCTATGTGTGTATGTGTGTATGTGTGTGTATATGTGTGTGTGTATGTGTATGTGTGTGTAAGTCTGTATGTGTCTATGTGTGTATGTGTGTTTGTATATGTGTGTGTGTATGTGTGTATATCTATGTGTGTATGTGTGTATGTGTGTATGTATGTGTTTATGTGTGTATGTATGTGTGTGTATGTATGTGTGTGTATGCATGTGTATGTGTGTGTTTTGGGGTTCGAATACAACACATCAACTACTTGACTCTGGTAAACCAAGTTCTCAGCACCACTCTGCTACACACAGAGAATTGACTTCTAGCAAATTTCAGATCTATCACTGCTCTGCTGAAATAGAGTATAATTTTAAAGATTCTAACCTGCAATAGACAGAGTTTTACGCTTGCGCAGAACAAATTTAGGCAAAAATCATAATTACAAATCTTCTAAAACAGACCTTACAAGATAGAAAGAGTTCATGAGAACATTCGGGTAATACAAACAGTAAATCCTTACATGATTGATCCAGCTTGGCTCAAATATGTATGTGTGCTATTACAAGAATGAAGAATCTCTCTTCTGTTTCTCCTACTTCTTCTTTCTTCTTCCGCTCCTACTTTCTTCTTCTCTCCTTCTTTTTTACTCGCGGGAACCAAAACATAACTACTCACTTCTTGCGAAGTCGGCGCTCAAATAAAATATTACTCTCTATTAAAAATCCGAATAAGAAACATCCGAGTTAGAAGAAATCAGATTCAACAACAATCTAATTGAGTATTCTCCAAATTAACAGAGTTTCAGAACTTAAATTAACTATATATCTTCAAAATTCTTCTACCCTCAACAATGTGTGTGTAAATCAGTGTGTATATGTGTGTGTATGTGTGTGCATGTGTGTATGTGTGTGTATGTGTCTATGTGTGTATGTGTGTGTATGTGTGTGTATGTTTGTGTATGTGTGTGTATGTGTGTGTGTGCATCTATGTATGTATGTGTGTGTATGTGTGTGTCTATGTCTATATATATGTGTGTGTATGCATGTGTATGTGTGTGTGTAAATCTATGTGTATGTGTGTATATGTGTATGTGTGTGTATGTGTGTGTATCTATGTGTGTATGTGTGTGTCTATGTGTGCATATATGTGTGCATGTGTATATATGTGTGTGTATGCATGTGTATCTATGTGTGGAAATGTGTGTGTGTGTTGGTCATTTCTTTAGGTTCTTGTCGGTGTGGTGTAGACTCTTGGGGTCTCTGTAGGTCCTTCAGCTGGTCGGCAAGCTGATCATGTGCTTCTAAAAGATTGGCATAAGTTTCCAAGATTTGTTGTATGCTTTCTGAGGGAACAGCTTGAAATTTAACCGGGTCTATGGATGCTCCCGGGGTGTTCTCCATGGCCGCCTCGAGGTTCTCTTGGTTTTGTTGTTGAAGCCGTCTGTTCTCTTCTTGCGCTGCTGCCAGATGTCGTCGTAGCAAAGCCATGTTTCGTTGAAGCCTTGCATTGCGGCCCATTTGATCTCGCAGCTGTTCCTCCATGGCTTTGCTCTCTTCCATATGCCTCGCTTCGAGTTGCGCATTTGCCTGTTCGAGGGCGGATGTCTTGCTTTGTGACTCCGTATGACTGAACTCCAAAGCATTGACACGCTCTTGGAGAGTTGCTGAGAGGGTGCAAAGCTCTTTGTTATTTTCTTCCAATAATGTATATTCCTGCTTAAGCTGAGTGGCAGCTTCGAGCATCGTGTCGAGTGCAAGACTAAATGAGGTGGATGCGGGGGTAAGGATGGAAGATGCAGGGGGTTGGGAAGTGGGAATGGGAAAATTGGATGTTGTGCCTATCGTGTGTGGAAGTGGTGATGTGAGTGTAATAACCTGTGATGGTGTTGTGAGAATAGTGGTAGTGGGTGACCCAGCGGATGGTGAGATGTCCATGGGATCGGACATGAGAGAGTGTGATTCGTGAAATGTGAACACCGGGATGGTGGGTGGTGTGATAGTGGTGGCTGTGAATGTGGGGAAGTGAATTTGGGGAAGGGACTTTTTCTTATGTTCATCAACCTGTTGAAGAATGTTTACAAGTTGGGTCCAGAAGGAGGGTTGGGTGATTAGTGTGGTGCCCGAGGCAGTTACAAGGGATGGGGTAGGTAGAGTTTGGGAGGGAGGAAATGGAGGGGTGGAGGGTAAAGATATGGAAAGAGTCTGACTAGTGACAGATGGTTGTCCAAAGGCATGGGGGAAGGAAGGGTGACCTAATTGGGGTTCAAAAATCTGAGTGACAGAGATGGATGAGGGTGAAGGAAGGAAGGTGGACACGGGGGTGTGTACAATGGTCTCACTATAGGAGGAGAATGGTTGTGTAGAAAGACACGTGGAGAGAGGCTCTGAGGGTGGGATAGGAGAAGATGGGGGGGATGGTGCATGCGTAATGTCCTCCGGTTCATCATTGGGCCTAGGGCTAATCATGTGAACATCTTCTGATGTGGACGTAGCTAACGCGGTAGATACTTCCATCTGAATCATCTTTCCTTGTCGCGGTCGTGTATCAATTCTTCTTTGATCATAAGCAGGGTTCTCTTGATAGACCAAGGTTCTCATTGCTTCACTGATGCCACAGGTGTCCGCCAAAAGATTTAGCGATTCTACAAACTGGGGGTCGATATGCTCTGAGTGTAACATCTGGTTTACTAGGGCCCTATTTGCTTCTTCTGACATTTTATGGCGTCGTTGTACCTGCTTGATTGTTTGGTATAGTCGTTTGAGCTGTGCCGTATATGCAGGGGCTTCGTCTTCACTCTCTTCCGGGTTATCTCTTGGTGCCTTCTCCTGAGCTTGTGTGCTTAGTCTTTGAGGAAGTTGTGCCACTCCTATCTCCTGTACACTGCTTGTCTCGCCTCGTGCATGTTCTCTTTGGGTTGATGCCCCCGGATCGACATTGTCAGGGCAACCTTCACTGTCTGATAGATGAGCCGTCTGCAGAAATGTTTCAAAATCAAAATTTGGGTCCTCGGTGAAGGTGGCCATCGCTGCAAATTCTGCATCGGTAGGTAGCGGAGGGGCAGAAGGAGTGGGCTGTACCACCTCTCTTGGTTGAGACTCCTGGAGATGGATTGTGATAGGTGCCACCTGGGCTTCCTCTCTAGTGGAGACTTCGGCGGTGGTTACTGGAGGGATCAGGACCTGTGAAAGGGATCCACGCATTCTTTTTGCAGGCTGACTCCCTGACTTTCGCCCTTTGAACAGCTCCAGGTGTGCATATTTTAGGGCTCGAGCAACTGGCACATCATATGCCAGACATCTGTAGATGATTCTCGTCAACGCACAACACCCATGTAAAGTGGGCTTCCTCACCCCCCGCTTGCCTGCCTCATACACCTGATCTAAGATCCATACCGGCATCTTGATGGGCAAGCTTCCGGTCTCTGCTAAATACAACCCGTACCATATCTTCTTGTGAGGCTGAGTGAAACGGTCCTGAGCGGGAAATGCAAAGTGCTGGAGGCACATCCGCAGGGGTATGGCGATGTTGGGGGTGAGGGCGCACATTTCTTTGAGCTTCTTGACTCTATTGCTTTTCATTGATTCTGGTATCAAAGGGTCGCGATCTGAAGGCACATGAGTTCCATACATTTGAAGGGCTTCCCTGATTAACGTTACATTTAATTCAAACTTCCTCATCTCCTCCAGATTGGATAAGGAGGGCACCCAGAATGTGCCTGAATGATCTTTATCCCCGGTAGGTTTCAACGTAGCAATCAAGTAATAGCACCTGAGGAAGTCAGGTTTAGGTAGAGCTGCACTGAAGTAAGCTTGTAGTCCTGCCTTTTGCCAGATATCCTGAAGTGGAGCTGCATTCTGTAAGGTCTCAAATTCTCTTGAAAAGAATTGGAAGGTCCACCAAACCCCTCCGCACTCCATCTTGGACTCCCATATGTGATCTGCGTCTCCCAAATCCCCTGGCATTTCATTGAACCAATGGGAGTGCCCTTTTACTCTTTCGGTTAGTCCACTGGGTGGATCTGGAATAGGAATCCTTCGCACATTCAAGAATTCTTCAGGCCTAGCTGTTGGTGGAGCTTCCACTGGCATGGCATCCCAATTGATAGGAGCACCAGATCCTGCCTGAGAGCTTGTGCCTGCCGCTGTTGCCATGAGAGTAGGTTGCTTATCTGCTGGAAGACGAAAGGCACATTAGTGTTGCATAGGAAACAAGATGTAATGGTGTTCCCTTCACAATACTAACATGACAATTCCGGAGGTCAGTGGTTAGTGGTGAGGTGTTTATGATATGTGTGAGTGGTGATTAGAGGTCATTGTCGTCCTAGATGCATACTTTGGTGATGCAATGGGCTCGGAATGCTTTGTGTTAGTGTGGACGGATTTACAGATTAGGGTCAGGGGGTTAAGTACACAGTTTAATTCTCCACACTTGATAAGTAAGTAGTAGCTCTTAGAGCTAAGGACACGTGAAGATTTTGGTATGAGAGTGTGATGTATTTGGGACCTTGTGGGCACCCATTTCCAGACATTCCTGGGGTTGATGGGAGTGGGGACAGTGAGAGGTGTAGGTATCTTGTCACATTCTGAGTTGTTGGCCAAGAGTGCTTGTGAAAGTTGCTTCATCCTAGTGCCTGAAGGTGAAGTAATTTGGGCTTGTAAGCTAGCCTTGGGCACCCATATCTGTCTAGCATTAGGGGTGGCCTGCATTGACCGCTTAGGAACCCAAATAGAAATGGTGTGCCTAGGGGTTATCCTAGGGGGCTTCTTAGCTTTGTTCCTTGATGGTGAGGCTCGTTTCTTGTCTCCTTGAGAATCTGCTATTGGAGCTGTGGGTCTCCCATCCTTGCGTATCCAGATCTGCTTCACGCCACGAGATGCTCCATGTTGCGCGGGTTGGCGCTCCTCCCTCTTGATCAGCGGTCTCCTTCGTATAGAGTGATGTTCGGTCCGTTCGTTTAGAATCTTCTTTGGATCAATTAGGAACTCCTTCTTGGCTCCTGAACCTTCAGTAAGATTGACATTCCTCTGCACCATAGAAGTTTGGACAAGCACAACGTGGTTATCTTCGTGTGGATTCCTGGAGGGACCAGGAGTTGGTGCCTGTTCTATTGGTTTGAGTGCTTGATTTTCTAATTCAATCGTGAGACGACTTTGGCCTACCCAAGCCTGAAGAAGTCCACTTCTTAGGTTGAGGTTGACTGCGTGATCATAGATCCAGTCTTGGCCTAAGACAAGAGGTTCGGTCAGATCCTCGTCTTCACACACTAGCACTTTTGCTGGCATGAGGACCTCTTGTATGTAGAGGGGAAGATCCACCTCTCCCATACAAGGGGTTTCAACACCTCCTAATCCTATCAGATATGCTTCTAGGGGATTTACCTCCAATTGCAGCTGTTGGCAATAAGAGAGCCGAACTGCACTTGTGGCTGCTCCTGAATCAATTAAAGCCCTCACGCTTGTTGTGCTGTCTCTTTGTCCTATTTCTAAGGTCACAAAAGGTCGTCGGTCCACTATCTTATGAGTATGTTCACCTGAAGCCTCACACATGGCCATGTGATAGCCTGGAGACTCTTGAGTGTCAGTCATAGGCTGGTCCCTTCCTTGTCTCCTCAACTTCATTCGTCTGATACGCTCTAAGGCCTCTGCCTGTGCTTCTTCTCGAATTCGTTTTTCCTCCTCTTTACGTTGCTTAGCAGTATTGAGTCGGCTTAGCATCTCCTCCGTGAGGGGTTCCTGATACAGCTTGACTCTGCATCTGCTAATATAGTTTGGGAGGACATCCCCCTCTAAAGTGGCTAGTTGTACTGCTCCACTCGTGGAGATCCTATTAATGATCATAGGTCCGTAGCCTCTCTTTTCTAGCTTTCTTGCGTGTTGTTTCAATGTGTAGACTAACACTAGATCTCCTGCTTTCAAGCCCTTATCCTTCACATGGGCATCAAAGTATGCCTTTTGCCGTTTCTTTGCAGCATAGATGCCTGTTGCTGCTCGTAGCCTCGTCTCACCTAAACGCTCTAGATCAAAGATCCTAGAGGACAACTCGTGTCCATTCCACTCATGCTCTTGTGCTACTCTTAAAGCTGGAATTAGGAAATCTAAGGGTAGCACCGCATTTTGTCCGAAGACCATCTGAAATGGGGTGGCATTGAGTACCGTTTTGTAAGCAACTCGGTATGCCCAAACAGCATGATGAAGTTGTTTGTCCCAATCAGAGCGTTTATTATTTACAAGTTTCGTCAATACATTACACAGGATCTTATTCGTGCTCTCGGCTTGTCCGTTAGCTTGTGGGTGATAGGGTGCAGATTTCTTATGTATCACCATGAATTCTTGAAGGAGATTTTCAATGACCTCATTCAAGAAGTGCGTCCCTCTATCACTAACCAACTCTATTGGTAACCCATATCTAGTGAACACATTTTCGAATAAGAACTTAGCCGTCGTTTGAGCATCATTCTTTGTCGTGGCTTTTACTTCCACCCACTTCGTAAGGTAATCTGTGGCTACAATAATGTATTCTGCATGGGAGTTCCTAGCTGGGGGGTTGATGGGACCGACAAAGTCTATACCCCACTTTGAAAACGCACGTCCTCCCATCATTGGTCTTAATGGCATTTCATCTTTTCTTATCGGATATTGGGTACGTTGGCATGTGTCGCAACTCTTCACATAAGTATGTGCATCCATATGAAGAGTGGGCCACCACAGTCCTGAGAATAGAATAGTCTTAATCACTCTGTCAGGCCCAAAGTGTCCACCTGCAGCACCGCTGTGTGCCGTTTCTAAGACTTTCAAGTAGTCTGATTCATGTACGCACAGTCTTAGGTAACCATCCTTGCCTCTTCGATACAGGTTGTCTCCTACTAAAGCATAGTCTTGAGCCTCTTGCTCCATGCTCCGTTTTCTTGCAAGACTAGCCTGATTGGGTAATGTTCCTGTTCTCATGAACTCGACCAGTGGAGCACTCCAATCTGGGATTAATGACATGTGATAAAGAGTGGCATGCTCCACTGGGGGTCTCTCCTGGCACCCTGGACAGCTCTGGATCCACTCTTGTATTTCTTTGTCCATGCTAGGCCAATACACTCCTAAGCGTTTTAGATTCTGCAAGGTTCGTTGTTTAGAGTAGTGATTCCCTAGCAGTCCCTCATGGGCTTGTTGCAACCAACTAGCATGTTCATCATCCTCGACACAACAAGCTAATACGCCCTCGTTATCTTGCTTGTACATACTTCCGGCTAATATTTGATACTTTAGCGATTTTACAATTTCCTCTTTGCTTGTCTTAACATTTTTATTTGCAGGCCCGAAGGTTAGGACTGGTACCAACTTATTTGCCCATTTAGGAACAACTTCTAAATTGAACAGATAAGCATCGGGCAATTCATCAGACACTCCTTGCGGTGGCTCTCCTGAAGTGATGCGAGAAAGATGGTCTGCCCTAAGATGGGTTCTACCTTTCCTGACAACAACTTCAAAGTCGTATTCCATTAGTAAGAGGAACCATCTTACTAAGTGGCCTGTATTGCAAGGTTTATTGACCAAATATAGTAAAGCTTGATGATCAGTGAAAAACTTGAACTTATTGGCCAATAGATAGTGTCTAAACTTCTTCACAGCATATACCATACCTAGGCCTTCTCTTTCCGTTGTGGTGTAATTTCGTTCCGCTGCATTCAATTGCCTACTAGCATATGCTATCGGCAAATCTAGGTTTCCCTCACCTGTGGGTTGTGCTAGTACACATCCTATTGCATGATTGGAGGCATCTACATGGACATGGAAGGGTTTGTTCCAATCTGGTGTAGTCAATATTGGTGCTGTGCATAAACGTCTCTTCAGCTCGTTGAAGGAAGTCTCGCATTCCTCACTCCACTCAAAATTTGTTAACAACCCATAGAGAGGTTTAGCTATGATGGCATACATATGGATAAACCTACGGTAATATCCACAATGGCCCATAAAGGCTTGTACCTCTTTCACATTCCTTGGTCTGGCCAATTCTGCTATTGCTCTTACCTTGTCTTCATCTGTTGATATTCCATTCTTAGAAACAATGTGACCTAAGATCTTACCTTGGCGTACCATAAACACACACTTCTCTGGATTTAGACACACTCGATAATCTCTACATTTGTTGAAGATTTGCCTGAGCTCAGGGATGTGGCCACTTCTCTCTTGGGAATGAGCGCACAAATCATCCACATATACTTCTAAGCTCTTTCGCAAGATGAAGACATGACACATGAGTCTTTGGAATGTGGCAGGTGCATTGGTGAGCCCAAATGGCATCACACAAAATGCAAAGATTCCCCATTCTGTGGCAAAGGCCGTTTTGTGTTGATCTTCGGGGGCAATGGCTACTTGGTTGTAACCTGAAAATCCATCAAGGAAGCTGTAAACTTCCTTGCCTGCAACACGCTCCAATAGATGTTCAGTGATTGGAAGAGGATAACTATCTCGGATCGTAGCGGCATTGACTTTTTTAAGGTTAATGCACACTCGCAATTTCCCATTCTTCTTGGGCACCACTACAATGGGGGACACCCATTCAGTGTGCTCAATCTCATAGATGAATCCAGCTTCAATCAGCCTGTCAATTTCCTCTTTTATTTTGGCCGCATAATTGTCATTATATGTGTAGGGTTTTTGTTTGGTGGGCTTAGCATCAGCAGTCATCGGAATTGTATGAGAGCAAATCTCTGGATCTACTCCTTTCAAGTCTCTATAATGCCATGCGAACACATCCCTATATTCCCTTAATAGAGCTACAAGCTCTGCTTCTTCTTCTGCACTTAGGTCGTCTCCTATGTACGTACATCGCTCTTCGTTCCCTTCAATGGTCACTACAATTTTTTTGGTCTTTTCTTTATTGTCATATGCTTCTCCTATAATGGCCTCTCTCTTAGGCATTCGTACCAAAATTTTCCGGTCTTCCACTTCATATTTCTTGAAATTTTCTGGTACTTCAAACAATGATTCTTCCTCTTCTTGTCTTACTGCTTTCCTTTTCTTTTTCTTTTGACTTCCTTCACTTCCTTTCTTTGAATTTATCGTTTTAATACTCGCAAGGGGTTCTTCTTCTTTTTGGGTTAACACTCCTATGTCTTCTAAGTAGTGTTCCTCTGAGTCAAAGTAAGTATCCATCACAATGGATTCTAGATCATCGTCACTCTCTTCTTCTTCTATGGACTCACTAGGATCACACTCTTCCAACAAGGGCTGACACATGAACACTGAAATATCATAACCCTCCTCATCACAATGGGGTGTCCATTGTTCCTCATTGACTGCAATGTCCATGGTAGCTAAGATTTCTGCCCAACCATGAGGCTCAAATTCCTCATCTGGAAATATCATTGGTGTATAGGCTGGGTCTTTTATTGGTCTATCTCCTGGGGAAGTTCCTTCTTCTCTCGCTTTTAGGCGCTTTTCCTCTTCCTCTGCGACCTTGCACATCCACAAGTGAGTATCTTCATGCAACCAGGATGGTTCAGGTGAACTTCCAGAATGCACGGAGATAGAGTCTTCTTTCGCTTTGTGGATAGGATTCCACTGTAGGGGTGGTACATCTCTGAAGGTGTGATCCTTCAGATTGACCTTGGTGGTGACCCCTAAGTGCTGTAAGTACAAGGAGTTGGTTCCCCAATCTTGTACTATTTGTAATTGTCGTAGGAAAGGTCTTCCTAGGATCATCTCGTAAACATTATTCTTCTCAAAGTCACATATAGCAAACGTATGTTCAAACTCTACACCACAAGTGGTTAGAGTTATCCCTTCAAGCAATCCGAGAGGTCTTTCAAAATGCCCATCTGCCATTTGAAGTTTCATTCTCGTTGGTCTTAAGGTGGGTTTGCCCCATCGCTTCCACAGGGAGGTGGTCGCGATAGCAACACCGGCACCCGAATCCACAATTGCTTTGGTTGTGTAACCTTGATAGGTGATCGGAAGATAGGTGTTACCTTCTTCACCTTCGCTCATGTCTCCTATCTTGTCGAGAGGTATCTCGGGAACTTTCTGCTTAGAGCCTACTTTTGGTATATTGGATTCAAGTTCTGGAACCTGATCTTTCACATGATTCCAGAGCTCCGGTTTTGCCTTGAGGAGTTCCTCTACAGTGAGATGACATTGAACCTTAGTGTTCTTCACAACATCAGTGTTTCTTGGAATCACTGAGTCTTCATTTCTTACCAATATTGTGGGGGCTCTGATCTGGAGAGATTCAGATTCCCATGGGCCTGTGAAATGAGGCAACTCCTGTAAAGAATTAGATTCAAAATCTAATCTCTCATCCTCTTTTTGCTCTGTTTGATCTCCATAGATAGACGGAATGTCTTGGGGAAATTGATCATGAAGATCATCAATCTCTAGGAGGGGAATTACCCTTCTCCTTGGCCCATTTCTCTTCTTGTATTTCCCGCAAGAACTCTTGAGAGTACTGTTGAATTGAAGGAGGTATTCCAGCATCCGTGGAATTAGGAACATAAGCTCCCTTTGGTGGTGAGCTTCCTCTTTCAACAACTGGTTGAGCCTGTGGAGGTAAAGAAACTTGTGATTTGTTTACCAACTGCTCTAATCTTTCTAGTAAGCCTTGGAAATGCAAATCCGGCTTGACAGAGTTTGTCTGATTGAACTTTTGACTAGTCTCAAGTATAGCTTGAGCTTGTTCTACCATTTTCATGCACATTTTCATCCGTTCAATCTCTAAATCTGCTCTAGGGTAACTCTTGTCTAGGTTTGCAGCTGTTGGCCCTTCTTGAAGTCGAGCCTGGTAGGCCTTGAACATCATGTCCAAGCCATCAGGAGTGGGGTCAGCTAATACTGATCCTACTCGGGGTGGTGGGTGGGTTACGAGGGGTGTATTAGAGGGTGGAGAAATGGAGGGTGATGGGGATGGTAGTGGTGGAAGTGTGTGGGAGTGCGGTTGAGATGTGATCTCTGTGATTTTTGCCTTGGTTTCTCTCACGCTTTCTTCAAGTTCGTTTATCTTTTTTGCCCATTGCCTCTTCATTCTTTCACGACTATCCTTCCAGGCGCTAGTTCTCTTTTTGGGTATGCTCTCTGTTTCACTCACCTCGGGGCTCTTTTCGGGACCAACACTTTGGTGTTGTTGAAGTGCCTGGGCTCTTGTGATCACCTGCACAGGTGCAGTGGAAGCCACACTCCCCGTGGAGTCTACAACTAACCCAACAACATTGATAGGAGTGATTTTAGGCATGTTATTAGGGTTTTTCGGGCAATCTCGTAGGAGATGCTCTTTCCCGCAATCTTGACAGAAGCCCTGAATGGTTACTGGTTGAGGTTGTGTAGGGACAGGTAGTGGACAATCACGTACAAGGTGATCTCCCTGACATCTGAAACATGGCCCTCTAGGAAATGGGGGTCGTACCTGCCTAGGTTGAGGTCTAGAGTTGGGGTTTGTGTACATGACATTAGAATACTCAGGTTCCCCACTATTTTCACTTGGGTCCTCATAATAGTATGACTCGTTATGCTCGGGTGACTGCATGTAGTAAGCCTGGGGGCTGTCAATATGTGTGGAATCAAAACTGTGGTCACTTGGATCACTGTCTGATAGTAATGGGGTGACAGGGACTATGGCTCTATTCGGATTTTCTTCAGTAGATGCATATTTCACTGGGATCACATTGGTTGGAGCAGGGGGTTGCTGCACTAGGACTGGTTGAGGCCTCTGCTGCCCTTGATAAGGTGGCTGATAAGTTTGTTGTGGTCTGTTGTATTGTGGTGATGGGTACTGATTCTGGTATCTACCATGTTGTGGATATGGCTGAGGATAATTTTGCCTAACAGTTTGCTTGTTATATGGGTAGTCTTGTGCAGTGTGGTTGGTGTATCTGCGCTCTATGGTGCACTGGTACGTAAAAATTCTACCATGATTAATTGTGAACAAAGAACGATCACTTTAAAGCTAGATGATGAATCTATTCATATTCTAGGTGATGCCTATAGCCCTAAACCTATCCTTATTTATACTATGCAAATAATTAAAGGTATACATGATGGTTGTAGAACATTTAGAGTGTATGCAAACAACATTCATGAAGAATATAATGAGGAAAGTGTTTCGAATTATGAAGAAAATCTTTTGAAAGAATACCAAAATGTATTTCCAGAAGAGTTGCCTAGTATACCTCCACCTAGGCAGATTGACGATGTCATTGACCTATATCCAGGGAGTGAACCATATTCTAAAGCACCCTATAGATTTAAAATTGATGAATTAAAAGAGCTTAAGATTCAATTAGATGATCTTCAAAGAAAGGCTTGATAAGACCGAGTGTCTCACCTTGGGGTGCACCTATTTTATTTCAGAAGAAGAAAGATGGCTCTTATAGATTATGCATTGACTATAGGGGGTTGAATAAAAGAACAATTAAGAATAAGTATCCACTCCCTCACATAGATGACTTATTAGGTCATTTAAGTGGAGTGACTATATTCACTAAGATTGACTTAAGATCTGGATATCAGGAAATTAGGACCAAAACAGAGGATATTCCTAAGACGAACTTGATATGGTCACTTTGAGTTTACGATTCTACCTTTTGGATTAACAAATGCTGCTACCACATTTATGTGCTTGATGAATAATATTTTTCATGATTACCTAGATGAATTCATCTTAGTATTTCTTGATGATATATTTGTATATTCTACAGATGATTGTGAACATGTGGAACATCTCAAGAAGACTTTGCAAACTCTTGGAGAACACAAATTGTATGGAAAAAAGAGTAAGTGTTTCTTTTGTAAGGATACACTTGTGTATTTAGGAAGAGTAATATCAAAAGAAGGAATGCTTATGGATGAAGATAAAATTAAAACAATAGTTGATTGGCCAATTCCTAAGACTGTAGGGATGTTAGAAGTTTTCTTGGGTTTGCACAATATGAAAGAGCACATATTAAGGATTTTTCTAAGATAGCTACTCCCCTCACCTTACTTTTGGCCATGTATGACAAGGGATATTAGAAAATATGTAGGTGAATGTTTGAAATACCAACTAGTGAAATTAGAGTTTAAGAGGATGCCTGGAATGCTTCAACCTTTGAATGTTCCAAATCAGAAGTGGGATTCTATTTCTATGGACTTTATCACTAAGCTACCTATGACTAGAAGTAAGAATGATACCATATTCGTTGTAGTCGATTGGCTTACCAAGATGGCACATTTCTTTCCTAAAAGACTGACACTGCATTGAATGTTGCAAGAATCTTAATAAAAAAAATTTTCGATTGCATGGAATGCCTTAAATCATAATTTCCAATAGAGATTCTAGATTTACGTCAAACTTTGGAGAGCAACATTTGAATCGATTGAAACTCAACTTTGTATGAGTACAACTTTCCATCCACAAATTGATGGGGTAACCGAGAGGGTTAACACGATAGTTGAAGATATTTTGCATATGTATGTGAATGAAAAGCAAGATAATTCGAGTGAATATTTACCCTTGGTTGAGTGTGCATACAATAGTGCATTGCATGCATCTATAAAAATGACTCCGTTTGAAGCTATGTATAGTTATAATTGTTTGTCTCCACTTTCGTTTTTGGGTTTTCTAAATAAAGTAGAAGTGTCCAAAGAAATGCTTGATAAAATGGATGAAGAACTTGGGAAAATTAAGAAACACATAAAAGAAGCTCAGAAAAGACAAAAGAAAGTCTATGATTTAAAGAGAAGACCACTTGAATTTCAAGTTGATGATATGGTATTTCTTAAAGTTAATCCTCACCCATCTAAGTTGTTGCTAGGAAAGGATCATAGACTTTCTCCTCGATATGCAGGTCCTTTTAAAGTTTTGAAAAAGTTTGGATCTCTTGCTTATTTGCAGGAATTACCTAAACCTTTAAATGTGCATCCTTTATTTCACTTTATCTTACTTAAAAGATATGCATCTAATGTTTCTCATGTTTTGCAGGACAATTATAAGCTAAAAGATTATGGCCTGAAATAATATTAGACAAAAAGGAAAGATTTCTTAGAAATAGATCTATAGTAGAAATTTTAGTGAAATGGCACTCATACCTAGTAGAAGATTCGAGTTGGGTGAACTTGGATGATTTTCTAAAACATTATCCTTCTTTCCAACTCTGAGGACAAAGTTCTTAAAGGGTGGAAGAATTGTAATAGGCCTCTTTTCTAGTGAAATAATTCATTTTGAACTTTTTGAATTTCATTGTGGGGATAATGCTTAGAATGAATAATTAGGTCATGTTATGCATGTAGGAAAAATTTTCGGTTCACAAGTTTCATATTCTCTCTCTAGACCTTATTCCCATCATGTTTTCTAGTGGAATTTTGAACATGAAGATAAAAGAATTAAGGAAAACTCTATATGAGAGAAAGGTAGAGCAAGACTAAGAGAATGAAAGTGCCTGTGTGAAATTTTTGTGAATCATGTTTTAAGTACCTTGTTGAGGGTCTTACATTTAGTTCATTGTAAGAAAATTCCTTGATTTTACTCTCTCTAGAATTTCGAAACTTGCAGGGCTCAAAATTGGCATTTGGAGGTGGATTTGGACCTCCAATGTCTTTAACATTATCATGCATATTGCAAAATTGAATAAAAGTGTCTCTCACAAGCCTAAGCTAATTCCTTATTGTTTTTTAGTTACAGGGCTTTGAAAAGTGCCGTTTTCCAACACTTAAGAAAAAAAAGAAAAAATATGAGCGCTTATCTAATTCTATTCAAATCTATGATTCTGATGCTCACATGTCACAATGTCTCATTATGGATATTTTCGGATATGTCTTTTTGGTGTTTTTCTCCTATTTTGTACAGGTACACTAAAGAAAGAAAGGACACTACAATCGCATGGATTTTTGCAAATGTTTTGGAGAAACTCGACTTTTTCTAAATTTGGTGGATCGCACACTTCTTTGGGAGGGCATCAATCAAACTCTGATATAGGGAGACCTGCACATCAACACACGGGATGCAGAGAAATCTGAGAATTACCTTGTGATTGAGAGTGAGAGTGAGAGGGAGAGTGAGAGCGAGAGTGAGAGTGTGATTGAGAGTGCGAGTGTGAATGCGATTGTGATAGCTTGGGGGTGGTCGGAGGTAGAGGTTTTGCCGAGAAGCTATTGTCCAAAGCTATTGTAACCATCGATTCACATCTATAATATCAGAATTCTTGCTTCTCTGCATCATATTTGTTTCTACTCTTCGGCATCAGATTTTCTCTTACCTTGTGCAATCTCCGCATTCTTCTCTCCTCTATTATTTTTAAGATTGTGATTGGGGATAGATTGTGATTGAGGAAACTCTACAAGTGCTCTTAGAGCATAATCAATCCTCGGGAATGATGGAAGTTCTAACACAAAAGATTCATGAACAAGAGGAGCTTATTCAAAACCTTCTTGGAGAATTGCGCAAAGAATGAAGGGGAAAGCAATGAGAAGGAGCAACAAATTTGTTTGTGGAGCTGAATGATGAAGTAGATGAAGGTGCGGGAAAATCTAGTAAACCTCGTGGAAAACAAAAATGCAATTATGAAGATATGGAACGAGGTGAGTTTCCCTTAACCAAGTCTTCAAGAAGGCAAAGTTGAATGATTTTGATGGTGAGAAGAAGAGTGGCGAAGATCTTGAGGCATGGATTGAAGAACTGGAGGATTTCTTTGATCTTCGACAATTTAGTGAAGAGTCCAAGGCAAAAGTTGGGATCCTACACCTACGTGGGATCGTGAAGCTATGGTGGAAGTCGTTTATGCGGACTCGAACGCGTTCTGTCTAATTCTATGGAAGGAATTTAGAGAACAAGCTGAAAAATGCTATTGTTCTCCACACTACCATATGGAGAAGAAGATGGAGTTCTACAATTTTCGACAACAAGAAAGTGATAAGCATAGCTTATCTATTGATGAGTACGAAGAGAAGTTCCTACCTCTTCATAAATATGCATTAGAGGTTAGTGGTAATGCTCTAAAGAGTAAATTTATTGAAGGGATTCGAGAGGAACTTCGCTATCAAGTCAAGGGATCTAGATGCATTGATTTTCTTGATGTTGTTGTGATGGCAGAGAACTTTGAGAAGATGGAGAAGTTCAACATGCAGAAGGAAAATAGAAGCAGATTCTTGAACTAGACATAGGCCACAAAGACCTGTTGCAATGAACATGAACAATTCAAAGAAGACTCCATCTTCAAATAATCAAGGCAAGAATCTTGCTTAGGTGGAAAATCAAAGGAGGCATCAACCAATCGAGTGGCAAAAAGACCCTAATTTTATTGAGAGGGAAAAAACACTTGGTCTGTGTTTTCCTTCACGGGAGCAAGGGCATCAGACATATGAGTGCCCGAATAAGGCACTATTTCAACCCGCACAATCAAAAGTGATAAACATCATCGAGCAGGGTACAATTATTGAGGGAGTAGATGATGGAGGTAAGTGCCCTGACTCTACTTTACGTTGCATGGTGGTTAGTTCTTTCCCAAAGGCTTCTGTAATCACGATTCTGGGTACGATTTTTGCACATAAAATCAGATTTTTGATCGATTCACGTAGTACCCATTGGTTTCTATATTTCAATTTGGTACAGAATCTAGGGATAGCCCTAAATATGCAGATAACTCAATGTATAGAGATGGCCAATGGACGATTACACTACATGAAAGGATATATTGAAAACCTTGAATTTAATCTTTCTAATAGATGCTTTTCTAGAAGTTTCCATGTAATTGAGATGAAACAAAGTGATGCAATCATTTACATTCATAGGTAAAAATTCTAGGATGATTAATTGTGAACAAAGAACGATCACTTTAAAGCTAGATGATGAATCTATTCATATTCTAGGTGATGCCTATAGCCCTAAACCTAACCTTATGTCTCCTATGCAGATAATTAAAGGTATACATGATGGTTGTAGAACATTTATAGTGTATGTAAACAATGTGCATGAAGAAGATAATAAGGAAAGTGTTTCGAATTATGTAGAAAATCTTTTGAAAGAATACGCAGATGTATTTCCAGAAGATTTGCCTTGTATACCTCCACCTAGGCAGATTCACCATGCCATTGACCTATATCCAAGGAGTGAACCATATTCTAGAGCACCCTATAGATTTAACATCGATGAATTAAAAGAGCTTAAGATTCAATTAGATGATCTTCTGAAGGAAGGCTTGATAAGACCGAGTGTCTCACCTTGGGGTGCACCTGTTTTATTTCAAAAGAATAAGTATCCACTCCCTCACATAGATTACTTATTAGGTCAATTAAGTTGAGCGACTGTATTCACTAAGATTGACTTAAGATCTGGATATCACCAAACTAGGATCAAAATAGAGGATATTCCTAAGAAAGCTTTTCGAACACAATATGGTGACTTTGAGTTTACGGTTCTACCTTTTGGTTTAACAAATGCTCCTGCGACATTTATGTGCTTGATGAATAATATTTTTCACGATTACCTAGATGAATTCATCTTAGTATTTCTTGATGATATATTTGTATACTCTAAAGATGATTGTGAACATGCGGTACATCCCAAGTAGACTTTGCAAACTCTTAGAGAACACAAATTGTATGGAAAAAAGAGTAAGTGTTTCTTATCTAAGGATAATCTTGTGTATCTAAGAAGAGTAATATCAAAAGAAGGAATCCTTATAGATGAAGATAAAGTAAAAACAATAGTTGATTGGCCCATTCCTAAGACTGCAAGGGATGTTAGAAGAGTTCTTGAGTTTGCACAATATGAAAGAGCACATATTAAGGATTTCTCTAAGATAGCTACTCCCCTCACAGAATTGACTAAAAAGAATGTAGGATTTGTGTGGACTGATGCCTATCAAAAATCATTTGGAACATTGAAACAAAAATTCGTTGAGAATTGTGTTTTGAAAATACAAAAAATGGGAAAGCCTTTTGTGGTTGCATGTGATGCAAGTGGTAGTCAGATAGGATATGTTCTTTCACAGGATGGCAGGGTGGTCCCATATGAGTCCAAAAAACTAAGAAAACATGAACTTCACTATCCCACTCATGATTTAGAAATGCTTGCTATTGTGCATGCACTTAAGCATTAGTGACATCTATTGTTAGGAGTTAAGTTTGAATTGAAACACATCATCAGAGTCTAAAATACATCTTCACACAACCATTGCTTAACAATAAGCAGAAGTGTTGGATTGAATTATTAAGTGAGTATGACTCTTACATTAAGTATCTAGCTGGTAAGGAAAATAAGGTTGCTGATGCATTGAGTGGGAGACCTTTGTGTAATCTTGTTTCTGTAATAAATTTTGATTTTCTCAATCAAATTCAAGAAGAGATAAAACAGGATCCTCTTTATGCACCTATTTTGAATTCTTTGAATGCAAACAGGGGATCGATGTATGAGGAAAGATTTCATTTGCAGAATGGAACATTGTATTGTAACAATCCGCTACGCATATCTTCTGAATCTCCATTAAAAATTAAAATATTGCATGATTCTCATGATGCAACTTTTCCCGCACATCGAGGTTATTCAAGGTCCTATGTTAAAAAAAGTATTCTTACTTTTGGCCATGTATGAAGTAGGATATTAGAAAATATGTAAGTGAATGTTTGAAGTGCCAACATGTGGAATCTGAGTTTAAGAGGATGCCTGGAGTGCTTCAACCTTTGGATGTTCCAAATCAGAAGTGGGAGTCTATTTCTATGGAATTTATCACTAAGCTACCTATGACCAGAAGTAAGCATGATACCATATTTGTTGTAGTCGACCAGCTTACCAAGATGGCACATTTCTTTCCTATGAAAAAGACTGGTACTGCATTGAATGTTGCAAGAATATTTGTAAAAGAAATTTTTTGATTGCATGGAATGCCTAAAAGCATAATTTGTAATAGAGATTAGATTTACATCAAACTTTTGGAGAGAAACATTTGAATCGATTGGAACTCAACTTTGTATGAGTACAGCTTTCCATCCACAAATTGATGGGGAAACTGAGAGGGTTAACAGGGTAGTTGAAGATATGTTGCTTATGTATGTGAATGAAAAGCAGGATAATTGGAGTGAATATTTACCCTTGGTTGAGTTTGCATACAATGGTGCATGGCATGCATCTATAAAAATGACTCTGTTTAAAGCTATGTACAGTTATAATTGTTTGACTCCACCTTCGTTTTTGGGTTTTCCAAATAAAGTAGAAGTGTCCAAAGAAATGCTTGATAAACTGGATGAAGAACTTGGGAAAATTAAGAAACACATAAAAGAAGCTCAGAAAAGACAAAAGAAATTCTATGATTCAAAGAGAAGACCACTTGAATTTCAAGTTGATGATATGGTATTTCTCAAAGTTAATCCTCACTCATCTAACTTGTTGCTAGGGAAGGATCATAGACTTTCTCCTCGATATACAGGTCCTTTTAAAGTTTTGAAAATGATTCAATCTCTTGCTTATTTGCTGGAATTACCTAAACATTTAAATGTGCATCCTGTATTTCATGTTAGCTTACTTAAAAGATATGTATCTAATGTTTCTCATGTTTTGCAGGACAATTATAAGCTGAAAGATGATGGCTCTTTTGAGCTTCAACCTGAAATAATATTAGACAGAAAGGAAAGATATCTTAGAAATATATCTATCCTAGAAATTTTAGTGAAATGGCACTCGTACCCAGTAGAAGATTTGAGTTGGGTGAACTTGGACGATTTTCTAAAACATTATCCTTCTTTCCAAGTTTGAGGACAGAGTTCTTAAAGGGGGGACGAATTGTAATAGGCCTCTTTTCTGGTGAAATAATTCATTTTGAACTTTTTGAATTTCATTATGGGGATAATGCTGAGAATGAATAATTAGGTCATTTTATACATGTTAGAAAAATTTTGGGTTAACAAGTTCCATATTCTCTCTCTAGACCTTATTCGCATCATGTTTTCGAGTGGAATTTTGAAGGTGAAGATGAAAGAATTAAGGAAAACTCTAAATGAGAGACAAGTAGAGCAAGTATAAGAGAATGAAAGTGCCTGTGTGAAATTTTTGTGAATCATGTTTTAAGTACCTCGTTCAGGGTCCTACATTTAGTTCATTATAAGAAAATGCCTTGATTTTACTCTCTCTCTAGAATTTTGAAACTTGGAGGGCTCAAAACTCGCATTTGGAGGTGGATTTGGACCTTGGACAACACCAACACTCGTGTAGATCGCGAAATTGAATAAAAGTGTCTCTCACAAGCTTAAGCTAATTGCTTACCGTTTTTGAGTTACAAGGCTTTGAAAAGTGTCATTTTCCAACACTTAAAAAAAAAAGAAAAAAAAACGAGGGCTTATCTAATTCTATTCAAATCCGTGATTCTGATGCTCACGTGTCACCATGTCTGATAATGGATATTTTTGGATATGTCTTTTTGTTTTTTTTCTCCTATTTTTGACAGGTACGCTAAAGAAAGAAAGCACACTATGATCACATGGATTTTTGCGAAAGTTTTGGAGAAACTAAACTTTTTCTAAATTTGGTTGGTCCCCTACTTCTTTGGGAGGGCATGGATCAAACTCTGATATAGGGGAACTTCCGCAGCAACATAGGGGATGCACAGAAATCTGAGAATTACCTTGTGATTGAGAGTTAGAGTGAGAGTGAGAGTGAGAACGAGAGTGAGAGTGTGATTGAGAGTGTGAGTGTGAATGCGATTGTGATAGCTCGTGGGTGGTCGGGAGGTAGAGGCTTCGTCAAGAAGCTATTATCCAAAGCTATTGTAACCATTGATTCACATCTTTAATATCGAAATTCTTCCTTCTCTGTGTCATATTTGTTTTGACTCTTCCGTATCTTATTTTCTCTTACCTTGTGCAATCTCTGCATTCTTCTCTCCTATGTTATTTTTGAGATTGTTATTGGGGATAGCTTGTGATTGAGGAAATGCTACAAGTGGTATAAGAGCATAATCAATCCTCCAGAATGATGGAAGGTCTAACACAAAAGATTTGTGAACAAGAGGAGCTTATTCAGAAGCTTCTTGGAGACTTGCACAAAGAACGAGGCGAAAAGCAAACAGAAGGAGCAACAAATTTGTTTATGGATCTCAACGATGAAGTAGATGAAGGTGCGGGAACATCTAGTGTACCTCATGGAAAACAAAAATGCAATTATGAAGATATGGAACCAGGTGAGTTTGCCCTAAATCAAGTCTTCAAGAAGGCAAAATTGAATGATTTTGATGGTGAGAAGAAGAGTGGTGAAGTTTTTGGGGCATAGATTGAAGAACTCGAGGATTTCTTTGATCTTCAACATTTAGTCAAGAGTCTAAGGCAAAAGTTGGGATCCCACACCTACTTGGGATCGCGAAGCTATGGTGGAAGTGGTATATGCAGACCCGAATGCGTTGTGGTCCAGTTCTATGGAAGGAATTTAGAGAACAAGCTGAAAAATGCTATTGTTCTCCACACTACTATATGGAGAAGAAGATGGAGTTCTACAATTTTCGACAACAGGAAAGTGATAAGCATAGCTTATCTATTGATGAGTACAAAGAGAATTTCCTACGTCTTCATAAATATGCATTAGAGGTTAATGGTAACGCTCTAAAGAGTTTATTGAAGGGCTTCATGAGGAAATTTGCTATCAAGTCAAGGGATCCGGATGCATTGATTTTCTTGATGTTTTTGTGATGGCCGAGAACTTTGAGAAGATGGAGAAGTTCAATTTGCAGAAGGCGAATAGAAGCAAATTTATTGCAACGGAACATAGGCCACAAAGACGTGTTGGAATGAACATGAACAATTCGAAGAAGACTCCATCTTCAAATAACCAAGGCAAGAATCCTACTAAGGTGGAAAATCAAAGGAGGTGTCAACCAATCCAATGGCAACAAGACCCTAATTTTATTGAGAGGGCAAAAAGACTTGGTGTGTGTTTTCGTTGCGGGGAGCAAGGGCATTAGACATATGAGTGCCCGAATAAGGCAATATTTTGACTCGCACAATCAAAAGTGATAAAAATCATCGAGGAGGGTACAATTATTGAGGAAGCAGATGATGGAGGTAAGTGATGTGACTCTACTTTACATTGCATGGCGGTTAGTTCTTTCCCAAAGGCTTCTATAATCACATTTCTAGGTACGATTTCTGCACATAAAATTAGATTTTTTTTCGATTCAGGTAGTACCCATTGTTTTCTAGCTTTCAAATTGCTATAGAATCTAGGGATACGCCTAGATATGCAGATAACCAAACCTGTAGAGATGGCCAATGGATGATTACATTACACGAAAGGATTTATTGAAAACATTGAATTTACTCTTTTTGATAGGTGTTTTTCTGGAAGTTTCCCAATAATTGAGATGAAACAGAGTGATGCAATCATTGGCATGGATTGGTTAGGTAAAAATTATGCGATGATTAATTGTGACAAAGAACGATCATTTTAATCTACATGATGGTTGTAGAACATTTATACTGTATGTAAACAACGTGCATGAAGAAGATAATGAGGAAAGTGTTCCGAATTATGTAGAAAAGCTTTTGAAAGAATACGTAGAAGAGTTTCCTGGTACACCTCCACCTAGGCAGATTCACCATGCCATTGACCTATATCTAGGGAGTGAACCATATTCTATAGCACCCTATAGATTTAACTTCGATGAATTAAAGGAGCTTAAGATTCAACTACATGATCTTTTGAAGAAAGGCTTGATAAGACCGAGTGCCTCCCCTTTGTAAAAGAAATTTTTCAATTGCATCGAATGCCTAAAAGCATAATTTCTGATAGAGATTCTAGATTTACATCAAACTTTTGGAGAGCAACATTTGAATCGATTGGAACTCAACTTGATATGAGTACATCTTTCCATCCACAAACTGATGGGGAAACCGAGAGGGTTAACAGGGTATATCAAAAGCGATAAACATCATCGAGTAGGGTACAATTATTGAGGAAGCAGATAATGGAGGTGAGTGCCCTGACTCTACTTTATGTTGCATGGTGGTTAGTTCTTTCCCAAAGGCTTTTGTAATCATGATTCTGGGTACGATTTCTCCATGTAAAATTAGATTTCTTATCGATTCCAGTAGTACCCATTGTTTTTCATCTATCAAATTGGTACATAATCTCGGGATAGCCCTAAATATGAAGATAACCAAACCTATAGAGATGGCCAATGGACGATTACACTACACGAAAGGATATATTGAAAACCTTGAATCTACTCTTTCTGATAGATGCTTTTCTAGAAGTTTCCATGTCATTGAGATGAAAGAGAGTAATGCAATCATTGGCATGGATTGGTTAGGTAAAAAAGCTAAATGATGAATCTATTCATATTCTAGGTGATGCATATAGCCCTAAACCTATCCTTATTTCTGCTATGTAGATAATTAAAGGTAAACATGATGGTTGATGAACATTTATAGTATATTTGAACAACGTGCATGAAGAAGATAATGAGGAAACTGTTCCGAATTATGTAGAAAATATTTTGAAGAATACGAAGATGTATTTCCAGAAGAGTTGTCTAGTATACCTCCATCTAGGTAGATTGACCATGCCATTGACTTATATCCAAGGAGTGAACCATATTCTAGAGCACCCTATAGATTTAACATCGATGAATTAAAGGAGCTTAAGGTTCAATTAGATGATCTTCTGAAGAACAGCTTGATAAGACCGAGTGTCTCACCTTGGGGTGCACCTGTTTTATTTCAGAAGAAGAAAGAAGGCTCTTATAGATTATGCATTGATAGGGGGTTGAATAAAAGAACAATTAAGAATAAGTATCCACTCCCTCACATAGATGACTTATTAGGTCAATTAAGTGGAGTGACTATATTCACTAAGATTAACTTAAGATTTGGATATCACCAAATTAGGATCAACAAAGAGGATATTCCTAAGATAGCTTTTCGAACATGATATGGTCACTTTGAGTTTACGGTTCTACGTAGCTTTTGGATTAACAAATGCTCCTGCTACATTTATGTGCTTGATGAATACTATTTTTCACGATTACATAGATGACTTCATCTTAGTATTTCTTGATGATATATTTGTATACTCTAAAGATGATTCTGACCATGTGGTACATCTCAAGAAGACTTTGAAAACTCTTAGAGAACACAAATTGTATGGAAAAAAGAGTACGTTTTTCTCTGCTCTTTTGGATCAAGCTTCACCCTCAACTCATCTAGAACATGTACATATGCAATACAACCAAAACCATGTGATTTGAAGCACATGAATCAACATACCAGACATTGTCGTTCGATTTTGAAATACCAGCAGACATCGTATTCATCATGTAATGTTGAACCATGAACAGCTTCTTAGAATCATCTGCACTTGTGGATGCATAGTTGTTTTGCTGCCTTCAATGAAAGTAACATAAAACCTGCAACCGCCCATTGATGTGGTCTTTTCAAGACCCCGAACATATGTATGTACTATTTCTAGCACATTCTCACTAACATTCTAGTCATGTGGAAATGATGATCTTGACTATTTACCAAATTGACATGCTACACATACCTTTTGCATCTCTGAAACCTTGAAATTGGTAGTCCATGAAGGATCTCCTTTGACTGCATCAGTTTCAGCCTTTGTAGATTTGCATGTCCAATTTGTTTGTGCCAGATCTCTATATCAGCAATAACTCCTACACCTTTTGCAAACATGGCTCCATTCATTTTAGGAACTTTCACATTTAAGGTGAACATCCTACCCACTTTGTTTCCTTGGGCAATCAATCGTCCACCATGTTTGTATTCTTCTACATATAACCCATCAGCATTGAACCTAACTTGTAATCCCTGGTCAACCATTTGTCCAATAGAAACTAGATTCTTTGTTATGTTTGGAACATGTAGCACATCAGCAAGATATTTTACATTCCCTTCCTCCATAGACAATGCTATATTTCCTCTATGCTCGATAGGATGCGATGTATCATCACCTGTTTCAACATTTTTTGCAAACTACTAAACCATTCTGCATGACTGGTCATGTGATTTGAAGCACCTGAATCAACATACCAGACATTATCATTCGATTTTGAAATACCAGCAGACATTGTATTCATCATGTGATGTTGAACCATGAACAGCTTCTCAGAATCATCTACACTTGTGGATGCATAGTTGTTTTGCTTCCTTCTATTATTTTGATTCTTCAACCTGGAATCACGTTCAAAGTGTGCAGGTTTACCACAATTGCAACATCCTTTACTATTATTACCTGAATCATTTCTTTGGAAATTTTTGTGACCTCTTTAGCTCCCCCTACCTCAAAACTGTCCTCTTCCTCCTGCATGATTCACGTTGTTGACCTTGGTCTTAATTATTGTTTCCTCTTCCACTTCTGAAACCTCTACCTCTACCTCTTCCTCTGCCAGAGTAGAATACCTACTCAGAACTGGGCTTTCCTTGGGAGTTTGAATCCTCACCAAGATTCTTTTATTCAATAATCAACATGGATACCAAATCAGCAAAATTTGGAATATTTTCTCTGGTCTGTATAGATGTTCTGAACTGCTTATATATAGCTCCTAAACCACGAAGGCACACTTCCACCTTATCATCATCATCTACATTCACACCAATAGAACAAGTGACTCACATATGCTTTTGATTTTTAGAGTGTAGTCACTTATCGACATGCTCTTCTATTCCAATGTATGCAGTTCGTTCTTGAGTTGCAATTTCCGTGCCTTTGTATTAGTCTCATACAAAGTGACCAAACTATTCCAAGCCTCTTTCGGTGTCTTGGCATCCTGTATCTGCCCAATCATGCTATCCTATATAACAAATAGCCAATACATTACCTTTTGTGCTCCTTGATTCCATTCCTCATACGCTCTTAATTGGTCTGCAGTCTGATTCCTCTTTGGTAACTGCACAACATTTTTGTTCTCTCCTTCGATGTACTTCTAGTAGCCTTTTCCCATCAGGAAATTCGTCATTCTGAATCTCCAAGCATGGAAGTTGTTCTTGTCCAGCTTATCGCTCATAAGTTGACTCATTCCATCTGTGTTTGCCATTTCTGCAACAATTCATGACACTACAAAACACTACAAGCAGCACTTCTGCTTGAACACTATCGCACTATGACGTGACAATTTGATCTCAAAAAAACACAGTTTTTGTATATCAACAGTACACGAAATCACTTGAAACTCTAGATCTAGAATATATGACTGTTGCCAAACATAGGGGAAGTTATAGTTTCTGAAACTGACCTGGAGTTTCTATGGGCCCCACCTTGCAGGCTTGAAATGGAGGTCGAGATGGCTCTGAAACTTTGATCAGACAAAAATGAGTGACCTTGATAGGGTAACTCATGAAAATATTTTGAGGTCTTCTACCTTCACGTTGATTTTCGTAGCAAACGGAGTTTGTTTGTGAATCCCGTTTTCTCCACGCCTTGCCATGTAGTCTTCACCGTCGCCTTCTCCACGAGCTCTCTACAGCCACGCTGGCTCTGATACCATGTCACGAGGAAGGAGATAAGGAAGAGAACTCAGACACACACTCTCACTCTCAAGGAGAAGCACACACACAGATTGAGGCAAGGAAGAATGATCTTCTTCTCCTT
>CM035431.1:110923845-111013845 GCA_020310875.1 Ceratopteris richardii
ATGACCAAAGCATGCATGCCAGAGCTTTGCATCTAATGTAGCCTGAGAATCACGTATTGCACATGTTGAATCATTCAGAGATCTTTCATAGTCTATGAGCTTATATAGCCCATGACATAAAACGCTAGAAGCAATAATGATGTCGCCATTTGACAGATCATGAATTGTACATCTGTCATCAACAAATTTCACAACCTAGCCAATTCTGGTTAATGGAAAAACTCATAACAGATTTTTCTTGATCCGTGGCACAAACAAAGCATCTGACAAAGTGAAAGAACTACCATAAACAGTAGTTAGAATGATCTTACCAACTCCCATGATAGGATAAGAGGAGTTGTTGGTGCATGTGATAGTATTCCTTGTAGGGGCAGGCTTGAGTGAAGAGAAGAAACTACGTTGCGAGGTAATATGTTTGGTCGCCCCACTATCAAAGTACCAAAGGTGTGGGTCTACTACAGACATGCACTACTCATGAGAAGATGGGTCAAAACTGCGAACAGTAGTAAACACCCATTCTTCATCCTGCACAAGGTTAGCAGACTCTACTTTTGGAGTAGAGGCCTCTGCAACAACCATTCCAACCTCTTTTTTCTTTGCCTCTTTTGTAGCCAGTTTAGGACAGTTCTTTATGATATGATCATTTCCTTTTCAGTACTTGCAAAACAATTTCGGCTTTTCTGATTTCTTCTCATCTTTGTCTTCCTTCTTCGAATGTGCAGAATTAGTATATTTCTGCTTACTAGTTGAAAAGCTCTATTTTCCTTTGCCCTTCTAACTAGCCAAGAAAGCTTGATCTGCAACACGCATAATGGACATGTTCTGCCTCGAGTGATCTTCCTGCAATAGAACAGAGACTAACTCCTCAAATGACAAGGCATTTGGATTGCCTTTCATCATCAACCGAAGAGTAGAAGAAAAAAACTCTGATATGAATCAGGAAGACCATTTAGAACGGTCTCCACAAATGAGCTATCTGTTATAACTTCGTCAGAAGAAATCAATTTTTCCTTCAAGTCTTTGATCTTTGTTAGAAAATTGTCCTTAGAATCACCTTCATTCATGTGCTCACTCTCCAACTATTTTCGGAGGTAAGCAACACGAGCCTCATTCCTAGCTTGGTACAATGTGTAAGTGTATCCCAAGCATCCTTAGCTATTCTGCAAGAGCGAATGTGAGGAATAATGGCATGTTTGACAAAGAAAGCTATCAATGCATGTGCTTGGGCATCTCTACCATCCCAACGAATTTTCTCTATAGTAGGTGCAGCAGGAACCACAGCAGGAATAGGAATATGCAGAATATCATCATGTTCGACACCTTCTGCATCAACTTTAGTACCTACAGTTGTAACAGTTGCAAGTGTGATAGGATGTTTTTCAACACCCTGCGCAATGTTTCACAGTCCTTTTGCAACTAATACATGTCGCATCATATAAGCCCACAACGGGTAGTTGGTACCATTCAACTTATCCTCAACAACCAACATACAAAATACATCACTGCTTTCAACCATGGTTAGTGACTAAAATACCTTGATGCAAAAAATTGGTTGTATCTCAAAAAGTTGAACGGAACTGCCCGGACGGGTTCTGCTAAACTTGTAGCAGACTTCGAGATGCTTATACTGGTGAACCAAAATTGGTATATACCTTTCGCACAAAAAGACTAAATAGCCTGCACAAGGGCTATGATAGTGCATTCAGAGGTCGAAATGAGCTCAGATTGCCATCCCAACACCACAAAGCGAAGTAGTTTTGATCTTGAAAACACACTGAGTATGCTCACCAAAATTCATGCAATTTTGAGACTACAACCGGAGAGGTGTCGAGGACGCCCTAGATGAAGCGACGACCTACTCTAATACCAATTGTTGGAGTTAGACGTCTGTGGAAGCACACGAACAACACACGAAAGAAGAAGAAGCTTGGAGCACAACACACAATACTGAATGTATTACTAGAGAATGTGCAAAGATAAGTAGCCCATTAGGCCAATAGGCATATATACAAGCTCGGGGAAAAAACCTCCTAAAGAGGGAAAAAAGTGCCCCGACGGTCCTAGTGGGTTCACACACATCACTACCTAAATATAGCAACATCTTACACATACTATTATGAAGTACGAATCAATGTTGAGTCAGACAATCACAATAGGTTTTAATTGTCAATCATACACACACATACACTTACACATGCTATTGTGAAGTAAGAATCATTGTTGAGTCACACAATCACAGGAGATTTTAATTCGCAATCATACACACACATACACTTACACACACTATTCTAAAGTAAGACTCAATGTTGAGTTAAACAATCACAATAGATTTTGAATTCTCGATCATATGCACACAAGCTTACAACTACTATTGTGAAGTAAGAATCGATGTTTAGTCAGACAATCACAATAGATTTTCATTCACAATTATGCACTCATACACACATACACATACTATTGGATGAAACTTTGTTGGATCCCTTTACATTTCAAAGGATATGAGAAGATGTTAATAAGTCTACAAGACAAAACCATTTAGAGACCTAAAAAGCTCTAGTTCTCTTATAACACCTTCTCAACCCTTGCATTATAAAAAAGAAGTTAAAAGCTTTTTCAACATATACAATAGATTTTAATTCACAATCATACACACACATACACATGCGCATACACAATCACAATAGATTTTGCACTCACAACCATGCATGCACATACACATACACATACACATACGCATACTATTGTGAAGTAAGAATCAATACTGAATCAAACAATCACAACATAAGTTTACTCAGTATCATACACACACATATAAATACTATTGTGAAGTAAGAATTAGTTTTGATTCAAACAATCATAATAGTTCTTAACTCACAATTAAAAAATATATTTTTTTCTTTAATTTTTTAATACTAAAAGACTAAATATTTTTAACAAGAGCTAATACCTTGTTCTTTGTAGGACACTATAAGTTTTCAAAAAACAAAGTAACTATGATAAGGTATAAATCTAAGGGCATTCTTTTATAAAACATTAATTGAACGAATATTTTTTGAGAGAAAGACTTTTGGATGGAAAGCTTTTCAATCAAAAAAATTTTTGATCAAAAGCTATTTGATCGAAAAAGTTATTTATTGAATTAAGTCTGAATTGTCGTGAAAAAACTATTCACTCATGTCTAGATAAGTTGATGTGGCACAGAATAATTTGGTCGAATATTAAAGGTTAAACATAAAATTCTATAATTATTCACGAATAATTGAATAGTGCAATACCAAATCATGCAACTTAGATGTGAACCATATGAAGGATTCTATTTCTAAAGAAGATCAATTTACTTTTGTTCAATCACTAGGATGAGTTAGAATTCAAATGAGCATGATTCAGTTAGTGGTAAGAGTACCATGAAATTCAAGTTGTATGAAAACAATTAATGGATAAGATCAATGTTCTTGTTCATATGTATTTACAACACGAAAGAAGAGCTGATTCAAGAATAGAATTCTCAGATAAACAAGATTTTTTTTAGTTTGAGTTACTTAATTGTGGGGCCAACTCAAACGGAACTCACAATGTATAAGAGAGACAAAGGAAAAGTTTGATTAATAGTAAATGCAGTTATCTTGAGATTTTTTTACTTTAAGTAAGTATATGGATGGTTTTATGAAAATAGAGTATAAGAAAAAGAGACTAAGGCTATGCTAATTGATGGAAACACACAAGAATCCAAGAAGATATGTTTAGTGTTGGGACCCCAAAGGAGCTTCCCCCACATGCTCTAGATACAAATAAATTCTACAAAACTCTCAACTTCCGTGCATTGCACATCTGTATACTCTATATGCATTCAGTATACTACATATTGCATATACTAGATTTCTTCCCTAATTCATAATTTAGATATGCATGCTTGTTATTTAATAGAATTCCCACACATATTTATCTTGATTAGGCAACTATGCAAACAATGAAATGTTGGGAATAGAAAGAGATCCATTGAATTTTGATTTCAAAAACATTATGTCATCAATTAAGAACAATATATCATATCAAAATCACTTTATTCAGATGTGTAGTATGGATGGGCTCGGATCGTATGGTTGCTTTTGAGGTCTTCCATCACAATATAGAGTGGCCCTATTTTCGTCTACCATCTACCAAGGTGGCCAAAAGAACTCACCAAGTTTAGCATTATGTGCCAAATATTGGCGCCCTATTTTCCTTCATATTAAAAACTGGATCTTCGAATTTTCCTCAAGAAAAAGGCCAAATTCTTGTCACTCTAATTTTCCTACAAGCCAATGTTTAGTTCGCCCTTTATTTTTTTAAATGGAGGTTCGGCCGAGGCCTACTCCCCCGGGCTTTAACTTTGAAATTGCAACTGTACAAGGAAGGGTATAGTACCCATGGGACCCCACTTATCCCACAAGAACAAGAACAGGGGTTTACAAGACTGGGT
Source organism: Ceratopteris richardii (assembly GCA_020310875.1). Classification (NCBI taxonomy): domain Eukaryota; kingdom Viridiplantae; phylum Streptophyta; class Polypodiopsida; order Polypodiales; family Pteridaceae; genus Ceratopteris; species Ceratopteris richardii. The sequence goes on from CM035431.1 coordinate 110,928,305, forward strand.
TGACTCAACAAATCGGTCTTCTTACTTTACATGGAAGAACAAAATTATGTCGCCTTTATTTCGTGTATCTCACAAAGTTTACTCGCCCTTCTTTTTATGCCTCCCTTTTCATATCTCCTTCAATCCTGCGCCACATTCTTCTTATACTACTAGAAATAAGGCGCCTCATTTTCCCTTGTTCTAAGAAATAAGCCGACTCACATTCTACTCTTTACTAAGAAATAAGGAATAAGGCGACTCAGATTCTACTCTCTACCAAGAAATAAGGCGACTCACATTCTACTCTCTACAAAGAAATAGGTTGACTCGCATTCTACTCTCTATGATAAATAGGGAAAATCACATTCTAATTTCTACCAAAAACCAGGCGACTCAAATATCCATATATAGGTGACCCCATCCCTAGCGACATAAAGTAGGGCGACCCATATCCCTTTGCTACACAAAAGTGGGGCAACTCCAACTCCTTGTGTTCACCTAATTGAGGCTACCCAATTACTCCTCAAAGAAAAAATTAAGGGAACCCCTCAGCTTATTGAACCTCAAAGTGGGAGGACTCCCAAACTAGGGCAACCACAAATATGGGTGACCCCATCATTCTCCATATCAACATATGACCCCTGACATCCTTCATGCCGTAAATATGGGCTTATGCCAGATCCAAAGGAGGAGTTAAATGTGACAAGGAACTGAAATTCGAGCCCTCACAAACTCTTTGGATATCAGGAACATTGAGTAGGAGGTCTAAAATGAGGTGCTCTAGGGATTGGTAGCCCACCAAAGTAATTTCTATATGCAAGTATCCACTGCTAGGCCTTGAGACCCGCCATTTTGGTGTGTGTAATCCATGTTAGAAGCTAATTTTGGCTCTCTTCAAGGATCATCGAGAATCCGATAGTGCCATTCATTTAGCCATTCATTTATACATGAAGAAGACTTCTTGGTAGTACTTATCACTTGTTCTATCTCTTCCTTTGGGCTATGTACTCATAGTGCAAAGCTACCTTCTTGTGTGTATATTGAAACTGTTTCATATGTGTTATATGATGAAGGCTTCTTGGTACTTTGTGGTAGTACTTATCTCTTGTTCTATCTCTTCCTTTCGGCTATGTACTCATAATGTAAAGCTACCTTGCTGTGTGTATTTGGAAACTGTTTCACCTGTGTTCATTAGGATATTGTTGTTTGTAGAGAGGACATTGGCCTAATTTTTTAATGTTCATTTATCTATTCTTTGGATCGATCATCATCTATTCTTGAGTTTTGTGTTATTTGAAGTTGCATGTAGACTATGACTGTATGACTATCATTACACCCTTTGGGTCTATCTCACTGGTTGATTGCTAAGTTCTTGTGCTATTGGTGGAAAAAGATCCCTCCTAGTAAGAGGACTAAGCATGTAATCTTAAGGGCAAGAGAGTGACAGTAGGTGAGCCAGCTTGAGGTCATTTGAGTTGTGTGTTATCGCATGTTGTCATACTCTCTAATTCTCTATGAATCTGGTAGTGCAATTAGGGTCATTAAAACCTTGTGAACTCCTCCTTCATGTGCTCTACATTTGTGAAGTGTCTCTCTGCATAGGCATGTTATAGGGTATACTATTTGAAGAAGAACCCCGATTTAGAAGAAGGGTCATGGGAAGCATGACTAGTTTTCTTCCTAAAAGAGAACCTCATTCTCTCTTCTAGATTTTGGTAGGCCCAGTGGGACCCTTGCATGCTTTCAGTGAGGCACCTATTTTAAGTAAGAATTCGTTTTCTTGCTAATTTCCTTTGATTTTCGAGCCCTTTTAGGCTCCAATCCAAACTTGGGGAGTGGGTACATTACCCATATTGGAGCAACTAAGGAGCCTCTTCATGTGCACAAGAGTCCCACAAGAATTACCAAATGAAAATTATCGCGTCATTCTTCTTGATGACCAATCACCCCTATACTATTGATTTTTCTCAAGATTCAACTTTGGCACATCCTGCTTTAAGAGAAGACTAGGAGAGCACTTGAATCCACCTCTAATAAAAGAACATGGAGAAGCTTGTAGGAGGTAGAAAAGTGTGTTTCGAAGCGATGAAGTTTGGTCTATGCAACCGGCACAAGACCAGCCCTTGAGCTTAGGGAAACTCAAATAGACCTTATAGGCATGCGATAAGTGCAAATAAATGCACTATGTACTTTGGAGCATCAAGGAGAAAGAGTTGATACAAAATAGATAGGTTTATGGGTCGACTAGCTCAAAAAGCTTACTATCTATGGAAGAGACAATGAACTTCAAACGCCCATAGCAACCAACGTGATTACAATTAGAAAAACTCCTTTTATGGGAGTGATACACATAGGGTTGAGTGTATTGAAATGCAAAAAAGTATAACGAATAGGCAAAATATGCTATAGGAATGTATCAAACACTCAACGGTGATACCTCCTATTTTTCAGGAATATATAGAGATTGACCTCTAGACAAAAAAACTAAGAGTTCTCCCAATCTACTTAGCCAAATGCTATGAAAATTTATAAGCATAAACTAGACACTAATACCTTTCCAATGAGCTATCTTTCACTCAATTTGACGCGTTGAAGAGAGAGCAGTAGTCTCTACAAGATTATTGTTGGTGAAGAAGATGATGCAAAAAATTGAAGGAGAGACAATGATGGTCACAAGTGTATGTATATTGCTTCCATGTATTGTACAAATGATTTAAAGTCTTTATATAGACTCTAGAAGTGTTCCAGGACTTCTACAAGTGGATTTTGAATTCAAATGAAGGTGGGAATGGTTGTTGGAGGGAATCAAATCACTTTCGTACAATCTAGGAAAAGTGAAGATTTAGTTTGATCTACTTTTAGGTGATTGATTGCTTGATTGAATGTAACTCAACCACCACAAATTCGTGGGATTTAGGCTCTATCTTTCTACTTTTACATGTGTAAAGGTCAAGGCTTTTACAATGGTAAAAGATCCATGAAAAGTCTTTTTAAAAAATACAATAATTGAGCATAAGAAAAAGAACTCTCCAACAGATATTCTTTCGATGTGATAGCCTTTGATGTAGATCAAATCCACCTCACGCATAGTGTAAGCTTGATATTTCAACATCTAACACCTCTAAAAATACCCACCTACAAATGGGGCATCTGAAAAATTTGATGTCAACATTATACATCCAATTTCCTACTTTCAAAGTTTAGTGCTAAAGGACATCGATGATAATGTAAGGAGATTTATCTCTGTCTGTCAGGGATGAAGATTGCAAAATAGCGAGGATGCCATGTTGGTCCTCCTTGCATATACTCTTGATAGAATTGCAGGCAAGTGGTATAGGCAACATGCAGATGGAAACTTTGCCACTTGGGAAGCTTTGAAGGCCACTAAACCACAATTTTGTCTGAGAACCTCCTTCAAATGAGCTTTGGAACAACTAGAAAATTTGAGGCTCGAAATAGATGAATCATTTCATAAACTCTATATGCATGCCAAAGCTCTTCTTGCTCGCTTGTCACATGCTCCAAGTGACTTCTTGGTGAAGAAATTGATTGAGAAGGCCCTCCCAAGGTCTTTTCAACAAAGCTATAAGAGTCTCTAAGGTTGGATGCAACATTGCAGGACTTTGTGGTAGCCACCTCACACATAGACGAGGCAACACTACACTTTGAAGGTTGTAGTGAACCTAATTACACCAACTTCCTAAACCCGATTGAGCAGCTTACAAGGGAGTTGCAAGCTCTTAAAGTGCAAGAGATCCAACATGAAGAGAAGGTTACCTCACCAGCTACACATCACAATGATGAAATATTGGCACAACTTTGACAAGAAGTGTAGTTGCAGACTTCTCACGAGATCCATAGGTAGGTATGGTGGACGATATGCAACAACAGTGGTCATTCCAAATTGAATTGTCCAATCATGAGGCTCGTGACTCTACTACCTCAAGGGCACTCAACTGAGAGTTAATTCACAAGGTCTAGGACACTTTTAATGCTAGCACATCAAATTAACACAAGAAGAAGGAGAACTGCTCAAATTGACCAACGTGTATCAGACGGCTCATTTGCTATTGATGTAGAGAATATGGGCATATTCAAAGTAATTGTTCTCTACCTAAGGGTGCACCTCCCTATCAATAGTGCCCCAATGCCAAAGATCATTATGCAAGGGTTCCTCCCACAACCACCCCACTCCAATTGAAATTATAGTAGTCTCTCCACAAGAAGAAGGTATGACTCCACATTCTTCTGCCGTTTCATCCTCTCTAGCACTTGTCATGATCAGAGCCATACAAGTGGTAGCAACTCCTCCAATATAAAAGATGTGATCATCATCCTTACCCTTCTTCACTGATAGACTTGTAATCAATAATGAATCTTCTTGACTTTGGTCCGCTGCATAGTTATTGTAATCTCTTCTTCCTCTTTGGCCACTTTGATAGTTGTTGTTGTTGTTGTAATTGTTGGTGTAGTTGTTGTTGTAGCCTCCATTGTATCTTCCTCTATTTGATCCATATCCACCATTATTGAATCCTCTTCCTCTTGAGTTCCTCGGGTTCTTGAAACATTCTTCAATAGTATGATTAGATAAGCCACATATATTGCAAGTTTGAGATGATCGGAATCTCTCCATGCCTTGCTTTCCACCTCTAGCTCTTCCTCTACTTGCAAAGTTTGCTTGGAAAGAGCTACCTTCATCTTCATTCCTCTTATTCTTTGACTTGTCCTTGACCTTAACTTTATCAGAATATAAGGCAAAAGTTTGATTCCTACTTGAGGACTCACCACCTTTTCTAATCTTTGCTTCATGAGTGAAGAGTTGGCCCATGAGTGTGTTGAAGTCGGGTACATGCATAACCATGTACAAATCCATGGCTGTTGTGAAGGACCCCCACTTGTCATCTGCTTTGATTCCATTTATGATTTGTCTAATGCTTTGTTCCTCTTCAATTACCTCTCCAATGCTTTCAAGTTGATCTCAAATCTCCTTCATCTTTGTGACATAATCATTCACACTTTGCTCGGGGATTTTCTTCATTGTTGTGAACTCCATCCACAATTGGTTCTTCCTTGCTCGAGTGTTGGAGGAGAAGAAAGAAAAAAGTTCATTCCAAGTCTCTATTGATGTCTTGAATCCCTTGACATGAGGTAAAAGAAAATCACAGATTGAGTTTAGAAAATAGGACCTTGTAAGTGCATCCTTTGAACATGAATTTGAAAGTCTTTCCTCTTCTTCATGTGATGGTTAAATCATATCAAGCATGTAGGCTTGGGTAAAATGCACCAAAATTATTTGATGATACCCTCAAAGTAGAAAAACCAAGATCTAGGATCGCATATAGTAGTCTTCATAGATGCTCCAGAATATGCAAAAAAACAGAGTACACAGGGAGCATGAAGATAGATTTTTTAGGTGTTACAAATGTGCTCGAACTTACAATTTGTGGTTGATTAGGCCACTATATGTTTTGCTTAGGAACATTTAAAAAAGTTTTTGTTGGTCATTTGACCTTGCACATGGACACTAATGATAACAATGCCAAGAAAAGCTAGTAATCAAGACAAATTAGAAAATTTTATGTATGTAGGACTAGAAGGTGCAAAACCTAGGTAGGCAACTCTAGAGGCTAATTTTGACTTTGGAACCACAGATGAACTTCCATTTCAAAATCCCCATGTAGAAGAACTAAGGAGCATATCATGAAGCACAAGCTAAAGGCCACCCTCATAAACAATATTGATGATTTATCAAATGAGACCACCATAGAGATACTTGTACGAGAAGTGAACCTTCGAGATGAAGAAAACTCATAGATAGTCCATGTAGCCATGTGGTTGTGGCACTATCCATTTTCAGTACAAAAGATGATTTCCCTCCTTTATACCTATGAAAGTTACTTTGTCTAGTCCTACAAAGATCTCTCAGGTATTCCAAAAGAGCTTGGGCTACATCGAGTCCCCTTGATAGAGGGAGCATCACTCATAAGGAGCATACCATACTAAGTAATCCAAAGTATGCATAGGTAGTTAAGGTAAAATTAACTAAATTAGAGGAGGCAAGTATCATCATTCCAATGGAAACCTCAATATGTCTCTCATCTATGGTTAATGTACCAAAGAAAAAATAGTGGAAAGATAAGAGTGTGTGTTGATATCAATGCCTTGAATAAAGTAACTATTCAAGATGGTTTCGCACAACCCTTCACTTATCATGTATTATAAGAAGTAGTTGGACATACTCTACATTGTTTCCTATACGGATTCAGTGGCTCCAATTAAATTCTCAACCATCCTGAGGATAGAGACAAGATTGCCTTTGTCACCCCATGGGGCACCTATGTCTATACTTGCACGACATTTGGCCTAAAAAACAAGCTTGCATCATTTAACAGAATGATGTATTTAACATTGGGTAGATGGCTAACAACATTTATGTGCATTTTCATGGATGATTTTTTGAGATTCTGAGGTACAAGTAAAAGAGACATGGCCAAAGATTCTCATCTACAATTGGAATATTTTTTAAAGGGAGTACGATAGAATGTACTCTTCCAAGTTGATAACCCTCTCGTACCCCTCATGTAGGACCCACTTGGTTTTGATCTTGTTGCTCTCTAGGAAGAACACTCTATGATGTCTAAAGGGCGAGGGCTTCTTACAATTGGAGATTATTTTTCCTAAAAGGAAAAGAGATTTTTCGATGGACCATTTTTTAGGAGGGCTTCCAAAGTTGGTTGCACACCTCTCTTTCCATATTTTCCATAGAGTCTCCCCTCTTATAGCATTCCATAGTGTAGAGGAACATTCAGGACCATGGCGGAGGCATGCAAGTGTCATTCATTACTAGGGTAAAGATAGTATGTGGGTACAAAAGAAAGGGTAGGAACTTACACAGATATATTTAGAGGAGGTTCTAGATCATCAAGGGAACATGAGCATGATGTAATCATTTGGCATTTGCATGGAACAAGAAATGGAGGACCAACCACAATGATAGTTTGAGGAGGAAGAAGACATTCTGAATTGGCTGCAAGCAAGCAACTCTATCTCTTGTTTTGGAGTTTTTCTAAATAATTCTTGCACAGATGAAGTTATGATGAAAATGAGGATAAAGTTCAGGTTGATGGATTGGAAGAACCATCACAGACCACAGAAGGGGGAGGAAGACACCCCTCAAGCACAACGTGGAGGAGGATGCAACAACAACAGAGAAGGAAGTTACTAAAGTAAAAGACAAGGTAAACACACTAGTGAGGAATGTTCTTTACCAATTCAAGAAATCCCTGTAGGATGGATGTAGGACAAAGAGGAATACATTGAGATCCAGATCACTCCTACTTATGCAACAATGCAGGAAAAGCTATTGGAGGAAAACAGAGTTGGAGATGAGCATGTAGATACCATGGTCGATAGAAATCCAATCAAAGAAGTACAATTAGGCACTCAGGAAAATAATCATCCAGTTTTGATGGCCACTTGGTTGTGGAGCCACCCTGAGCTGCTTGAAAAGGTAAAATCTTTCTTGACACACTATGCAAATGTTTTTGTGTGGCATTATAATGACTTAGATTGAAGCTATTTATGTGGAAATACAAAAGATGGAGGATGCAAGAATCATCATTCCTGTGGAACACTTAGAATGGCTGTCAGGAATGGTTATAGTACAAAAGAAGAATACCAAGAAAATCAAGATTTGTATTGACTTTAGAGCACTCAACAAGGTGACCATTCCAGATGGATTCCCCATGCCTTTTGCCGAGCAGGTTATTGAAGAAGTGGTTGGGCATGCATTATATAGCTTTATGGACGGCTTTAGTGGCTATAACCAAATATCCATCCACCTAGAGGATCGTGAAAAGATTGCTTTTATCACACCTTGGGGCACATATGTGTATGTAAAAATGCCATTTGGACTTAGAAATGCTCCAACCACCTTTAACAGGACTGTCAACCTCATTTGCTAGAAACGCTCAGAATTTTCATGGATGACTTTTCATCATTTTTAGGATCTCACAAGGAGAACCCTTTGGATTACTGCATTCCACAAATAATCATTTAATTCATTTGAGAAATACTCTCCCCCTCCATCTGACCTTAATATCTTCAATTTTTGTCCTCTAACCCTTTCTGCATATACATGATAGTGTTTAGATGTGCTAAAAACTTCTGATTTGTCTTTGATCACATAAATAATGATCCACCTGGTAGCATCATCAACATAAATCACATAATATCTAGAACCATTTATACTAAAGTCCTTTGAGGAACCCCATACATCTATATGTACCAATTCAAGTTTTTTTGAATACATGAAACCTTGCTTATTGTATGATTGCTTGTGAGCCTTACCTAATTGACATGCTTCATATCTGTATGTCATGTGCTTACCTGCAACATTAGGTAATCCAAGCACTGAACTATTATTAATCGTCTCTTTAATACTTCTTTCATCAAAGTGTCCAAGCCTCTTGTCCCAAAGATCCAACTCAGATATCTTTGGCTCTCCATATGTGAGCAAGGCATGTCCAACATTACCTTGTACCTTCAATGGGAAGAGTCTTCCTTCTTTCTTCCCTATAACAATTTGCTTATACCCTTGGCTAGGGTCTTCAACATAAACTCCATCATTAGTGAACCTCACATCATATCCTTTTTGTACAATTTGTTCTACACTAATCAAGTTCTTTGGAATTGTAGGAACATGCAGAACCTTACACAAAAGAGTACTTCCATCCTTAGCCTTCATTGATCAAATAGAATTTACCTTGTGTTTTGTATGGTCACCTGCTTGAATTGTATGATTGATTACTTTATTTTCCAAATCAATCATCAAAGCAATGTTCCCACTCAGGTGATTACTACACCTTGAGTCAATGTAGAATACCTTTTGGTCTTCTTTTGGAACTTCACATGTTGCATTCATAACTAGAGTCGAGTCTTTTTTCTAATTTGATGCATAGTTGTAGTAGGTGTTATTGTATGATTGGTTTTGGAAGCTTCTTCCACCATTCCTTCCAAATAAATGTCTTACCAATTTATCTTCTTCAATGTCTTCATCAACTACACCTAAAGAATCAGCAATGTCTTTCATCTTTGTCACATAATCAGATATTGATTGTGAGGCCTTCTTCTTGAATGTGGTAAATTCTGGCCATAGTGATGCCTTCCTTGACTTGGTTGTATTCTTGGAATGCTCCTCCAAAGCGTTCTTTATATCATTTTCACTTTCAAGTCCTATGATGTGAGGAAGCATATAATCATTCATTGCCATATAGATAATGCTCCTTGAATTATGGAGATGAGTTAGAACTTTCCAAAGTCTACAATGATTTAGATAGCTCCACTCAATTACCCTTGAAACATTCTAGTTCCATAGAAGACCTAGCTGAGAAGGTATCCCAAAAGCTAGGAGTCTCAAGCAAATAGATACCTAGGTTAACTTCAGTCAAACGTTGTTGCACCTGTGGTGGTGATCATATGGAAAATGTTCACCCAAACTTGACACAAACTCAAGCCAACCCTAGTGACCAGTACTGCATAATTCACAAGCGGTACACTAATCATACTACACAAGACAATCCATACAATAAGCAAGTGGTTCAACATAACTTCCCATAGGCATATCAACAACCAGGTGGATACCTAGGCCAATACAATGCTCAAGCTCATTATTATAGGTACCAACAAATCTATTAGGTACCATACCAGACACAACCTAGACCTCAACGAGTTCTAGTTCAGCAGCCATGCTCACTAGCCAATGTAATCTTCGTCAAATGTGTGGCCATAGAAGAGAATCTCAGTAGAGATTTAGTACCTTCATCCCCTTTGATCATAGAAAATGATCCCAACTCCAATAGTTTTGATTCAACCCACTAGAACATATGGAGACATACCAATATGAGAGCCCACCATTAGAACCTAATTAGGAGCCCAATTATGCTAATGTCATGTATGCTAATCCCAAGCCATGGCCAGAGTTAAGGTATAAAAGACCACAGGGCCCTAAAGGATCGTGTTTTACGTGCCAAGGAGATTGTTAGTACATAAGAGAGTGCCCACACCCTCCGATAGTAGGACAACCTTAGTACTATAACTTTCAAGGTTTTTGTACTAATTGTGACAAAGAGCATGTCATAAGAGAGTACCCTAAGAACCCTATGAATGCCTCTAAACTAACACTCATAAATGTGATAGGCATTGTGCACACTTCAAATGGATCCACACTAGTGTATGTACCTATCAAAGCAATAACGAGAGCCTAGACTCTATTGCAAAATCAACAACCAAACTCTCATAAACTAGCCAAGAACAGCAAAGTCAGAGATTCCGATGGGAGAAAAAGTAGATCTCGAAAGGATTCAAGAGAGAGGATCAAGAGGAAATGGAATAAGAAAATAAGTGAGTTGGAAGGGAGCTTAAAAGAGACTAGAGCCCAAACCTTAGAATTGGCTTCACAAAAGTCGAATCAAGAGAAACCAACCCCAAAACTAGGATCAGTGCTAGCTGAACCCATACTAGAGAACCTGGATATGATGTTCCCAGCATACCAACTGAGATTAAGAGAAGGACCCCAAGTAGAAGAGTCGAGTAAGAATTACCCTAGAACAGATCTAGAAATCGAGAGAACTAAGCTCTATATGAAAATGGTAGAATTAGGACAGGTAATGTTCGAAGCAAAAGAAGGATTTAAATAAGACCCCTACTATTCCTAGGGCACAGGAAGGTTGATAGATCATCCTTGTCAAAAGTGCCTAATACTACAAATTCGGAGAACCTTTCTTCAATACATAGGTAATCACAAGGATTTCTTAGAGAGATTCAAGAAGAGAAATGGAAGAGGGAACAAGGATCTCAACCCCCTTTTCAAGAGATAGACAATTTACAAGAAGAATTTCCCCAAGACATACCCTCTATATATGACAAACTAGAGGAGGAGCAACATAGTGAACAAACAAATTTTGAATCTAATTCCTTGCAAGAATTACCCCAGTTCAATGGACCCTAGGAAGCTAAGTCTATCAATATGAGAACAACTACCATACTTGTAAGGAATGAAGAGCCAATAATCCCTAGAAACACAAATGTAATAAAGAACACTAAAGTTTAGTGTCACCTCACTTTAGAAGAATAACTTGAGTTGTGGAAGCATCAGACTAGTTACCAGAGACAGCTGCTACCCACTCTCGGGGAGGTTCACACAAGAGAGTGCTAGAAATACTCATGGAAAGGATTGGGGATATGAGTGAGGGAGAGGAAGTTAATACTTATGTTCGAATAACCTACCAAGGCTACACTACCAAATCAATCACATTTAGGAATTGGAGTAGCTATTGCAACCACTTCCTTATGGAAACGTTGGGGCAAGCTAGCATTAAGACCCATGAGAATGAAGCTACAAATGGTTGATGGACATATTGAGAAACTATTAGGTTTATTGGAAGGAGTATCTCTCAGCATTTGTGGTGTAGAATTTGAGCACACCTTTGCCATTTGTGAGTTTCTCTTTGTACCTGCAACATTTAGGAGTGACCACCAAAGTCAACCTCTAGGACTATTCCCATCGTGATGTACCCCGACTACAGTGGAATACCATCCATAGGACGCCCAAAGAAATAGAATCGGTGCAAAGTATAGAATTATTTCCTTCATGGTTGCACAAAGACACTCATCTATGGATGTGTAAGGTAGACAAACAAGAATAAGAATGATTGAAAGCCATAACTTTAGGCTATGAACAACATCCACATACCCTTCAAGATCCTACATGCGCACCTATAGTGTTCCCAGACGAGGTATTTGAGCCTCACGATTGGGCAGAGATCTTAGCCACCATGGACATAGTGGTAGATGAAGAACAATGGACCCATCACTATGATGAGGATAGATACGACATTTCCATCTTTATGATAGAACCCTTGGAAGTGTGAGGATGGATTTGCACTTGATGAAGATGAAGTGGTGCTACAAAAACTTTGCACTACACTAGCCAAATGAATTCCAGAGATATGTAATGGGCCCTTTTAGATTTCCAAAGGATGTATTAGACACTGTATGTACCTTGGAAGATCATTCTCAAGAAGATGAATCAGGATAGATAAGTTTGACTAAGAGTCAACATGAAGAAACTTTCTATTTTGGTCATGTATGCTTTAGTATTTCACTGAGTGCTCATTCTCTGATTACAATTGACCAAAGAGCTTTTAGAGGGATCTAATTAGGAAGCAAAGCAACCTATTGGGAGTTATTCCATAAAACATGATTGACCATACTAAGAGAAATAAGTTTAGAAATGCACCTATGTAATCCTGACTTTTCAGGAAGTAGAATATGCAGAGATATAGGCAACTTCTAATGAATATATACAATTTGGAAATCCAAATTCATTACCAAAACCATGTTTCCTAATTCTTTGTGATTGATTCTCAACTAACTCAGTCACGACTTTGTGGATTTCCTTTCCCTTCTCATCAAGTGGATTCAATCACTTTTTATTCCTTTACTTTTACGTCAAGTAAATATTCAAAGAGTTATGAGGGTGAGTTCATAAGTAAAGTCTTCAAATCTTTAGTATTTGCTTCAGGTATAGCATAAGGTTTTATGACATTTGAAGACTCAAGCCTTTGCTTGGACTTGCCATGAACTTGTTCCAATAGCTCCCCCTCAATTCAACTAAGCTTGAGTTCTCCAATCTTGCAAGATTAGCTGCAAACCAATCATACCTTTGAATTTACTGAGTTTTGTGCCATCTAATTCTTTGGATAAAAACTATCTCTTGTAAAAGTAGAAAAGCAAAATCTCCAAAAGTAAAAGGGAGAAGAGAACCACAAGACCTTATTAGGTGAAAATTATGAAATCAAAGTCTGAGAAGTCAATAAGATGAGATTCGCCTATGATGGAGGAGCTCTTAGGTAGAATCTCACCAAGTTTGAATTCAAATTTCTCTATAAGAACACATAATGAAAGTCGCTGATTAGAGCAGACTTTTGTGCTACAATTAGAGGAGATTCTAGTCATGATTTGGATCATCATTGAAGCACACATTGTGCCTCCTTCCCATGATTCATGCCCAATCAATTCATGTACCATATGTGCAATACATATTGATTTCTTGGATCATCTTTGAAGTCTACTTCAACTGCTATCTTAGGTTTACATTGTTTTTCAGTCAACTTTGATCACTGATTTCTCTTTGCATACTTACTCTTTTGCAGTGATTTAAATTGATATAGGTAAAATGATAAGTCTATTGTTTTCATCTCAATTTTCATCACATTTTGATCTTTAATCTACGAGCTGCATCAATTTGAAGTGGCCTATCTATGCAGGTAGACTATTCTTGAAAAGTCAGGATGACACCCCAATGTTCCTAAATTAATTTCTCTCAGTATAGTCCATTTAAATTTATCAAATTTTTTGCTTTATATTCATCATATACTCAATTGAATGTGTGCAAAGTTTCTCTATTCAATTCTCAATAGGTTGTGAGCTCTGAGTGAAATTCCAGAGGGCTTTCCATCCCAAAATAGCAAGTTCTTGATCATCTATTTTGTGTCAAGTCATCTATTTCGATGAATCAATTTGATAATGATCTTCCAAAGGACTAAGGAAGTATTAATGCTTTATTAGAAATCTCAAAGTGGCTACTAAGCATCCATAAAGTAATCTTGGTAGGTGTAGAGCAGGTTTTTGCAACGTCAACCTCATCTTTGGACTGTATCTCCATCTCTTATCACATGGTTGACATTGACATGGTTACGGTAGCTTATCCTATAGTGTTGTAGGGCTTGAATTCTGCAATAATGATAGTTGGATCTTGGAACGCTTTGTCGCATGGCTTAACATAGTGGTAGCATGTTTCAACAATAGTTGTGTTTGATAGTCTCCAATAATAACCATGAGTTGTATCCATGTATATGATATGAAAAGTGGGCACATAAAATATAAGCATCACTTATTAAACATTAAAGAGGACTATATGAATATTCAAATAATGGACCTTTGATAGGGCATAACCCTTTTGAATCAATTACTCTATGAAAAACAATTTGATTGCCTTTCTATCTTGACCTACTTATCTTATCATTCGCATGCAAAAATAGACAAGGATGAAAAGGCGTGATGAAAATGCATCACATTGGATTCCCCTTCAAGAGATCTTCAAGATGTCACTCTCACAATAGAACATCGAGCTTTGGACAACACACACAGTACTCTGCATAAACTTTCAAAATACCCAAAAACTACACAATACATAAAAATCTCCAACTTAGATTTCCAAGCTTTTACAAATGTGATTGAACTTATAGTCTGTGGCTAACCAGGTCCCTATATGTTTTATTAAACAACATATACATAAGTGTTCAACACCCATTTGGCCTTTCAAATAGAGCCCAATTATAATGATTGTATTAGAGCCAATTTTGTGCCATCAAATTTTGGATCTCAAAATAGTCTTTGTCATGCAAGTTATAGCTCCTCTTGGGAACACTAAGACTAGGACATAATCCACAAGATATGCTTGATACCTCTCATTCCATGATGGCGGAGAACTGACTAGAATGATAATGAAGCTAGAATAGTCCAAACATCACTAAGGCTCAAAAAAGATGACCAAGTGTCAACTTCTCGGAGAATTCTAGTAGAGTCTCCCAAAGAAAATGGATCAATGAACAAAAATAACCAACCCATGAGATTATGTGAGAATGTATATGCTCACACCAGTATGTTTTTGAAGGAGTAAAGTCAACCATTGTATAGTTGAAAATCTAAAAATTGGAAAATTTTTGCTAGAATCTCCTTTGCAAAATGATCATATGAGCAATGTAGAGGACTCATAAAACTAAGTGGAAATGTAAACCTCCATAGTGAATCATTGACTCCACTACATATAACAAGTTAACTGAAAGAAGCCAACTAGACTTATGGAGAACCTATGAACAAACTACTATGCATCTCTTATCGTGAGGTTGGAATAGTCGTCCACCTACATCATTGAATAGACCTTGACATCTAGCTATCTCCTAGTTATGAAAAACTCACCACAACCCTCTTTATCAAAATCAAAGTATTTACACAAAAATTTAACTATTACATCAATATGATGACATGGGCATACATATGCAATATCCATAGACGCATGCATAGTGTGTATGTGCTCAGTATACGCAATAAAATGGAACTAAAAGGTGAATTTATAGCCCAAACAATATTAGACAACATTGTCAAGTGTCTTTCAACTCCGTGCTTTAGAACAAAAGAAGTACATAAACTTTGGCGATTGTTCCCATCACAACTGAAAGCTTTCCAAGAACGTTGTAAAAAGACTTAAGAGCTGAAAATTCAGTGATAAATCTTAATGTACATTGCCGAGAGGCACAATATCAAGTGCATCTAGTGCCAAGGTTGACCTTTAGATCAATCTTTTTGCCTCTTTAGCCAAAACTATAGCAAAGATGCAAAATCAACTTCTATGCTCCCCAATTTCAAAACATAGTTTTGACACAGTTAAGTAACGAAAAGATTATCTAACTGTAAACAAATGCAGTAGTTTAAAGTCTGAAGTAAATAAGTTCATAATTGAAGCTTGAAGGAAACGTGAAGCTTTTTGTAAAGTGAATTTTCAATTTTCACTAAATATAGTTATAAAGTTTTTCAGTTTCAGAAGGTTGCTAAGCTACTGATGATTATAGAGGTGTTCTAATATCACTCTAGCTTAGTTCTACTTGAGTCGTGGCAATTTTCCACAGTCTTGTTAGTGAACAAGCTTTTGTCATGACATCAACAAGGTAGGGGGAGACCTTATAACTCCTCACCATGCAATATTTGTGGATTATCAAATCATACTATGGATGAGTGTTTCACGAACTTCAAGAATCAGAGAGGTAGAGGATATCAAAGAGGTGGATATACACAATCAAGAGGAAGATTCAATCATCACCAAGGATACAACAACTACAATAGCAACTAACAAGGAGGATATAAAATCCAGAAAAGATTACAACAACTACACAGGGGAGCAAGAAGATTCTCTTCTGAACATGAACATGACTTCAAAACTAGGTGTAAATGATGATCATCTCTTCTACATTGACTTAGGATGCTCAAACCATGTGGCAGGCAATGTAGCTCTTCTCTCTCATCTTGAGGAACCAAAGGGTAAGCATCAGGTACAAACAAGTGATGACACCAAGCACTCAGTGATTAAAGTAGGAAATGTTAAGACCTCAGATGGGAACAAGAATCTGTTGAGCAGGGTTTTATATGTACCAACAATTACCAAGAATCTGATGAGTGTTGGACAGATTGTGGAAAATGGTTTGTAGGTTAGATTCAAGCAATATGGAGCATTTGTGGGAGATCCACAGCATGGTTTCAAAAGGATGGCCAAAGGAGAAAAGACAGGTAGATTATTTACTTATGAGCTTGAAGATACAAAAAATATTGCACTCTATAGCATCAAACACTTTCAGAGCTTGAAATTTTTGGCACAAGAGATTAGGGCATGTTGGTGAGAGAAATTTAAAGCAAATTTATAGAGACCAATGTGTGCTTGGGATACCTAATGTATCCAAGCAACACATGATTTATGAATGTGGTGCTTGTCAGTTTGGAAAGTCTCACAAGTTACCCTTCTCAAGGAAAGGGTACATGCATGACTTTCATTGATGATTACAGTAGGTGGACTGTATTGTACTTTATGAAGCACAAAGATGAAGTATTCTTGAACTTGTTGAGAATCAAACAGGGAGAAATCTAAAAAGGCTAAGGTCAGATGGAGGAGGTGAGTACTTCTCAAATGAGTTTGATATATTCTTGCAGGAAAGAGGAATCAAGAGTGAAATCACAACTAGGTATACCCCTGAGCAATAGGTTTGCAATTTTTCAAGGCCAAAACTCTACAATAATGTGTCAATACATTTTTTTTTCCACAAAGCTATGCCTCCATCAACTTGCATATAGTAAATTCCCAAACATTGATGCAAATGCCCCAAATATGAAATCCCAAAAGAGGCATGCAAATCATTCTTAAACTCAACAATGTGCTTCTCATTAGCATTGATGAGTTGCATGTCATCAACATATACAACAATGATCATAAGTGCATCATCTACATGCTCAACATATAAGTTGCTCTCAGTTGGATTGTTTTCAAAACCATGGGCAATCAAGTAGGCATGTATCTTTTCATACCAAGCATGTGGTGCTTGCTAGAAACCATATAATGCCTTTTTCAACTTGCACACTTTGTTTTCATGGCCTTTTTGCACAAAAACACGGGGCTGAAATACACAAAATTCTTCATGTAAGCCACCATTCAGAAAAGTAGTTTTAATGTTCAAATGGTGTTCATTCCAACCATGATGAGTTGTAAGTCCAAAAATGCTACAAATAGTGGTCATTTGTTATGTGGGAGCAAAGGTCTCATCGAAATCAATGCCTCTCTCTTGCACTTAACCTTTGGCAACAAGCCTTTCCTTATAACTGTCAATTGTTCCATCATGATTATGTTTTAGCCTGTATACCCATTTAGTGCCAATGGCCTTTTTTCCTAGAGACAAATCACATAAAGAACAAGTATCATTCTTCATAATAGCATCATATTCTAATTGCATAGAAGCCATCTATTTTTTTTTTAACTTTATGCTTCATCAAAACAATCGGTCTTATTCTCATCATAAAGACTAGAGGTATTCATTGCATAGCAATCTGATGAAAAGGAAGTACTGTTATCAGAGCTTGAATGGGTATGATATGACAAAGGTGCATCTAATTTTTTATCTGTCAAAGTCAGCATCATCCATTTTTGCATAGTTTTAGCCTCTTGTATGGAACCCTCTCATCAACAAGTGCATCATGCAAATTTGCATGAGAAATAGAATGATTTGCATCATCATGTGGAACTCGTAAAGGTTGCAAAATGTCCTCATTTGGATCATCACTTAAATGTCCACCTATAAAAAAGGCAGCAAAGTTTCATACATATCCTTAGAGTGAATTGATGTCTTCTTGGTACATGAAAGTAATGGCTGAATTGCATCTTCCACAAAAACATCACCGATAAGCTAAATGCATTTAGTCTATCGATGATACAAATAGCCTTTGCTTTCAAAATTGTATCCAGCAAAAATACATTTCACTGCATTATCATCTAATTTCCTATGTTGTTGAGGCACTAATGCATATGGAGAACAATCAAAGACATGTAGATGAGAAACGAATGGCTTGCAACCATGTCAAGCCTCGTATGGAGTGATCAATTGTAGTTCTTTCATGGGACACCTATTAAGTACAAATGTTGCACATATAACAACCTTAAGACAGGGACTATGTGGTAAAGCCTAAATTTTTACCATACACCTCACCATCGCCATTAGATATCTATTCTTTTTTTTAGAAAATCCATTTTATTGAGGTTTATATGACAATTCATACTGATGTTTTATCCCACGCTCAATGAGAAATGCATTAAATTCACAAGAGATGTATTCTCCATCTTGATTAGAATGGAGGGTGCCTAATTTGCATGCTGATAGATTCTCAGCTATAATCAAGAACTGTTTGAAGCACATAAATGCTTCAAAATTTGCTTTCAATGGATACACCTATGCATGCCTAGAGAACTCATGAATAGACATCACAAATTATAGGTAGTTCCTAAATCAATGTGTCTACATGGGAACAAAGACATCACTATGAACAAGCTGCAATTTATGAGCTACTTGAATTAAACCATCTTTTGGGAAGGAGGAATGCTACATTTTGCCTAAAATACAGTCTTCATAGAAATGTTTGCAAGATGCCTCAAGTTTGGCCAGACAAGAAACCATATGAGATTTTTTTAGTTGAAACAAACTAGCAAAATTTAGATGACCAAGGCATGTATGCCAAAGATTTACATTTGAGATAGCCTAAGGATCTTGAACTGCACATAATGAGTCATTCACAAAATTCTCATAGTCTATGAGATTATATGGCCCATGACATAAAATGCCAAAATCAATAAAAACATAATTATTTGAGAGATCATGGAATGTACATCTATCATCAACAAATTTGAAATCCAAGCCAATCTTGGCTAATGCAAAAATTGACAACACATTTTTCTTTATCCCTAGCATATACAAAGCATCTAACAATGTGAAAGAACTGCTATCAAAATGATCTTACCAACTCCCATTAAAGAATAAGAGGACTTGTTAGCACATGTCACAATATTCTTTGTAGAGGAAGACACCATTGGAGTGAAGAAACTACACTTCAAGGTAATATGTTTAGTTGCCCCACTATCAAAGTACCAAATTTCTAAGTCTATCGTAGAAATACACTACCCATGAGGAGATGGATCATAGATACAAAAAATAGTAAATGCCCATTCTTCATTCTAAATAAGATTAGTAGACTCCATTTTAGGTGTAGAGGACTCTACAACAACCATTCTAACCTCTTTCTTCTTTGCCTCTTTTGCAACCACTTTCGGAAAACTCTTTATGACATGATCATTTCTTGTGTAGTATTTGCAAACTTCTTTTTTTTTCTTTTTTGTTTTCTTCTTATCTTTGTCTTCCCTCTTTAACTCTCTAGCATTAGCAATTTTTTGGTTACTAGTAGATGAGATCTATTTACCTTTTTCCTTCTAACTAGCTAAGAAAGCTTCATCTACGTCATGCATAATCCACCTATTCTACCTAGAATGATCTTTTTGTAACAAAATAGAGACTAAGTCCTCAAATGTTAAGACATTTAGATTTTCTTTCATCATCAATTGAAGAGTAGAAAAAAACTATAATATGAATCTACAAGACTATTAAGAACAATCTACACAAGTGAACTATATGGTAAGACCATCAACAAAAATTAAGTGCTCCTTCAAATCTTTGATCTTTGTCAAAAGACTATCCATAGACTCTCCTTCATCCATATGCTCACTCTTAAACTGTTTTTGGAGGTAAGCAACAAGATCCTCATTTCTTGCCTATTATAAAGTTTTAAGTGTATCCCAAGCATTTTTTGTTGAGTGAACATGAGGGATAATGGCACATTTGATAGACAAGGCTATCAATGCAGTTGCTTGAGCATCTCTACCATCCCAAGAAAGTTGCTCTATAGAAGGTGTAGCAAGAACCACAAAATTACCAATAGATTGAAGATCATCATCTTCAGCATCATCTACATCACCTTCAATAACTATATTTGCAAGTGTACTAGTGTTGGCAGCAGTCAGGGAACCGAAGGAGCCACAAGACGAAGAGAGTCAGAGCGAAGGGACAGCACAAGCAGACATGGCAGTCAAAGAAGATCTGGCAAGTAGGCCATCTAAATTTTTCAGACATTAAGCAGTTGAGCACACAAGAAGAAAGAGCAAGTAGGGAGCTCGAAGAGGTGTATGACAAATCAACAGACAAAATCCCTACACAAACAGTGATTTTAATCACTAAACACCATTGTAAATACCATTTCATATTTTTGTAGCTCCATTTTGTGTAAGCCAAGGAGTCCTTGAGCTTGAGGAGCTTTAGAAGTATCTACCTGCCAATTTTCATATTTTTTAGATCTCGTTTGAGCCCTCTAATAAGCCCTAGAACCTAATTTTTAACTAGGCCGGACACTAGGTCTGGACACGGCCAAAGCTAGTCAAAAACTATAAAAGGAGCTAGAGAGCTCATTTTAGAAGGTAGATTGTAATTGAAATGAACTTGTAAGAGCTTTTTTGAAAGTAATCTAAGAACTCCATTGATTCTCACTCTTTGTCTTGCCTTGTGTGCGCGTGTGTGTGCATGTTTATGTGCTTCTCACTCACGCACTTGTGCCTTCACTTGCTCGAGGTCTTCATACCATCCTCACGTCTTCCCGGATTGACATTAAAGGAGGTGCTACTCATCATTGAGCTACACCAAATTTTGGCGCCGTTGCCGGGGATCGAGCTTTGAGGACGAGCGTGTGATGGTAAGACGTAGAGTTGACGCGTTGGAGTTGTAGGTATTTTCTTCACTTTCATCTATTTTCTTGTTTTTCTTCACCATCTTCATCACCATCATCATCATCACCATCTCCATCATCGCGAAAATTTTCAGTTTTGATCATATCACCATCTCCACCTCATTTCCCTCATTTCACTTGTGAGAGAGAGCGAGAGAGCGAAATTGTGTGTGCTGTTTTTGCATGTTTTCTGAGCTATCTTGCAGGTACAGGCCGCATCATCGTCCCCAGCACTGTGCGCAGGTACGGAATTCTCGGTAACTGTCTGTGTGTCGTCGGCCTCTGTCAATCGCGACCGATAGAAAAATTGCTCTATTTGCTAAACAAAGTGCATATCCATGACCTACAGGCCTAGAGCTTCCCAAAAATGTGTTTAGTTTTTTGAAATTCCACAGATTTCTGTCAGTCGCGATCGCTCTGTCAATCGCGATCGACAAATCACGACGGACAGACCTGTCAATCGCGATCGACTCATCAATCGCGACTATCAGCCCACAACGGCTCTATCAATCGCGACCGACAGAGTCAACGACCGATTGACCATGACTGACAGATCATACGCGTGACACGTGTCAATCGCGATCGAGTCGTCAATCGCGATCGAGTCGTCAATCGCGATTGACTCATCAATTGCGACTAACAGCCCACGACGGCTCTGTCAATCGCGACCGACACAGTCAACGATTGTTTGACCACGACGGACAAACCCTCGCGACGGACCTGTCAATCGCGATCGACTCATCAATCGCGACCGACAGAGTCAACGATCCTTTGACCATGACTGATTGACTTTTCGAGCCACGTGTCAATCGCGACTGACCAGTCAATCGCGACTGACAGCCACGACGGACCTGTCAATCGCGACCGACACGTCGATCGCGACTGACCAGTCAATCGCGACTGACAGCCACGACGGACCTGTCAATCGCGACCGACAGACTTTGCGAACACGTTAGAAGGGCAAATTAGGTCAAATTTTTAAGGCAAAAATGATGGTCTAAATTTTGGCTAAGTGTGGGACAAACACTAGGGTGTAGTATTACATTACGAAGGCATGACGCAAGTAACTCGAGAATTCCTGTTTGCTTGTTAGCCTGTTTTGAATCCTGTTGTAACTCCTAAACCCTGAACGGTCATAACTTTTTCATACGAAATCCATTTTTTGAGCTCTAGGGCTTCTCAGATAGGGTATTTTGAAGTTGACCATACCCAGGGGGAACAAAATTCAGGGATCCCTAGAATTATTTTCCATAAAATCAAAGGGCTAATTGGTATTTGAGTTACATGAATGAAAGTGCTTGGGGTTGTCTTTTGAAATTAAGTCTAGAGCTAATCTTGGGCCTTTTACAGGTCCTTTGAAAGCATCGAAGAGTACGCAAAGCAAGAGTAAGTGCAGGCTTGGGAACACGAGTCCTGGGCACACCAGGGCAACAACTCAAGGAAAGGAACTCAAGGTTGGAAAACCCGCAACACCCTCTGTCAATTCCTAGCTTAGGCTAAGAACGACTAGTGCGAGGAGTAAGATAGGGCAATGATAGGCATCCGTCAAGTTGAAGACTACCTAAAAACTCAAGTTCAAGTTGAAAACATAATCTCTGTACCGTCGATAACATAAAGGAAAAGAACCTAACGTGGAACGATCAACCTAAAAGTACGCTGAACATTCAAGTATTCCTGACGACGTGATATCAGACAAGAGTATAAACACGGGAATCAACTAAAAAAGAATCAAGTAACTGTTGCAAAAGAACTCAGCAACGAGGTTGTACTTGGGCAAAACTTGGGCTATTTAAATAGGCATATGAACCTTAGATCAGGACGACATCTAGTAAGGGATAGACAAAGCCTTAGGTCTTCAGAGGCTAGCGTCAATCATACTGCTAGGTCTTGGGCCCAGCAGTTGAGCCACCACTCGCATTACCCTAGCTCGGAGACTAGTGAATCAGAGATGTCTCAAGGCATGGAGAGACCAACAGGAAGTTCAGGGGTGCCATACTTGCACAGGGTAGAAGGCCCATACAAAACACAGTTGGAATACCTTAGGACCAACCGATTAGGTGCTAGCATCTATGAGGACGGTCTAGGAAGATCCGTGGTCCAGATTAAAAACCCTGACCAATCCATTGGACTAGAGCACCCCGCTGTCAAGTTTGAAAACGGAGCATACTTGGACAAAGAAGGAACCATATATGTAGTCACCAGTCACCCAGATAGGACAGATGAATTTGGGAATGTAGTCCCAGAATCGGACTTAGGTGACCTAGAGCAAGGAAACATGGGAGCAGAGCCTAGGACCCCTCGTGGAAAGTCAGTGCTAACAAGGATCATCACTCCCGAGTGGATCCCACAGGACAATAAGAATATAGATCTGCTGCTAAACCAAGAAACCGATGAAGCCTTTTGGAGGTATAAATCAGACAAGCCAATTGATATAGGAACAATCATGATCTATGAGTTTAAGGATCCTGATAGCCCAGGCAGGGTGACCTACTTAGATCACTCTGTAGAGAGGATCTTTGTGGTTACGGAAAATGATAGGCATGCTTACACTTGGGAAGGTGAATTCATTTTCCCCCAACCAAGATCAAACGTGTCCTTTGGTCACCTAGGTGCGGGAACCTCCCACACTCACGGAACTCAAAGAGACAGACATAGAGATAGACCTGAAGTAAGCTTTGCCAACCCAGTGGGCAGAGAAAGAACGAGGACGGAAACAAATAGAGTAGAGCCTGAGGTACTTAGAGCTCACAGGAATCAAAGAATTGCTGATGAGTTCCCTCTACCACGACCTAGAGAGCACACAAGGACTTTGAGACCAACTCAGCTAGTTAAGTCCATGAAGAACTACTTCGATGGCACTGGAGATCCATACGATCATGTGGCACAGTTTAGGCAAGTCTTGAGAGCGGAACAAGTGGAGGATCTATTCACACAGTACAATGCCTTTGGTCTAACCCTTAGGAACACGGCCCTTACGTGGTTTCAACCATTGAATGAGAGACAGTTCAGGAGCATAGACCAACTCCTAGAGGCTTTCATTATTGAATTCTCTAAGAGTGGCATAAGGCATAATACCTCCTCATTGATACATAGCTTCAAGCAGACCCCTCAAGAGGCTGTGAGACTTGCAGGAAGAAGATTCAGGCAATATCTTGAGAGATGCCCTGTTCCTGAGTTACCCACACCAGCTAAGCAAGTGGCCTTATTCTTGGATGGATTGCTAATTACCAAATTGAGGTCTTATGTGTACTTGAAGGACCCTAGGACCATAGAAGAGTGTGTACGCATGTGCATTGACATCGAGGATAACCTAGGGGAAGAACTAGAGCTTTCCAAGATATACAAAGATTCAGATACTGCCTCTAGCCTCTCTTCCACGCAATCCACATCAATTGAGGAACTTGCTGAAAAAGTAGCTCAGAAACTAGGTGTCTCTAGCAAACAGATCCCATGGTTTGCCCCTGTGAAAAGATGCTACACTTGTGGAGGCGACCATATGGCAAATGTATGTCCCATCATGGCGCAACCCCAAGTAAATCCGAGTGGCCAATACTGTACCATAGAACGGAAATACACAAATCACACAGCACAAGACTGTCCATACAATAAGCAAGCAGTTAGGCAACCCTACCCTCAGCCATACCCTCAGTAGGGAAGATACCAGAATCAGTACTCACCGCAGCAGTATGCTAGGCCTCAACAAACCTACCAACCCCAATACCAACAAAGGCCTCAGCCTGTGTTAGCACAACAACCCCCTGCCCCAGCTAATGTAATTCCGGTAAAGTATACAGCAACTGAGGAAAATTTGAATAGAGCTATAGTGCCAGTGACACCACTGCTTTCAGAAAGTGACCCGAGCGATCATAGCTTTGATTCTACTCACATTGATAGCCCCCAGGCTTATTACATGCAGTCTCCTGAACATGGTGAGTCCTACTATAGTGAAGAGCCAAATGAACCTAGTTGGGAACCGGAGTACACAAGAGTAATGTATAGAAACCCTAACTCAAGATCCCAACCGAGGCAGGTAAGACCCCCATTCCCTAGAGGACCATGCTACAGATGTC
The DNA here is from genome assembly GCA_020310875.1 of Ceratopteris richardii. Lineage (NCBI taxonomy): Eukaryota > Viridiplantae > Streptophyta > Polypodiopsida > Polypodiales > Pteridaceae > Ceratopteris > Ceratopteris richardii. The sequence goes on from CM035431.1 coordinate 110,953,333, forward strand.
AGGGAGATCACCTCATTCGTGACTGCCCCTTACCTACACCTACACAACCCCAATCAGTGACAATTCAAGGGTTTTGTCAAGATTGTGGAAAGGAGCATCTCTTACGAGACTGCCCAAAGAATCCTAATAACATGCCGAAAATCACTCCCATCAATGTTGTCGGGTTAGTAGTAGATTCCACAGGAAGTGTCACTTCCACTGCACCAATACAAGTGGTCACGAGAGCCCAAGCCTTACAGCAGAACCCAGGCGTAGGCCAGGACAAGAGCCCAGATGTTAGTGAAACCGAGAGCATAACCAAGAAAAGGACTAGAGCTTGGAAAGATAGTCGGGAAAGAATGAAAAGACAATGGGCGAAAAAGATGAGTGAACTTGAGGAAAGCATAAGAGAAACCAAAGCCAGGATAACTGAACTCACATCTCAAACTCCCTCTCACACTACCCCACCACCACCATTCCCATCGCCATCCGACCTGCCACCTTCCAACCCAGCTCATACGATTCCACCACCCCCTAGAGTAGGATCAGTCCTAGCAGATCCCACTCCCGAGAACCTAAACATGATGCTTAAGGCATATCAGGCCAGAATCCAAGAAGGGCCAAACGTGACTGATCATGAAAAGTGCTATCCTAGAGCAGAATTAGAGCTTGAACGAACTAAAATTTGTGCCAAAATGGTGGAATTGGCTCAGACCATGTTTGAAGCTAGTCGCCTCTTTAACATCTCTAGTTCAGCAAAAACACAGTTGCACTTTGATGGACTGCTAGAAAGAATAGAGAAGCTGATTGCACAATCAGAAAAGGAACCCACCTCTCAACATAAGGACAAGGCAAGTGAAAGAGCAAGTCTTCCTGCCCATAAAGCCTATGTGCCTGAAGCCTTTGTGCCTAACTCTATGGAGCCAGACACCTCATCTTCTATGAATCAATTCACACCAGAATTCCTACGAGAGATTCAAGAAGACAAATGGGCTAAAGAGAGTGAAGTACCTCCTCCCATTGAACTGGTGGATGATGCACACGACCAATTCCCACAAGACATTCCATCCATTTATGAGGAGCAAGAGAGCACCCAATCTCAGGAAAGATTAGAATTTGAGTCTAACTCTCTCCAAGAATTACCTCACTTCACAGGCCCATGGGAAGCTAAATCTACATGTATGAGAGCGCCCACGGTCATGGTACGAAATGAGGACTCAGTCATACCTAGAAACACAGAGGTAGTGAAAAACACTAAAGTACAATGCAACCTCACCTTAGAAGAGCTACTCAAAGTAAGGCCAGAGCTATGGAAACATGTAGCCAAACAAGTACCAGAGATAGCGAAACCTCGTTCCCAGGCAGGATCCCAGAGAACAGTGCCAGAAATACCCTTGGATAAGATAGGAGACATGTGTGAAGGTGAAGAAGGGAACACCTATCTCCCCATTACCTACCAGGGTTACACGACCAAGGCCATTTTAGACTCGGGCGCAGGAGTTGCAATTGCTACCATTTCCCTATGGAAGCGTTGGGGCAAGCCAGCACTCAGGCCCACGAGGATGAAATTGCAGATGGCCGATGGTCACATAGAAAGACCCTTAGGCTTGCTAGAAGGAATAACTCTCGCTACATGTGGTGTTGAGTTCGAGCATACGTTCGCAATATGTGACTTTAGCAAAAATCATGCCTATGAGATGATTTTGGGAAGACCATTCATGCGACAGTTGCAAGTGGTTCAGGATTGGGGAACCAATTCCTTGTACTTGCAACACCTAGGTGTCACGACCAAAGTAAATCTCAAAGATTACTCTCATAGAGATGTCCCCCCTATTCAATGGAATCCCATCCATAGAGCCAAAGATGATAATGAATCGGTGCATTCCATAGGATCAGGATCCTCATGGATGCATGAAGACACCCACTTATGGATGTGCAAAGTAGCAGTAGAAGAGGAGAAGAGAGAAGAAGCCTGAGAGACAGGTGCAAAAGAAACCCATAGATCAATTCAAGACCCAGCCTATGCACCTGTAGTCTTTCCTGACGAAGAATTTGAACCCCACGGCTGGGCAGAAATCCTAGCAACAATGGATGTAGCCATCAATGAAGAACAATGGACACCCCACTGTGATGAGGATGGCTATGACATTTCTGTCTTCTCCATAGAACCCATTATGGGAGAGGCCATGCTAGAAGAGTGTGAACCTAGCCCTGATGCATTTGAGGATGCAAGTGACTCCGATCTAGAGTCAATCATTATGGATCCGCCTTTTGCATCAGATGAAGAATATTTCCATGAAGTAGAATTTCAACCCCAGAGGTATGGAGAGCTTACAAGTGATGTAAGACTAGCCACACATGTGACCCCGAAGGAAGAAGGAAAGAAAAGAAAGAAGAGAGAAGTCACACCAGAAGAGGAAGAATCTTTGTTTGAGGTCCCAGAAAATTTTAAGAAGTATGAGATAGATGACAGGAGAGTCATGATCAGAATGCCTAAACGAGAGGCGCAATCAAGAGAGGCCTATGATAACAAAGAAACCACCAAGAAAATAGTAGTGGCCCTAGAAGAAGGAGAGGAGAGATGCACGTACATAGGCCATGACCTAACAGAGGAAGAAGAGCATGCATTAATAGCCTTGCTAAGAGAATACAGAGATGTATTCGCTTGGAGTTACAAGGATTTGAAGGGTGTTGACCCAGACATATGCTCACACACCATCCCCATGACCTCAGATGCCAAACCCTCCAAGCAAAAGCCCTACACATATAATGATAATTATGCTGCTAAGATCAAAGAGGAGATAGATAGACTGGTTGAAGCTGGATTCATCTACAAAATTGAGCACACTGAGTGGGTATCCCCCATTGTAGTGGTGCCCAAGAAAAACGGAAAGTTGCGCGTATGCATTAACTTAAAGAAGGTCAATGCAGCCACAATTCGAGATAACTACCCGCTTCCTATCACAGAGCATCTCTTAGAAAGGGTAGCAGGCAAGGAAGTGTACAGCTTCCTGGATGGATTTTCGGGCTACAATCAAGTGGCCATAGCTCCAGAAGATCAGCATAAGACGGCTTTTGCCACTGAATGGGGCATTTTTGCTTTTCGGGTAATGCCATTCGGGCTTACTAATGCACCTACTACCTTTCAACGATTGATGTGTCACGTGTTTAAAGAGTTCCTGAGGAAGAACTTAGAAGTCTATGTTGATGATCTTTGTGCTCATTCCAACATCAGACAAACCCATATCCCTGAGCTCAGACAAATCTTCAACAAATGTAGAGAATATCAAGTCTGCCTAAACCCAGAAAAGTGTGTTTTCATGGTCAGGCAAGGCAAGATCCTAGGACACATAGTGTCAAAGAATGGCATATCCACTGATGAAGAGAAAGTGAAAGCTATTGCCGAGTTACCTAGGCCTAAGAATGTCAAGGAAGTACAAGCTTTCATGGGGCATTGCGGTTATTACCGACGGTTTATACACATGTATGCCATCATAGCAAAGCCTTTGTATGGACTTTTGACTAACTTTGAGTGGACTGATGAATGTGAAAATTCCTTCAATGAGCTTAAACGAAGATTATGTTCAGCACCAATCTTAACCACACCAGATTGGAATAAACCATTCCATGTTCATGTGGATGCATCCAATTATGCTATTGGGTGTGTACTCGCACAACCCACTAGTGAAGGCAATATGGATCTTCCAATTGCCTATGCTAGTAGACAATTGAATACAGCCGAACGAAATTACACCACTACTGAGAGAGAAGGCTTAGGCACGGTATATGCGGTTAAAAAGTTTAGACATTACTTGCTTGCAAATAAGTTTAAATTTTTTATTGACCATCAGGCACTGCTATATCTCGTGAACAAGCCATGCAATACAGGTAGATTAGTAAGATGGTTTCTCTTACTAATGGAATATGATTTCGAGGTTGTGGTAAGGAAAGGTAGGACCCACTTGAGAGCAGACCATCTCTCTAGACTCACATCTGGAGAAGCCCCACAAGGAGTGTCAGATGACCTTCCTGATGCTTACTTGTTTAATTTGGAAGTGGTGCCACAGTGGGCTAAGCCACTAGTGCCAGTATTGACGTACGGGCCTAACCATCCAGTAGTAAACACACAGAATAGAGAGGTAGTGAAAGCCCAGAGGTATCACATAATGGCAGGTAGTATGTACAAGCACACAGATCAAGGAATCTTGGCCTGTTGTGTAGAAGAGGACGAGTACTCAAAGTGGTTGCAATTAGCACATGTGGGTGCATTAGAGCAACACTACTCAAAGCAACGAACCTTACAGACACTAAGAAGACTCGGAGTGCATTGGCCTACTATGGAAGCTGATGTCCAAAAGTTGTGCAAGGAATGTCCAATTTGTGGCACTAAACCACCTGTGGAACATGCCACTCTTTATCAAGTGTCCGTAGTGCCAGATTGGAGTGAACCACTAGTATCCTTCCTGAGGATGAAAACATTCCCTCCAGATATGACCCTAGTTAGAAAAAGGAGTTTAGAACAAGAAGCCCAGGATTACTCACTCATTGGTGATAATCTATACAAGCGTGGTAAAGATGGTTACCTGAGACTATGTGTCCATGAGAGTGAATATCTTAAGATCTTGGAAACTGCTCACCAAGGTGTAGCAGGAGGACATTTTGGACCAGATCGGGTGATCAAGGCAATACTATTTGCGGGCTTCTGGTGGCCGACCCTTCACATGGATGCACATACCTATGTGAAACGGTGTGATGTCTCTCAGAGAACTCAGTATCCTATACGTAAAGATGAGATGCCACTAAAACCTATGATGGGTGGACGTGCATTCTCTAAGTGGGGAATAGACTTCATAGGTCCTATTAATCCCCCAGCTAAGGGTTCCCATGCAGAATATATCATTGTTGCGATAGACTATCTAACAAAGTGGGTAGAGGCAAAAGCCACAACGAAGAACGATGCTCAAACAACTGCTAAATTCTTGTTTGAAAATGTATTCACAAGATACGGGCTACCTATAGAGCTAGTAAGTGATAGAGGCACCCACTTCTTGAACGACGTGATTGAAAATCTACTCCAAAATTCTTGGTTGTTCATAAGAAATCTGCCCCCTATCACCCACAAGCTAATGGGCAAGCCGAAAGCACAAACAAGATTCTATGTAATGTGTTAACCAAGTTAGTGAATAATAAACGCTCTGATTGGGACAAACAGCTACACCATGCTGTTTGGGCATACCGAGTTGCCTACAAAACGGTACTCCAAGCCACTCCCTTTCAAATGGTATTTGGTCAAAATGCAGTGCTACCTTTGGACTTCTTAATACCTACATTGAAAGTAGCACAAGAGCATGAATGGACTGGTCATGAACTCTCCTCAAGACTTTTTGACCTTGAACGATTAGGAGAAACAAGACTAAGGGCGGCTGCAGGGATATATGCAGCTAAGAAATGACAGAAGGCATATTTTGATGCCCACGTCAAGGATAAAGGCTTGAAGGCGGGAGACCTAGTACTAGTATACACGTTGAAACAACATGCGAGGAAACTAGAGAAAAGAGGCTACGGACCCATGATCATTAATAGAATCTCAACAAGTGGAGCAGTACAACTAGCCACATTAGAAGGCGATGTTCTCCCAAGTTACATCAGCGGATGCAGAGTCAAGTTGTATCAGGAACATCTCACAGAGGAAATGCTAGGTCGACTCAATATTGCTAAGAAACGCAAAGAGAAAGAAAAGCGAATTCGAGAAGAAGCTCAAGCCGAAGCCTTAGAGCGCATACGGAGAATGAAATTAAGAAGACAAGGTAGAGAGCACCCTAGGCAAGATGCATGTGCAGATCCAGGATATGACGTGGCTATGTGCGAAATTTTAGGTGTTAGCTCACATAGGATAACTGATCGACGTCCTTTCATAACCTTAGATATAGGACAAGGAAAGAGTGCAAGGACTGTAAGAGCCTTGATTGACTCAGGTGCAGCCACTAGTGCTGTTCAATTGTCCTACTGTCAAGAGTTGAAATTAAGTGTCAATCCTATAGAAGCATATCTCATAGGATTGGGAGGCGTGGAAACCCCTTGCATGGGCGAGGTGGAACTTCCCCTCTATATTCATGACGAGGCAATGACAGTCAAAGTACTAGTGTGTCAAGATGAGGACCTCACTGAACCTCTTGTCTTGGGTCAAGACTGGATCTATGACCAAGCAGTCAACTTAAACCTAAGAAGTGGACTTCTTCAGGTATGGGTGAATCAGACTAGAATTACAGTTGAGTTAAATAATGGAGCACTCAAGGAACTAGAAAAGGCACAGGCTCCTGGTCCCTCCAGGGGTACACAGGAAGTTGACCATGCTGTTCTTGTCCAAAGCTATGTGATGCAGAGGAATGGAGATCTCAATAGCGAAGTCAAGGCATTGGTGGAACTCCCTTCTTTTCCAAAGGCCAGAAGGAGGCAGCAACTAAGGGCAGATCAATTACTGAAGACCACCTATGCGGGAGACCAAAAGAACGCGCGAAGGCAAACAACTCAGCCAGTGAAACAAATGTGGGTGCGAAAAGACAATCTGCCGAGTGTAGCCGAGTCGCGACAACTGTCTCAACTACCTATTAGTAATCAACGACATCATACTAATAAAAGGACCCCTAAAACCTCTGTTGAGAAAGTGAAATCTATCTGGGTACCCAGGAAGTCGATGAAGGCTGTCCCACAATCAAGACAAATTTGGGTGCCTAAGGCTTGCTTGCGGGCTCAACTAGTCCCACACAATTCACATTATACACGACAGGGTCCACTCGCTCAAGCTGCAACCACCTACTCTTGTCTGATACACTCGAACACACTGCCACCTAGAAGCACGCACAGACTCACTCGTAAATGGGTCCCAATGACACAACAACTCCCAGCAGAATTACTCATGCAACCCTCCCGAGTCTCCACAAAACCAAGACCAAAAGCCATCCATGGTGTTTGGCAACCTAAGACTTGTAATAAACCCCCCGACCCCAACCTTTGAATTCATCTCCACTTACTAACTGCATTAGTCAGACAGTGCATCTTACCATCTAGCTCCTAGGACTATCCAGGCATTAACTACACACATGGTCATCATGCACTCACTGACCACTAACCCATTAATCACCTCATGATAATATTGTAACGAGGGCAAAACATGTTCTATCTTCTCCAGTACAATATTAACGCATGCTCTATATTCTCGACAGAACCAGTAGCAAGCAGTGACATGGCAGAAGCCGGAGGTTCCAGTTCTCACGCCGGATCCAGCGCACAGATTGTGGATATAGAAACACTCCTCCTCGAACCACATCTCACCAGAAGACCGCAAGAACTTCAAGCTGTGCATGTGCTCCCAATTCAGGATCCTCCTCAGGGACACACCTCTCAAGTGGGCAAACACGCTCATTGGTTCAGTGATGTTGCAGGACCCTTGGGTGATGGAACCTATTTTTGGGAAGCTGAATTGGAGTTTAATGGTAAATGGGGACGCTACCATTTTTTCACGCGCGAATTTGAGAGCTATCAGAATGCCGAAGTAATGCGTTCGGTATGGACCAAAGCAGGCCTGGACAGCTACTTCAGGGCCCACTTACCGAAGCCAGATTTTTTACGTTGTTCTTATTTTATCAGTACCATCATGCCTAGCAGGGCCAAAGGAGGCGACAGCACTTTTTTGTTACCCTCACTGTTGCCGGGCCACGAACTGAAAAGATTCAAACTGACCCTCAATCTAGTACGACAAGCATTGGACATGCATGGTATGCACATTCCTACTGAGAAGGAAACAATGGTTCCAGGCAGAATGAAACATAAAGATCTTAATAAACTGAAGGATATGGTAGCAATGACACCAACCATCGCTCTTCACCTACGGACCGTCATGCAGCATTTTGCTTTTCCAGCCCAGGAAAGATTCACCATGCCACCAAAGAAGATATGGTTTAGCTTGTATTTGGCAGAAACGGAAAATCTCCCTATCAACGTACCACATTGGATTATAGATCAGATCCACCTTGCCCATCAACGGTGGAACAAGAAGCAGAAAAATGTGCTCCACGGGTGTTGTGCTCTGACCAAAATAATCTATCGATGCTTAGCCTATGACGTACCTGTTCAGCGGGCACTCGTATGGTCCCGGGTCCAGGAGTTCCAGAGAAGGCTATCAGCGGCAGGTCCTCCATCAAAGAAGATGAGAGGGGGAGTCCAATTACCCTGCGCTCAACCAAGGGGAGCCACCACTACACCAGAAATTACCCTCCCCAGACACGACGCATTAGACCATTCACTATTCGGCTACCAAGACCAAGCACAGAGGGACCCAATCTGGTGTTTCCACCCATCCCATCAGACTTGGAATTTCCACAGGGCTTTACTCTCAATGATCTCACTGATGAAGAAGTGGCTAGACTAATCTACGACTCTATACTCGAAACGGAAACAGAGCGAGCTCAGGAACCACAACCCCATACAACAACGTCAGCCCCCACCCAACCGCAAGTTGTAGAAGTCGACGTAGATGAACAAGAGACAGAACAAGAGGAAGAAGCCTATGAAGAACAAGAGTATGACGAGCTTTTAGAGTTAGCAAGTGCCCCAGCGTATTCGGCACAAATAAAAAGACTATATCGAACCATGAAGCTAGTCCAAGAACAGCATAAAATGTCACTTGAAGCAGGCAAGAAACTCATGAACGATTTGTTGGCAGAGGAAGGTGTGGATGATATGTTCATCGAGTCCATAAACCTACACGCCGATGCAATGGGATTGGATGAGGCCATTCATGAGGCAATGGCCTACATTCATCGATTTGAGAAAAGAGTTCCCGCCCGTCCCATGAGGTCCGGGAAACAAATTCATATCAATGTATCAGCACCAGGAGATACAATGCAAGCAGACGAACATCAGGAAGCACCACTGTCACCACCCTCCCCACCTCTCACTACACAACTCACTCCACCACATGACACTATCACCACCACGTCCACTACCACCACAATTGTCATGGGAATTCCACTCTCTCCGGGAATCCAATTCGGGGGAGTCACCATGCCCACTTTCACCACTCTCTTCACTAATGTCACATCCACCCCACCCACGATCCCCATCTACACGGTCACTCAAACATTTGACACTATGGAAACATCTCCTGCCACTGCACCGCTCCCTCCCCCCATGCAACCTCCGTCCCCCATACCCCCTCCACCCACATCTCCACTTGCATCCACATCATTCACAACTCCCTTTCCCGCCCCCATTCCCCCTGCATCTTCACCTCTCCCTGCATCATTTAATGTACATAGTATATTCCTAGCTTTAAATCAATGCGTATATCAGCTTCAGAATGAGTACAGAGCTCTGGACGACCGGTATCAACAACTGACAACAAATCACCAGAACTTACAAAGGCAACTTACAAGTCTTGCAGAGGAAAATGCAGATGTGAATCAACGTTATACAACGCTTGAGCAGGCTCACCAAACACTACTGGAGGCACCCCAACCATCGACAGAATCAGGTGTCAAACAACTAGAAGCCTTGCTCGAAGTATACCAGACCGATAACCTACGAGTCAGACGTAACTTGGCGCTACTCAGGAAACATATGGCCACAACACTTGAAGAGAACAAGAGACTGCAGAAACAAAATGAAGAGAATCTGGAAGCGGCAATGGAAGGCTCTCCCCACGAGATAGATCCAGAGCAGTTCAAAGCAGTTCCCTCGGAGACGATGAAAACCATTTTGGAAAGCTATGCAGATCTTCTGGAAGCCTATCATGCCTTGGAAATAGAACGTGACACACTACGGAGCAGACTTAAGGAACAGGAAGAACAACCGAAGAGTGCCCCATCAACCTCTACTTCAGACGAGGTAAAGGCCTTAACCAAGCAGGTGGCGGAATTACAAAAGAGGTTACTGACATACGATAAGCAGCCCTCTCCAGTAGTAGAACCAGAGCCAGAAGAGTTGATCCCTATCGAGGTAGATGATTCGTACGAGGAACCGTATGTTCCTATGCCGATGCCAGGAGGGCAACGAACCTCAGAGGGACTAGACACCTTGGAAGTGGAAGCACCCGAGTGGCTTCAGACATTGGAAAAGACAGCGAACACCCACGAAGAACGGGTGGCTATTCAGATCCAATCACTAGCGAACCTAGAAGAAACTGTCATAAAGTCAGAATATTTCAGAAGCATGTCTCATCATAGATGGATTAGCACCAATAATGACCAATATGTGCCATACTGCATACTTTTGGCCGATTACAACGCCGAGATTCAACGACAATGCGGCAAGCCTCCCACGTTTGCTACACAATTTGGTCCAGACGATATACCGGAAAGCGCTAAGCATGGGTCCATCCATCAACCCACCTGGAGAATCAGGCTTTTGGAAACATATCCTGAAATGGTCCGAACCTGGAATAATATGCCGTTGTTTATTAAATATAATCCTTGTTACGTTCCAGTTCTTCGAAGACGCACCTGGCCTGAATTCACTATTGCCGTCAGAGACATCAAAGCCTGCGCAAAATGGTTAAATTACGTTTATCTAGCACCTCCACGAGGACCCCCCACGGTGAACTACATGATTTCTACAATCCGTCACTGGAGCATTCGGCTACGCAACAATCCTGATGTGATGGCCCAGATGTGTATGAAAATATTTGAACTAATGCTGATCACTTTCAGGACGTTTAAGAATATTAAGGACCCCCACTTCTCAGGAGCAGGCTTCGTGACAAGAAACCAGGATCTGGTGTACGATATGAGTACCACCCCATCAATTGAAGTAATATATGCTTGGCACGCTAGAATCAAGTACCTCCCAGCCTGCTTTAAACAGACATTTGAGGAGATGTTCATCACAGGATTCTGGGAATATCACTCCGAAATCTTTATACCCAGACCATCACATCTCCTCCACTTATTTGCTGTGGAGAGAACTATTCACTCAGAACAATTGAGGGTGCCTCATCCAGATGTTCCCGGACCTGTGAATTGGGATGATTTGCTCACAGATCTAGCATGCGGCTTACGACTAGAAGAACACCACCTAGCCTCCGATGTCGTCCAATATTATGTTCAAAAACCCTCTAGACAAGGGTCTGTCAGGGGCGACAGACGCGAGAGTGGGGGGGTGTTGGCAGCAGTCAGGGAACCGAAGGAGCCACAAGACGAAGAGAGTCAGAGCGAAGGGACAACACAAGCAGACATGGCAGTCAAAGAAGATCTGGCAAGTAGGCCATCTAAATTTTTCAGACATTAAGGAGTTGATCACACAAGAAGAAAGAGCAAGTAGGGAGCTCGAAGAGGTGTATGACAAATCAACAGACAAAATCCCTACACAAACAGTGATTTTAATCACTAAACACCATTGTAAATACCATTTCATATTTTTGTAGCTCCATTTTGTGCAAGCCAAGGAGTCCTTGAGCTTGAGGAGCTTTAGAAGTATCTACCTGCCAATTTTCATATTTTTTAGATCTCGTTTGAGCCCTCTAATAAGCCCTAGAACCTAATTTTTAACTAGGCCGGACACTAGGTCTGGACACGGCCAAAGCTAGTCAAAAACTATAAAAGGAGCTAGAGAGCTCATTTTAGAAGGTAGATTGTAATTGAAATGAACTTGTAAGAGCTTTTTTGAAAGTAATCTAAGAACTCCATTGATTCTCACTCTTTGTCTTGCCTTGTGTGCGCGTGTGTGTGCATGTTTATGTGCTTCTCACTCACGCACTTGTGCCTTCACTTGCTCGAGGTCTTCATACCATCCTCACGTCTTCCCGGATTGACATTAAAGGAGGTGCTACTCATCATTGAGCTACAACTAGTAAAAGTTGAATGGAAATAGCCTATCCATCTTTACTAAACTTGTAGTAGACTTCGAGGTGCTGGTATTGATGAACCAAAACCTATATATATGTTTAGCACAAAAGGACAAAATTGCCTACACAACCACTATGATAGTGCGTTCGGAGGCCATAACAAGGTCTGATCAAAATTTTGATCTAACACTGTGCATAAGAAGTCACTAGGGTAATCTTAACTTTTTCAAGAAGCATGAGATACAAAGACCTAGTCACCTTAATTTACTTATAACTCAAGATGTAAAAATTCAATGACTATAAACTTTGTTGGAATGCTTAAACAGTCTTATATTTGTTTTCCAATCAATATATTGGATAATGAACTCATATAAATAGAGAAATAACTCAGAGAACTTGACAAACTTTACTCAATGTACTATAATAGTAAATAGAGATACATGTAGCTATGAAAGTGCAAAATAAATGTATTGAGATATGATACAATGAGAGAGTAGAGGAAGCCTCTAGCTTTAAGGCAATACTTAAATCACTTAGAATGAGTGTGACGATCAGATCTTGTCCTACAACTAAAGTGACTAGTGTATATATACACTTTTACTTCATGACTATTGATAGATTCCACCTAAACGTGATCCAAAAATCTTAGGAGTAATTTGAATTTTGAACTCAAACAGAGTCATAAATTTTTTCTCCAAATAATTCCGTGAGATTCTCTCTAATTATCTCATCTATCTTTGGCTAAGATAAAATCAATAATAATATCAAAACCTCTTTTTTTCATGCTAACATGAAACCTCAAGCTCATAACTGTAGCTCCTTTTGAAGTACACACAGAGTTGCAAGTTGTTCATACCACCTGACCATCGAGCTCATCCTCTAAGTCTCATGAGAGAATCTTGTCTGCCCTCTTCTACCAAATGGGCATAATTCCCCCTAGTGATGTCATATGGCATCTATACCACCTCACCCAAGAGGGTATACATCCATAATGTGGCATTTGCTTCCACTTAAAATCATTTTCATCCTTGAAAATATAGATGAAATGTTCATGGTGTAAAAGAGGAGCTTAATCTCCCCTAAACTCCATGCATTCTATGTACATGGCCATCTCTATGTGTTGTTTCCACATATGCTTCCCCTTAAGAAGCCACATGTGAGATCATCTCAAAGGTGGGAAACCATATAAGTGGTGCCTACTATCTCCCATGGACATTGAACTTCCAAACTATCACTCCCATGATATGTAACATCATCAAAATGACCTAAGTCCATATGATGTATCCTCTATGGAATAATAGTATGAAAAACAAGTGTGAAAAGCCAAGCTTTTAGCTTTGACAATACCATAATGGAGATAATAAACCATAGAGTCCTCTGAAATGTCAAATAAAGTCCCATAAAAAGTGACTCTAAACCCATGTAGGACTAAATGATAGATTTTACCTCATACCACTCTAGGTCTTTCTAACCTTGAGTGTACTGACAAGTAATATTTTAATCTAAACTACCTTGTGAACTATGCAAATCCATCATCCTAGCTCACATATAAGAATTCCTTGGTAGTAAAATGAAATCTCTACATTCCACTAACCAAGACGTCTTTGGTTTTTCATCCATTACCTTTGGATTGCATTCTATTGGAGGAGCATCTATTGGCACTAGCACAAACTCTAATCTTTTCTCTTCCCTTTAGTTTGCCATATGAATGCAAAAAATGTTCCCTTTGAGATTCAGATAATCCATAAGTACCCATCCTCCTAATTAATGCTCACACATCGTCCTCATGATGAAGCATCAACTAAGAATCTGGAAAGCCAATAAGTTAGATCTATCCCTATCTCCTAAAAACCCTAAAGAGAGAAGTCATCACTAAATCCATAGTCTCTCTAATGCAGACAAAAGAACTCATTGTCTAGTCAAAGACCATCAGAGGGACTAATAACCACTCTCCTAGACTCAATAACCACTCTCCTAGACTCATCAAGTGAGACTCATCCTAACCATCATGATGAAATGATCTCCCTCTTGTCTTTGATAGAAGAGTGCTACTTCTATCTATACAATCTAAAAATGAGAAAGTAAACTCTCTCTCTCTCTCTCTCATCTCATGTAAGTCAAATGTCTCTAGTAGTGGAGTCTATTCCGCTTTCCTTTACCCTTTGAAAGAGATTTTGTCGAATCCAATTACTCTACTCATTCATAACTGAGAATAAGTATACAAGTTCTCCATGTTTTCTTTTCCCTTCTAGACAAATGGAGAGGCAAATTCCCATATTAAGAAAAATTACGTTGAAAGTAGAGTAAATGAACTCCTTTTAAAGTACAAACTAAGAGATGGTTTCTAAATACCTCCTCTCTCTACAAAAACATACTCTATTCTTCTCCTATGAAGAAATCATATTTTTCTTTCCTTTTTCTCTTTCAAAGAACATGAGCTAAAGTGAGACCTTTGAGCTAAAGTGAGATCTCTCATCGATCTCAGATCTAGCTCTCACTTTCTCCTTTCCTTAAGAGAGAGATTAATTAATTTATTTGGTCCTCTCTTCCATAAACTGATGCATTATCCCTCATTACATACATTCATATGAAGGCAAAGAATAAATCTCCCATAAATAATGAAGGTGTATGTGGTGAAGAGTGGAGAAAATAAATTCTTTTTTAGAATCAAGGCTCACTGCTACAATGATCAGCAATGATATGACCTGACATTATAATAAACAAATGTGTATCCATAGTAAAGAAACTATTTGTACCAACCATCCTTTGTGCATGGATGTATATGATCCATTCACACTAATGAAATTATCCTTCTTCAAAAGTATAAAGTGCATATGTGATATCCATGGAGATAAAATCATTCATCACATACTCTATTGGAATAATAAATCTTTTGTAAACTATGAAGGATAAATCCGAGTCCTACGGAGATGTCTGCCAAGAGCTATCCTATGATCTAGGGATATGCCCCCATGAATGATGAGTCCTTTTATCCATGGCCATAGAAGAAGAGTGCTAAAAGGGAACTTGTTTCCACCATCCCATACGAGTGGAACCTTCTTCCAAGTCATGGTTTCATACCTACACTAAACCTAATGCATATTTCGTGTATATATATATATATATATATATATATATATATATATATATATATATATATATATATATATATATATATATATATATATATATGTTGAAGCTGAAGGGCAAGGACAAAGCACAAGAGCACATCAAAGAGGTGGACACATAAGAAGAAGGAGCAGGTAGGGAGCTCCAAGAAGTGTATGTCAAATTTTCAGAAGAATCCCCTACAAAATAAGTGATTTTCATCACTAAAAACCATTGTAAATACCATTATCTATTTTTATAACTCCATTTTGTTCAAGCCGAGGAGTCCTTGAGCTTGAGGAGCATTATAAGTATCATCCTACCAATTTTCATAATTTTTAGACTCCGTTTGAGCCCTCAAATAAGCCCTGGAACCTAATTTTTAACTAGGGTGGACAGTAGGTCTAGACAGGGCCAAAACTAGTCAAAAAACTATAAAAAGAGCTAGAGAGCTCATTTTTGGGGTTAGCTGGTTAGAGAATAGAGCTTTTGTAAGAGAACTCTTTTGCAATCAAAGCTTTCCATTGTTCCTCTCTTTGATCTTACCTTGTGCGCGTGTGTGTGTATGTGTGTGCATGTTTGTGTGCTTTCACTCACGCACTTGTGCCTTCACTTGCTCGTGATCTTCATATCGGTCCTCACGTCTCCGCGGATTGACAAGTAAAGGAGGTGGTGCTTACGCTTGAGCTACACCAAATTTTGGCACCGTTGCCGGGGAGAGAGCTTCGAGGACGAGCGTTGTGATGGTAAGATCGTAGATTTGCGACGTTGGAAGGTAAAAAAACTGTCATTTTTGTTCATTTTCTGATTTTTCTTCTTCATCTTCATCATCATCACCATCTCCATCTTCTTCCATCTTCTTCTTCATAGAAATTTCTTGTTTTTTTTGTGCATTTTCATCATTTTCATACCATTTTTCATGCATTATTGTGCGAGGAGGAGTTAGGAAGTGCAAGAGAGTGCAAGCGCTGTGTTTTTTCATGCTTTTCTGCACATATGGAGCTCGCCATTGCTCGGCGCTCAGAAATTCGAAGTTCTCGCCAAAAAATGCGATTCTGTGATGAAAATCGCGATTCTGTGAAAATTCAAATTTTTTTGAAAATCGCGATTCTCTGTTTCCCGCCTAAAAGCCTTTTGAAAAGAACACGATTTTGTGGTCACTCTCAGAATCGCGATTCTGTGGTTGTGCTCAAAATCGCAATTCTCACAAATCACGATTTTCAGCCAAGAAAACATGATTCTGAGAAAACACGATTCTCTGCTCAAAATCGCGATTCTCACAAATCACGATTTTCAGCAAAAACACGATTTTGTGAATCACGATTCTGTGAACCACGATTCTCTAAAAGCACGATTCTGTGCTCAAAATCGCGATTTTTAAAAACACCATTCTCTGAAACAAAATCGCGATTTTGTGAAAACACGACTCTCTGAGACAAAATCGCGATTTTCATGTTAAAAAACACGATTCTGAGAACCACGATTTTGTAAAAAACACGATTTTGTGAATCACAATTCTCTGAGACAAAATCACGATTCTCTAGAACACGATTCTGTGAAAACACGATTTTGTGAACCACGATTTTGTGAAAACACGATTTTTTGCTCAAAATTGCGATTTTCAAAAAAACACGATTCTCTGCTCAAAATCGCGATTCTCACAAATCACGATTTTCAGCAAATGTGAACCACGATTTTGTGAAAACACGATTTTTTGCTCAAAATCGCGATTTTCAAAAAACACGATTCTCTGCTCAAAATCGCGATTTTCAAAACACGATTTTGTGAAAACACGATTCTCAAGGTACAAAATCGCGATTCTCTGATTTCATACAATCGCGATTCTCTTGAAGTTCACAAAATCGCGATTCTCTTGAAGTTCACAAAATCGCGATTCTCTTGAAGTTCACAAAATCGCGATTTTTTCCAAAAGGTCCTGTTTGCCTGTTTTGACCCCCCAAAGCCTGATTTGACATAAATTTTTCATCCAAAGTCCATTTTTTTGAGCTCTATAGCTCGTTGGAAAGCTTGTTTCGAATCCTACACGACCTCAATTGTTTTTTATAAGAATAATGCATTGATTTTTAGATAGGATATTTTGAAGTTGACCCTCAGGTGGGACCAAGAACCCAAGGGGACTCCAAAGGATTTGTGAACCATACCAAGGGGAAATTTTGGACTCTTGGTCCAAGCTTATGAACCTGAGATCTGGTAGACACCTAGGCAAGGATAGACAAAGCATTAGATCTTCTCAGTCTAGTGTCAACCATACAGCTAAGTCTTGGGCACAACAACTAAGTGGTTGTCCTTACGTACTAAACTCAGACACAAGTGACTCAGAAATGTCCTTTAGCATGGGAAAACCTGCAGGTAATTCAGGAACAGTCCATCTACAAACACCAGAAGGTCCCTATAAGACACAATTGGAATATATTCGGACCAACCGATTAGGTGCTCGCATCTATGAGGATGGCCTGAGGCGATCAGTGGTCCAACT
The DNA here is from genome assembly GCA_020310875.1 of Ceratopteris richardii. Lineage (NCBI taxonomy): Eukaryota > Viridiplantae > Streptophyta > Polypodiopsida > Polypodiales > Pteridaceae > Ceratopteris > Ceratopteris richardii. The sequence goes on from CM035431.1 coordinate 110,970,756, forward strand.
CAAAAATCCAGATCAACCCTTTGGACTTGAACACCCGGTGGTCAAGTTCGAAGAGGGTTCATACATTGATAAGGAAGGAACCATGTATGTGGTCACCAACCTACCAGATAGGACCGATGAGTTTGGAAATGTCATTCATGAGAATGAGATAGGAGACCTAGAACAAGGAAATGTAGGACAAGGACCCCAGACTCCTAGAGGTAAGTCAGTTTTGACCAGAGTGATCACCCCAGACTGGATCCCTCAAGACAACAAAAGCATAGAACTATTCTTGAATAAAGAAACAGAGGAAGCCTTTTGGAGATTCAAGCCAGATCAACCTAGCCAATTGGGCATAGTCATCATCTACGAGTTCAAGGATCCAGAGATACCAGGCAAAGTTGTCTACCTAGATAACACATCAGAGAAAATATTCTTGGGAACAGAACATGATAGACATGCATATACTTGGAAGAGTGAATTGATTTTCCCTCCACCAAGATCCAATGTTTTCCATGGCCAGTATGAGGACTAGTTCACCCAGTATGAGGCATTTGGTTTGACCCTTAAGGGCACTGCCTTAGCTTGGTTTCAACCACTGAGTAGAAGCAGTTATCGCGATATAGGTCAACTGCTAGATGAATTCATTGTAGAATTTTCCAAGAGTGGTATCAGGCATAACACATCATCTTTGATCCACAGCTTCAAGCAGACACCCCAAGAAACAGTGCGACTAGCAGGTAGAAGGTTCAGACAATACCTAGAAAGATGCCCTACTCCAGAGTTACCCACACCAGCCAAACAAGTGGCTTTGTTCTTAGATGGCCTACTGAGCACAAAGTTAAGATCATATGTGTACTTGAAAGAGCCTAGATCCATAGAAGAGTGTCTGCGGACGTGCATTGACATAGAAGATAACTTGGGTGAGGAGTTAGGATTGTCCAAACTCTATAAGGACTCTGATAGTTCTACTAGTCATACTTGAAAAATCTCCACGGAAATAGATGAGATAGTTGAGCAAGTTGCCAAGAAGCTGGGAGTCTAAAATAGACAAACACAGAGAGTCACCCCATTGAATCGGTGTTATACTTGCGGAGGCGACCACATGGCTAATGTATGCCCAATGCACAACCAGAACATGAGAGAAAGGAATACCCCATACTGCACTATTGAACGGAAGTACACAAACCATACGGCTCAAGATTGTCCCTACAATAGGCAGGCTGTTAGACAGAATTATCAGCAACCTTACCCACAAGGTAGGTATCAGAACCAATACCAACAGCCATATTATAGACCCCAATAGCAATATCAGGCACCATATAGGCCACAACATGTCTTGGGAAACCAACCACCAACTCCTGCCAACGTGATTCCAGTCAAGTATGCTGTGGGAGAGGAAAATCCAAATAGAGCATTGGTGCCACTAACCCCATTGATCTCAGAGAATGACTCTCATGCTCATAGTTCAGACTACTCCCATGAAGGTAGTCCACATGCTTATTACACAGAGTCACCTGAACATAGTGAGATTTATCCATATCAATATGAGGCACCACTTATGGAACAAAATTGGGAGCCTGAATACTCAAATCTCATGTACACAAATGCTAACCCTAGGCCCCAATTAAGACAAGTAAGACCACAAGCCCCTAGAGGACCATGTTCCAGATGTCAGGGCGACCATTTCCTTCGTGATTGTCCCCACCCACCATCTCTGAGTCAAGGACAAGCTATCACAATACAGGCTTTTTGTCTTGATTGTGGCAAAGACCATCTCCCCAGAGATTGTCCAAGAAACCCCTCTAGTGCGCCCAAGATTACATCCATTAATGTGGTAGGCTTAGTGGCAGATTCAAGTTCAAGTAGCAGTAATGTGGCACCTGTATAGGCAGTTACTAGGGCACAAGCATTAAAACAAGATAAACCAGCAGAACAATCGGAGTCAAGTGAATCAGGAGAGCCTAGTAAGAGGAAAACAAGAACATGGAAAGATACCAGAGAAAAGGCCAATCGCAAGTGGAATAAAAAGTTATCGGAACTAGAAGAAATCTTAAAAGAAGCGAAAACAAAAATAGAAGACATTGCATCTCAAAGCCGCTCGCATGCCGAAACTCCATCCACTCCACCTCATCCCACCCCACCACCCATTGTAAATAGGCCGCAACCAGGGTCTGTTCTTGCAGATCCAACCCCAGAAGGCTTGGACATGATGTTCAAGGCCTACCAGGCTCGTCTTCAAGAAGGGCCAACAGCTGCAAATCTAGACAAGAGTTACCCTAGAGCGGATTTAGAGATTGAACGAATGAAAATGTGCATGAAAATGATAGAACAAGCTCAAGCTATACTTGAGACTAGTCAAAAGTTCAATCAGACAAACCCTGTCAAACCAGATTTGCATTTCCAAGGGTTACTAGAAAGATTAGAGCAGTTGGTAAACAAACCACAAGTTTCTTTACCTCCACAGGCTCAACTAGTTATTGAGAGAGGAAGCTCACCACCAATGGGAGCTTATGTTCCTAATTCCACGGATGTTGGAATGCCTCCTTCAATTCAACAGTACTCTCAAGAGTTCTTGCGGGAAATACAAGAAGAGAAATGGGCCAAGGAGAAGGGTAACTCCCCTCCTATTCCTGAGATTGATGATCTTCATGATCAATTTCCCCAAGACATTCCATCTATTTACGGAGATGAAGCAGAACAACAAGAAGACGAAAGATTAGATTTTGAATCTAATACCCTAGAAGAATTGCCTCAATTTCCAAGCCCATGGGAATCTGAATCTCTCCAGATTAGAGCGCCCACAATACTAGTAAGAAATGAAGACTCAGTGGTTCCAAGGAACACGGATGTCGTGAAGAACACTAAGGTTCAGTATCATCTCACTGTAGAAGAGATGCTCAAAGCAAAACCTGAGCTATGGAATCATGTGAAGGATCAGGTTCCAACTCTTGATTCCAACATGCCAAAAGCAGGCTCTAAGCAAAGGGTACCAGAGATACCCCTCTAGACAAAATAGGAGACATGTGTGAGGGTGAAGAAGGTAATACTTATCTTCCAATCACCTACCAAGGTTACACAACCAAAGCAATCATAGATTCAGGTGCTGGTGTTGCTATTGCAACCACCTCCTTGTGGAAGCAATGGGGACAACCCACATTAAGAACAACTAGAATGAAGCTTCAAATGGCTGACGGTCATTTTGAAAGGCCTCTAAGATTGCTCAAAGGGATAACTCTAACCACCTGTGGGGTAGAGTTTGAACATACCTTTGCTATATGTGACTTTGAGAAAAATAATGTTTATGAGATGATCCTAGGAAGACCCTTCCTACGACAATTGCAAATAGTACAGGATTGGGGAACCAACTCCTTGTATTTGCAACACTTAGGGGTCACCACCAAGGTCAATTTGAAGGATTACTCCTTCAGAGATGTACCACCCCTACAGTAGAATCCTATCCACAAAGCGAAACAAGATTCCATCTCTGTGCATTCTGAAAGTTCACCAGATCCATCATGGCTGCATGAAGATACTCATTTGTGGATGTGCAAGGTCGGAGAGGAAGAGGAAAAACGCTTGAAGGCAAGAGAAGAAGGAACTTCACCAGGAGATAGACTAGTTAGAGACCCAGCCTACACACCGATGATCTTTCCAGATGAGGAGTTTGAGCCTCATGGCTGGCCAGAAATCTTAGCCACCATGGACATTGCTGTCAATGAGTAACAGTGGACACCTCATTGTGATGAGGAGGGTTATGATATCTCAGTGTTCATGTGTCAGCCCTTGCTAGAAGAATGTGACCCTAGTGATGTCATAGAAGAAGAAGAGAATGACGATGATCTGGAGTCTATTGTGATGGATAGTTGCTTTAACTCAGAGCAGCACTATCTAGAAGATATAGGAGTGTTCACCCAGAAAGAAGAAGAACCTCTCACAAGTATTAAAACAATAAATTCAAAGGATGGAAGTGAGAGTAGTCAAAAGAAAAAGAAAAGAAAAGCAGTGAAACAAGAAGAGGAGGAATCATTGTTTGAAGTACCAGAAAACTTCAAGAAATATGAAGTTGACGACCGCAAAATTTTGGTACGAATGCCTAAGAGAGAGGCCATCATAGGAGAATCATATGATAATAAAGAAAAGACCAAGAAGATTGTAGTGACCATCGAAGAGAACGAAGAGAGATGCACATATATAGGAGATGACCTAAGTGCAAGAGAAGAAATGGAGCTTGTAGCTCTATTAAGGGAATATAGGGATGTGTTTGCGTGGCACTATAGAGACTTGAAAGGGGTAGATCCAAGAATTTGCTCTCATACTATCCCCATGACTGCTGATGCCAAGCCCACCAAACAGAAGCCCTACACATATAATGATACCTATGCAGCCAAAATAAAAGAAGAAATTGATAGGTTGATTGAAGCTGGATTTGTTGGAGATAGACGTCTGCGGAAGCACGCGAACAGCACAAGGAAGAAGAAGAAGCTTGGAGCACAAACACACAATACTGAATGTATTACTAGAGAATGTACAAAGATAAGTAGTCCATTAGGGCAATAGGCGTATATACAAGCCGGGGGAAAAAACCTCCTAAAGAGGGAAAAAAGTGCCCCGGCGGTCCTAGAGTGTTCACACACATCACTACCTAAATATATCAACAAATCCCCCCTGGGAGTGATGCGGTGAACAAGGAGCTGGCACTCATGTATAAGGAAGTGCCAAGCTATGTGGAAATCACTCCACAAAAGGAAGTAAGCCCAAAGCTTTGCGAAAAGCTTCAAACTTCTCCCTAGGCAGAGCCTTCGTGAAAAGGTCTGCAATGTTCTCCTGTGTGGGCACATATGCCAAGCTGATCTCCCCAGCAGAGAACCTCTCCCTGACATAGTGATAATGCACCTCAATGTGCTTAGTGCGAGCATGGAACACAGGGTTCCTCGCAACTGCCAATGCGCTCTGACTGTCAGTGAAGATGGTGGTGGCAGAAGACTGGCCAACACCCAAATCAGCCATAAGGCGTCTGAGCCACACACACTCAACAGTCGCTGTGAAAGCTGCCCTATACTCAGCCTCACAACTGGAAGTGGCCACAGTAGGCTGCTTCTTGCTCAACCAAGATATACATGAGCTACCAAGCATGAAGCAAAAGCCACTGGTGGACACACGAGTGTCATAGCAACCAGCCCAATCTGAGTCAGAAAAAGCATGCAAATCTGGCGGTAGTGATCCCCCCTTGGGATAAAACAACCCAAGTAGCCGAGTACCACTCAAGTAGCAAAAGATGCGCTTAACCGCCTTCCAATGCGTGACTCCTGGGCAATGCATAAACCTGCTCATCTGTGAGACAGCAAACTGAATATCTGGCCGAGTAATGCATAAGTAAATCAAGCATCCAACAGCCTGTTGATAGAGAACAGCATCAAATGCATCTCCAACATCATGAAGACTCAATCGTAAACCTGTCTCCATAGGAGTGGCAATAGGCTTACAGTCTTCAAGGCCAAAACGCTGCAATAATGTGTCAATATATTTCGTTTGACACAAAGCCATTCCACCATCAACTTGCATAAACTGAATGCCCAAATAGTGATGCAAATGCCCCAAATCAGACATCTCAAATGAGGCATGCAAATCAGCCTTGAAATCAGCAATATGCTTCTCAATAGGACCAGTGAGAAGCATGTCGTCTACATAGACAACAATGATCAGAAGCACATCATTAGCACGCTTAACATATAAGGTGCTTTCAGTTGGACTGTTCTCAAAACCATGTGCAATCAGATAGGCATGTATCTTCTCATACCAAGCACGTGGTGCTTGCTTTAAACCATATAAGGCCTTCTTTAACCTGCACACCTGGTTTTCATGCCCTTTCTGCACAAAGCCACGGGGCTGAAAAACATACACTTCTTCATGCAAGTCACCATTCAGAAATGTTGTTTTAATGTCCAACTGATGTACATTCCAACCATGATGGGCTGCAAGTGCACAAATGCTCCGAACAGTAGTCATACGGCATGTAGGTGCAAAGGTCTCATCAAAATCAATGCCTCTTTCTTGCGCATAACCCTTTGCAACAAGCCTAGCCTTATACCTGTCAATTGTACCATCAGGTTTACGCTTCAGCTTGTATACCCACTTAGTGCCAATGGCCTTCTTGCCAGGAGGCAAGTCACATAAAGACCATGTACCATTCTTCATTATAGCATCATATTCAGATTGCATAGCAGCCATCCAATTTTCTGAATTTTGTGCTTCATCAAAAGAAACAGGCTCATTCTCATCACAGAGACTAGATGCAGCCATAGCATAGCAATCTGATGCAAAGGAGGCACTATGAGAGCCTGAACGAGTATGATATGACAAAGGTGCATCTAATTTGCTGTCACGCAAAGTCTGCACCAGCCATTTTGGCATAGTTTTTGCCTGCTCAATATCAGCTCTCTCATCAGCAAGTGCATCATGTAAATCTGCATCAGAAATGGAATGATCTGCATCATCATATGAAACCTGCAAAGGCTGAGAAGTTGCCTCATTAGGACCAGCACTAGACTGTCCACCTATAAAAAGAGGCATCAAAGTATCATACATGTCTTTGGAGCTAACAGATGTCTCCTTAGTACATGAAAGCAATGGCTGAATAGCATCTTCCACAAAGACAACATCACGGCTAACCAGAATGCGTTTAGTCTGTGGATGATACAGACGATAGCCTTTACTTTCAAAACTGTACCCAACAAAAATACATTTTACTCCTTATCATCCAACACGAGCCTCATTCCTAGCCTGGTACAAAGTGGTAAGTGTATCCCAAGCATCCTTTGCTGTTCTGCAAGAGCGAATGTGAGGAATAATGGCACGTTTGACAGACAAAGCTATCAATGCATGTGCCTGGGCATCTCTGCCATCCCAACGAATCTGCTCTGTAGTAGGTGCAACAGAAACAGCAGCACGAACAGGAATCTGAGGAATATCATCTTCGACACCATCTTCATCAGCTCCAGCACCTCCAGCACCTGTATTTGTAGTACCTGTAGTCGCAGGTGTAACAGGACGTCTTTCAACATCCTACACAATGTTCCACAGTCCTTTTGCAACCAGTACATGTCGCATCATATAAGCCCATAATTGGTAGTTGGTACCATCCAACTTATCCTCAACAGCCAACATACGGAATACATCACTGCTTTCAGCCATGGCCGGTGACTAAAATACCTTGATGCAGAAAATTGACTGTATCTCAAAAAGTTGAATGGAACTGCCCAGACGAGTTCTGCTAGACCTGTAGCAGACTTCGAGACGCTTAAACTGGCGAACAGAAACTGGTATATACCTTTGGCACAAAAGGACGAAATAGCCTGCACAAGCGCTGCGATAGTGCGTTCGAAGGCCGAAACGAGCTCAGATCGCGATTTCGGCACCACAGAGCAAAGATGTTTTGATCTCGGAAACACCTTGAGTATGCTCACCAAATTTCGTGCGAATCTGAGACTGCAAACGGAGGAGTGTCGACGGCGCCCTAGAAGAAGCGACGACCTGCTCTGATACCAATTGTTGGAGATAGACGTCTGCGGAAGCACGCGAACAGCACAAGGAAGAAGAAGAAGCTTGGAGCAGAAACACACAATACTGAATGTATTACTAGAGAATGTACAAAGATAAGTAGCCCATTAGGGCAATAGGCGTATATACAAGCCGGGGGAAAAAAACCTCCTAAAGAGGGAAAAAAGTGCCCCGGCGGTCCTAGAGTGTTCACACACATCACTACCTAAATATATCAACAGGATTCATCTATGAGATTGAGCATATTGAATGGGTGTCCCCCATTGTAGTGGTGCCCAAAAAGAACGGGAAGCTGTGAGTGTGTATTAACCTTAAAAAAGTTAATGCCGCTACTATCAGAGATAGTTATCCACTTCCAATCACGGAACACCTTTTGGAGTGTGTTGCAGGCAAGGAAGTTTATAGCTTCCTTGATGGGTTTTTAGGTTACAATCAAGTAGCCATTTCCCCAGAAGATCAACACAAAAGAGCTTTTGCTACAGAGTGGGGAATCTTTGCATTTCGTGTGATGCCATTTGGGCTCACCAATGCACCTGCAACATTCCAAAGGCTCATGTGTCATGTCTTCAAAGAGTTCTTGCGAAAGGAAGTGTATGTGGATGATTTATGTGCTCATTCCCAAGAAAGAAGATTTCACATCCCTGAGCTCAGACAAATCTTCAACAAGTGTAGAGAATATCGAGTGTGTCTGAACCGAGAAAAGTGTGTGTTCATGGTGCGTCAAGGTAAAATCTTAGGTCATATTGTTTCTAAGAATGGAATCTCAACAGATGAAGATAAGGTATGATCCATAGCGGAGCTGCCAAGGCCAAGGAATGTTAAGGAGGTACAAGCCTTTATGGGCCATTGTGGATATTACCGTAGGTTTATCCACATGTATGCGATCATAGCTAGACCCCTTTATGCCTTGTTGTCTAATTTTGAAACCGATGAATGCGAGAATTCTTTCAATGAACTGAAGAAACGTTTGTGCACAGCACCAATACTGACCACTCCTGATTGGAATAAGCCATTCCATGTCCATGTGGATGCATCCAATCATGCCATAGGATGTGTGCTAGCACAACCCACAGGTGAAGGGAATTTAGATTTGCCCATAGCATATGCTAGTAGACAACTAAACCCAGCCGAAAGAAATTATACCACAACCGAGCGAGAAGGGTTAGGCATGGTATATGCTGTGAAGAAGTTTAGACACTATTTATTGGCCAACAAGTTCAAGTTTTTCACTGATCATCAAGCTTTGTTATATTTGGTCAATAAACCTTGCAATACTGGACGCTTAGTAAGATGGTTCCTCTTACTAATGGAGTATGACTATGACTTTGAAGTTGTTGTCAGGAAAGGTAGAACCCACCTTCGGGCAGATCACCTTTCTCGCATCACTTCAAGAGAGTCACCACAAGGAGTGTCTGACGAACTACCTGATGCTTATCTGTTCAATTTAGAAGTTGTTCCTAAATGGGCAAATAAGTTGGTACCAGTCCTAACCTTCGGCCCTGCAAATAAGAATGTGAAAACATCACAAGAAGAGATTGTAAAATCACAAAAATATCACATATTGGCAGGGAGCATGTACAAACAAGACACTGAGGGTGTATTAGCTTGTTGTGTTGAGGACGATGAACATAGTAGTTGGTTGCAACAAGCTCATGAAGGATTGCTAGGAAATCATTATTCTAAATAGCGCACATTACAAAATCTAAAGCGTTTAGGAGTGTATTGGCCTAGCATGGACAAAGAAATACATGAGTGGATTAAGAATTGTCCAATATGCAAAGATAGACCACCAGTGGAGCATGCCACCCTTTATCAAGTGTCATTAATTCCTGATTCGAGTGCCCCATTGGTAGAGATTACCCAAAGAGGCTAGTCTAGCAAGAAGACGAAGCATGGCACAAGAGGCTCAAGGCTATGCCTTAGTAGGAGATAACTTATACCGAAGAGGCAAAGATGGTTACTTAAGACTGTGTGTTCATGAATCAGATTATTTGAAAGTCTTAGAAACTGCACACAGCGGTGTCGCAGGTGGACACTTCGAACCTGATCGAGTAATCAAGACCATTCTATTCTCAGGACTTTGGTGGCCCACTCTTCATATGGATGTTCATACCTATGTGAAGAAAAGTGACACATGCCAACGGGCACAATATCCAGTTAGAAAAGATGAGATGCCTTTGAGACCAATGATGGGAGGGCGTGCATTTTCGAAGTGGGGCATAGACTTCATAGGTCCTATTAACCCCCAGCTAGAAACTCCCATGCAGAGTAATTATTGTAGCCACAGATTACCTTACAAAGTGGGTAGAAGTCAAAGCCACCACAAAGAATGATGCTCAGACAACGGCTAAGTTCTTATTCGAGAATGTGTTCACGAGATATGGGCTACCAATAGAGTTAGTGAGCGATAGAGGCACACACTTCTTGAACGAGGTCATTGAAAATCTTCTCCAAGAATTCTTGGTGATACATAAAAAGTCTGCCCCTTATCACCCACAAGCTAACGGATAAGCCGAGAGCACCAATAAGATCCTCTGTAACGTATTGACGAAACTGGTAAATAATAAACGCTCTGATTGGGACAAACAACTTCATCATGCTGTTTGGGCTTATCGAGTTGCCTACAAAATGGTACTCAATGCCACCCCATTTCAGATGGTCTTCGGACAGAATGCGGTGCTACCATTAGATTTCTTAATCCCTGCCTTAAAAGTAGCACAAGAGTATGAGTGGAATGGACATGAATTGTCCTCTAGGATCTTTGATCTAGAATGCTTAGGTGAGACAAGGCTACGCGCGGCAGCAGGCATCTATGCTGCAAAGAAAAGGCAAAAGGCATACTTTGATGCACACATCAAGGATAAGGGATTGAAAGAGGGAGATCTAGTGTTGGTTTATTCACTAAAACAACATGCCCGTAAGTTGGAAAAAAGAGGATATGGACCCATGATCATTAATAGAATTTCCACTTGTGGTGCAGTTCAGTTGGTCACTCTAGAAGGAGACATCTTGCCAAACTATATCAGTGGTTGTCGAGTCAAGTTATATCAAGAACCTCTTACAGAGGACATGCTAATGAGACTCAACACTGCTAAGAAACGAAAAGAAGAAGAGATGAGAGTCAGAGAAGAAGCACAAGCAGAGGCTAGAGAGCGCATAAGGCGAAATAAGTTAAGACGATTCGGCCTAGATGTCAACTCAAAAGCCCCAAAATATCACATGGATATGTGCCAAAAATCGGGCATAACTACTTCTCAAGTCATTGACCGACGTCCCTTTGTGACCATAGAGATAGGACGAGGAAAGGGTGCAAGGACTGTGAAAGCATTGATCGCCTCAGGTGCAGCAAGTAGTGCAGTTAGACTATCCTACTGCCAAAACTTGTAGTTGAACATCAATTCCATAGAAGCTTATCTCATAGGATTGGGAGGTGTGGAAACCCCTTGTATGGGTGAGGTGGAACTTCCCATCTACCTTCAAGATGTTCCAATGAAAGTCAAAGTGCTAGTGTGTCAAGATGAGAAACTTACAGAACCACTTGTCTTAGGACAAGATTGGATTTATGACAATGCAGTCAACTTAAACCTAAGAAGTCAAATTCTTCAAGTTTGGGTACATGAACAATGCATCACATTAGAATTAGAGAACTGCATGCTCCTAGATCATGGCACCACACACTCTCTTAATTCTTCTAAGACTAGTCATATGGAAGAAGATGTTGTATGTGTCAAAAGCTTTATGATGCATAAGGAGTCAATCGTGGAAGAACAGGTTCGAAGGCGGGTGGATCTTTCTTCTTCTCCAAAGAATCAAGTAGCCACAGTAGTGAGTCCACCACACAGGGAAACACAATTGTTCACGACAACGGCTACATCAAAGAGAAAGACACCATTCGACAGGAAAGCAGTTCCGAGCTTGAAACAGATCTGGGTACGCAAAGGAGAGCAACCACCAGCCTTGCTCCCACAAATCCCATCTAGGCAAGCCAACCAGGCCAAAAGACGAAGGAAGCAGCTCAGACAAGCTCAATCACAAGGTATCCAACAAGTTTGGGTGCCTAAGAAATTAGCTGCAGCTCAACAAGGGCGATTACAGATGTGGGTACCTAAGAAGCTCTTGCATCCACCACAACCTATGTTCTCCCACATGCGAAAGGTCTCAACAAAGAAGCCAATAAGAGAAAAGGGTAAGAACCGCATACAGAGACCGAAAGAAGATCAAATCACCTCTTCAACAGTAGTAGGAAGATGTGCAAAAAGCGTATGGGTTTGGAAGCCAAAAGTACAAGTAGCCTCCACCAAATCAAAGCGCCAACCACACTGGATACCACAGTTCAGGAAGTATCCAAAGATGAAGACGCCTGAAGTGATCTCTGTAGTGCCAAATGTTGTTCTAAAATGGACCCCAATAAGGAGGATTACATCATTTCGAGATCCAATGGATACCTCCACCAAAGCCGGCATCAACAACTACAAGTAACATCAAAAGCCCCAACGAGCGACAACCATGTGCTTCTTGCACAACCCTCTCTTTTGCACCATTCAGGTCATGCACTTCCAAAGTATGCATTGATATAGGGCCCTATTACATGGCCGTGCATAGACACATTTGAGAGTCCCAGGCACAAGAGCACATTGACACATGTCATCTAGTTTTATTGATACTAACGTCTATCTTCTTGTTTTGTGACATTGCTCTCAAAAAAAAAAAAAAAAAAAAAGCGAGAGAGAGCTAGTTCCCAGGTTTGGCTTATGAAACATGAATGAGTCATGCTTAGTTGAAGGTGGAACATGAGTTTGGATAGAAGTGTGTCTCGGCCAGCAGATGATATAATTGCTACCTTATTTGGTAGATGTCAGGAACTTGGCATGAACATGGCATCCACAACTATGGTTTCCTCTTACCATGGTAGGAGTGAAGAGTTGGAAGGTCCGCAACTTGAGTGATGCATAACTATTGCATGTACGAGAGCATCCAGGGAGATATCTGCACGGGGTAGTTCTGGTACCCTGCAAATCTTTGTATGTATACTGGATGAGGAGATTCCTGCTTATGGTGAGCTAGAGAGAATATGTGAAACTAAGCTTGGTGTAGTTATCAAATGTTGTTGGTCAAGGAAAATAAAGAAATTCAATTCTCTGTATTTGGCAAATGAGGCTTTGAAAAGAGGAGACAGGATCAGCCATTCAAAAGATCTCATCAGTGGACCATCAAGACGGACATTCATCAACAATGCTCCATCCCAAAGGCCTAGTGTACAACACGAAGAGATGAACATCGATCGACCTTCTTCATGGTACGAATCTTTACTTTGGAAACATCATAACCCTGATCGCTTATGAAACCTCTTCGTCGGCATACCCTTGAGCACTTAGCTCAAGACCCCAATTTTTTGCACCATATTTCTTCCAATGCATTTTCCAAGTAAGCATGCATAGGGCTACATTACAAGGCCGTGCACAAGGCACATATTTTCCTTAACCCATGCACGAACACACTTACCCATCATCCATTATGGGTTATGAGTACTTGGCATGACTACTATGAACATCATCTTTGGAAGATCTGAGGTCATCAACGGAGACTCACAACGACACAGTCATGCTGGAATCCAAGGAAGAAGCACATACCAAGAGACTACAACGTGCAAAGACTCGCAGTGATAGATGCAGAACCAGCCAACCAACCTTGCCACATCTGGAAGTCAGAAGACTTTTGTTCATACAGAAGGGACACTTCCTCTCAAGGCACTACTTGGAACAACCACTACAACAAGGGTCTGTTAGGGACGACAGACTCGAGAGGGGGGGGAGTGTTGAAGCTGAAGGGCAAGGACAAAGCACAGGAGCACATCAAAGAGGTGGACACATAAGAAGAAGGAGCAGGTAGGGAGCTCCAAGAAGTGTATGTCAAATTTTCAGAAGAATCCCCTACAAAAATAGTGATTTTCATCACTAAAAACCATTGTAAATACCATTATCTATTTGTATAACTCCATTTTGTTCAAGCCGAGGAGTCCTCGAGCTTGAGGAGCATTAGAAGTATCATCCTACCAATTTTCATAATTTTTAGACTTTGTTTGAGCCCTCAAATAAGCCCTGGAACCTAATTTTTAACTAGGCCGGACAGTAGGTCTGGACAGGACCAAAACTAGTAAAAAAACTATAAAAAGAGCTAGAGAGCTCATTTTTGGGGTTAGCTGGTTAGAGAATAGAGCTTTTGTAAGAGAACTCTTTTGCAATCAAAGCTTTCCATTGTTCCTCTCTTTGATCTTACCTTGTGTGCGTGTGTGTGTATGTGTGTGCATGTTTGTGTGCTTTCACTCACGCACTTGTGCCTTCACTTGCTCGTGGTCTTCATACCGGTCCTCACGTCTCCGCGGATTGACAAGTAAAGGAGGTGGTGCTTACGCTTGAGCTACAATATATATATATATATATATATATATATATATATATATATATATATATATATATATATATATATATATATATATATATATATATATATATATATATATATATATATATATATATATATATATATATATAGGAATATGTAGATGGACTCTAATGAATCCGATATCCTCAAACTAGTGAAGTTCATAGGTACCAAGACTAAGTCTAAGTACCTTTCTATAGACATCGACATACATATTTTGGGTACCCGAAATAGTTTTGATTGAGGGATCTATGTTCAAGATCATAGAGCTAGTGCCATGACTATGACCTTCCTAACCATCACTCAAATCACATTAGCAACCATCAAATCTCTCTCATGAAACCCATCTCCATGATCCCATTTAATTGATATCTTTAGTAGTTTAGCAAAAATGCTTCACTTCATACTCAAGTGATGTGCATCAATGAAACTAGTCACTCTTTGGACATACCTCATGATACCTCAGAGTCTCGTAGTCATGCCATGAGAATATTTTGAAGCTAAGAAAACCTTCAGTACATTCGAGATGATCATAAATGTATCTTCAATGCCTCTTTGCATCTTCCTAAAACCGATTGCTTGTGCACATTCCTCATGGTGAAGGTCTATCTCCTTCCCCTAAGAAATCTTATGGTCTAAATCCATATGGAGTTGTGTGTAGGGATCCAATGACTATTGAAGTCTCCTTATCTATGATGCTTTGATGGTCATGAATCCATCAAGTTCATGCTTACAAACATGCTTACACCTTATTGATGTTTACAATGCATGCATATTTCTAGGTAATGAAATTGTTACCTAGCGGTAAGTGCGTATATAATGCCATGAGATGGGAAAAATTCGATAGCATTTCCCCAAGGAAATAGAGCTTCAAAAAATTTTAACCATATAATCAAACATAAGGCCTTGCAGGCCTATGACACACAAGCCATTCACTATAGCAGAGGTCTTGGCAAGCCCATGGCATACAAGCCATATACTCGAATATGAATTTTGTAACATGCTAAAATATAAAATGCTAACAACAACATCTTTGTTGCATATCTTTCCAATTACTTGCAATCACCTTTTCTCGAAAAAATAAAAAGTCTAATCCTAGCAACTTTAAACAATGACCAACTTCAATGCACACATTTCAATCATACATCCATTCATGTATATACAAACATGTCAAAACATATACCATAATGCCTAAAAATATAAGCCATACATCCCTGGATGTTTTGATGTCAAAATTGCATGAATCCAAGGGTTTCAACAAGCTTCAAGACCTATATCATTTTCTCAGCATGTCCTAAAACCAATTTTGAAGTTTCCGATGATATCAGTCACTTTCCAAAACATCAATCATGGTCAAATGATTACAAAAAATAATCCAAATATGCCAAAAAAATCATATGTAATCCATCTCTAGACCTGCAAAAAAATTTTAAGAACCTACAAACCACCATAAAGTGCAATATGCATCATGTGTAAATGCCTCAGAGTGAAATTACCTCAAAGCCTTCCATGTTTGTAACATATTTCATCTAGAAGCTAATTGTCAAAAACTATTTAGAATTTGTAGACTTGCACAAAGCTAAAAAAATACATCATTTCTAAAATTTATTTTCATAAAATGAAAATGTTTGTTGTCATCTTCAACATGAGCCATTGAACCTCAATTTTGGACTTTCCTAGACCATGATATGGCCTCTAGAAGTATGACATGCCAAACTAGTGAAGTGGTGGAGGTGCTCGAAAAACAGTGGAAATGTGATTTTTGAAGTGTCCAAAAGCATTCTTCCTCATGTAGATCTCAAATTTCTCTCTATAATATCAAAGATTAGAATATGAAGATACTTCCTCATATTTTCCCATTTCCAAGTCCTCCCTTCTTGCAAGCTAAATTTCTCCCCAAATAAGGCATAAACCAAGTTTAATTTCTTGCAAAAAGTTAAATGGTAGGTTTTAGCAAGCTTCTAATCCATTTCTTATATGTTTTTTCTTGGTTTTTCTAGTTCCCTATGATAATACATATACCATAGTCCATGTACGTATGCATTATTCCATGGGAATCCTCTAAACCTATGTCTTTTCTTGCTCCCAAAAGTGGAGATTCAAAAAAAATTATACTTGATTTTTTTTTTCAAAAAGAGCAGAAGGGGATTTTTGAGGATGCAAAATTCCTCCTTAGCTCATTCTTTTCATGAACCTTATTATTCCATTGGGAAATCCATATGGTTTAATCTGAATATGTATTTTTTCCCATCCATCTATCTGTCACATCATGGATGCATAACTTTAGATAGTGAGATGGCACATATGGGCCATGGCATCATTTGAGGCATCTTACCTCACTTGGTAGAGGACTTGAGAAGAGAGCCTATTAGAACTCTCATGTGAGTATTTATTGTCTCACTTATCTTGTAAGAGTAAGGGAGCAGCTCGGTAGCTGGGAGGATAGAACACGATATCTCTGTGTGTCTTAGAGTGGTGGACGCTCGCGTGGCTCTCAGCGGCAGCGTGCGGCAATAAAAAGGCTTAAGATTGGTATCAGAGCAGCGATTCTGCCACGCGACTGCAGCCTGGAGGATTTGAACCCTCGCCATGCCCAAGAAGGCATGCGTTCTATCCAAGGCGCCTACTCACGTTGATGGAACATCATATCCAAAAATATGATATGGATTAGCTGCGGCGTCTACTTTTGGCCGCTTTCGTATGCTTTAGGGGAGGAAGGAGGCCCCTCAGAGAAGCCTAAGATCCCACGGAACCTCGTGAGTAGCACGTAATAACTCATTGCTTCTCGTCAAGGCCAAGGAGACAGAGATCTCAATGGGACTTCCTTGAGGAATTAGGCAAAAGGAGTTAAGTTCTAGAAAGGCATCTTCCATTGAGAATCAAGAAGAGATAGGAGAGATGCAGATTGGATGCACATGTGGCATACTATGAGTCCATGAATGAAGAGCATTCTTTTCATCAACTCTCTGACACCGGCTTTCAAGTAAAAGAACATGGAGCTTCATGCTAAGCACAGGTATGAAAGTTTCGTTTGTTATTTCCCAAAGCTAATTATTGTAATACTCCATTCTTGGGAAAGAGAAAGGAAGGGCTTTGAGCAAAGCTCTTTGAGGGAAAATCAAATATATGGAGGGTATGAGGTATATGCCCTCATCTAAAGTCAAGAATTCCCTCAAATTACAAGAAAGGGTAAGCTTTAGGCACCTCCAAAGTAGCCTATTTTTATGATTTTTACATAAATTTCAGGAGCTATTTTGATAAATAGCCATTTTTGGAAGGGGAAATGAAGCGGGTTTTTTCATAGATTTATTGAAAAACCATGCACGCCTATAGTCTAGCATATGGACTTCCATATAAGATTAAGAACCCAAAAGATACCTCAGTTTGATGGGAGTTTGAAGCTCCACAAAACCCCCTTCCATCACAGTTTGAGAAAAATTTCAGCACCTCAATTTGAGAAATTCCCATTTTGGAAGAGGGCAAAAGAGGTGCAATAAATATGGATGGATGGGAAAAAGTATATATACTGAGAGTATGGTGCATGGACTTCTTAGGCGAATCATTAGATTCATCAAAAAGATAAGGTAAGGAGGAATTTTACTTCCTCAAAGACCCCCTTCCCGCACTTTTTGGAAAAAATTAGATCTTAATTTTTGCCAAACTCCACTTTGGGGAGTAAGAAAAGAGATCATTCAAGAGGCTCCTAGGGATTAATGCATACACACATGACTTATGGTGTATGAATTATCTTGGAGAAGAGAAAATCCAAGAAAAATCCACATAAGGAGTGGATTATAAGCTTGCTAAGAGCTCCCATTTAAGTTTTTACATGAAAGTAAAAATCTTGATTTATGCCTACTTTGGGGAGCGAATTAGCATGCACAAAGGGAGGATTTGGAAAGGTGAAAATAGGCCTAAGCATCTTCATATACCACTCTCTGAGATTATGGAGAGAATTTTAGCATTTTCTTGATGGAAGAATGTTTTTGGGCACCCCAAAAATCACTTTTTTACACTTTTTCCAGCCCCTCCAACAGTCCACTAGTTTGACATGTCCCACTTGGAATGGCCATATCTTGGGCTAGAAAATTCCAAATAGGACGTGCTATGGCTCGTTTCGAAGAGCACAAGGTCTATTTTCAGTTTATGAAAAGAAATTTTGGAAAATAAGTATTTTTGCAGGTCTGAACATCTCTGCAAAGTCTGAACAGTTTTGGCGACTACCTTCCGGGAGCCATATCTTTCAAACCGGGAAGGTGAATTGAGTAATTTCACTTAGATTTCTTTGCACATGCTATATATTTCAGTTTATGAACATTTTCAGGTCCTAAAGTGCTTTTTCCAGGTCTAAAGAAGGATTACTAATGCATTTTTTGACTAAATTTGCATTATTTTGGTAATCACTTGACCATATTTTATGTTTTGGGGAGTGTTCCGATGTTTTCGGACACTTCAAAGTTTATGTTAGGACCTGAGGAGGAAGGTGCAGAGGTCTCGAAGCTTGTCGAGAACGATTGGATGCATGCAATTCCAAAATCAAACTACTCAGGGACGTATATTTTATGCTTCAGGCATTTTACTTTATGTCATGGCATGTTCTGTATGTACATGCATAGATTGGATTGCATACATCAAATGTTGATCATTATTTAAATTCTAAAATTATGGATCGACAGGCAAGAAGCATACTTTTTGATTGTTTGCAGGAGAGAGGATTACAGAAATTATATGGCTATGCAACTCAGAGAATGGTTGCTAGCAATTGCTTTTATGTTTTTGCAGGTCATGGAATCCATATATGAGTTTATGGCGTGCATGTCATGGGCCTGTCAAGCCCTATATTGTTGGGTGGCCTTTGTGCCACTGAGCTTATGGTAAAATTTTGTGGGATTCCATCTACTGGGGAAATGCTGTCGAAATTTTTCCCATCGTATGGCGTTATATACGCACTTACCTTTAGGTAAGAATGTTATGGCATGATAACATGCCCTTTCTGCAAACTTCAATAAGGTGTATGCATGCTTCTAAGCATGTATTTGATGGACTTAGGACCATCATAGTATTATATAAGGCAACTTCATTAGGAATAGGATCCCTACACATAATCCTTATGGATTTAGACCATAGGATTGCTAAAAGGAAGGACGTGTACCTTCACCATTAGGAATGTGCACAAGCAATCCTATAGGTTATGAGAAGTTGCATACAGGCACGGGAGATACATTTATGATAATCTCCAAGTCAGTGAAGATTTAGTTATCTTCACAAGAGTCTCACATGATGATTAGGAGACTATGGGGTATTATTAGGAATACCCAAAAACTCAGTAATTTCACTGATACACCTCACTTGAGCGAGTAGTGAAGCATTTCTGCTACACTACTAAGGAAACCAAATAGATGGGATCACAAAGATGGGTTTCATGAGACAGCATCGACAGGTGCTATGTGATTCGAGTGAGGTTGGGAAGGCCATAGGTATGGCACTAGCTCTATGGTATAGAGCATAGATCCCTTAGTCAGCAATAGTTGGGGTACCCAATACACATATATGTATATCGGGATCTACAGAGAGGTACCTAGGCTTAGTCTGGGTACCTAGGAACAAGTTGGTTTGGAATAAGAAAAGGATATCCATTGTCATATGATGATTAGAACCAAACTAACTAGTTCGAGGACATGGGACTCATTGGAGTCCACTGATATGATTTTAGGATATGGGATTCATTGGAGTCCACCTATATATTCCATTATATATGTATGGAATATATATTTGGTTTAATGTAGGTATGACAACATGAATTGGAAGAAGGTTCCACTGGTATGGGACGGTGGAAACGACTTCCCTTTGAGCACTCTTCTTCTATGGCCAAGGAGAAAAGGACTCATCATTCATGGCGTCATGTCTCAGTAGATCAAAGGAGAGCTCTTAGTGGACATCTCCTACTAGGATTGGGAGTTATCCTTCACAGTATTGGGAAGATTTATTCTTCCAGTAGAGAATGTGATAGGTGATTTTATCACCATTGGTATCACATACTCATTTTTCAGTCTTTCAGGAACGATAATTCCATCAGTTTGAGTGGATCGTATAGATCCATGCATAGAGTATGGTTGGCAGAGATAGTTCTTTACTATAGATACACATGTGTTTACGGTATCATGTCATATCATTGCTGACCATTTTAGTAGAGGGCTTTGACCCCTATTAGGAATTTATTTTCTCCACTCTTCACTACATACACCTTCATTAGTTATGGGAGATTTATTCTCCATCTTTATAGTAATGTCTGTAATGAAGGATTATGCATTAGTCATGGAAGAGAGGACTAAATAAATTCATGAATCTCTCTTTTAAGGAAAGGAGAAAGTGGGAATCAGCTCAGAGATCCATGAGAGATCTCACTTTGGTTCAGTGGTCTCACTTTAGCTCCTACTCCTTGAGAGAGGAGGAACGCAAGGAAAACATGATTTCTTCATAGGAGAAGAGTACAGTATGTTTTCCTTTAGACAGAAGAGGTGTATGGAAAACATCTCTTAGTCTTTATTTCAGACGGAATTCATTTACTCTACTTTTCAATGTAATTTTCCTTCACATGGGAGTCTCTTTCTCCACTAGTTTTGAAGGAAAAGTATGGAGAACTTATGTGCATGTTCTCACCTATGGATGAGTAGAGAAACTGGATTCAACAGAATCTCTTTCAAAGGGAAAGGGAAAGTGGAATAGATTCCACTACCAGACCTCTTTTCCTTAGAGGAGATTACAGAGAGAGACATGGAGAGAGTTTCACTTTCTCATTTAGATTGTCTAGTTAGGAGTGGCACTCTTCTATCAAAGACAAGAGGGAGATAAGGTAATCATACTGGTTAGATTGAGTCTCACATGGAGACTCTTGAGAGAAGTAGTTATTTGTACTTCCAGTCATGGTCTTTGACTAGATGAGATGATCTAGTTATTGACATTAGTTAGATTGGGAATAGACTTAAGAATTATCTCTTTAGGGTTTCTAGGAGATATGGAGATATCTAACCTATGGAGGTACCAAACTCTTAGTTGGTGTTACATCATGAGCATGATGTGTAAACATCAGTTAGGAGGATGGGTATTGAAGGATGATCTGAATCTCAAAGGGAATGCTTTTTGCATTCATATGGCAAACTACAGGGAAGAGAAATATTAGAGTTTGCACTAGTGCCAATAAATGCTCTTCCAATAGAACTTCGTCCAATGGTAAAGGATGACAAACCACAGATTTCTTGGTTGGTCGAATATAGAGATTTCATTTTACTACCAAGAAATTCTTATGTATGAGCTAGATGATGGATTTGCATAGTTCACAAGGTAGTATAGACAAAACTACTACTTGTGATTACACTCAAGGTTAGCAAGACCTAGAGTGGCATGAGGGCAATCTATCATGTACTCCTAGATGGGTTTGAAGTCACTTTTTATGGGACTTTGTTCTATATTTCAGACGATTATATGGTTTACTATCTCCATTACAGTACGGTCAAGCCAATAAGCTTGGCACTTTTACACTTGCCTTACATGCTATTGCTCCATGCAGGATACATCATATGGACTTAGGTCATTTGGACTTAGGTCATTTGGATGATGTTGTATGTTATGGGAGTGATAGTTTGGAAGTGGAGTGTACATGGGAGATAATAGGCACCACTCAGACGGTTTCCCACCTTTGAGATGATCTCATATGAGACTTCTTAAGGGGAAGGATATGGGGAAACAACACACAGAGATGACCATGTACATAGAGTACATGGGGTTCAGGGGAGTCCGAGCACCTTCTTCTACCATTACGGACATTTCATTGACATTTTCAAGGACAAAAATGCTCTCAAGGGGAAGGAAATGTCACATCATGGATGCATAACTTCAGATAGTGAGATGGCACAGGCCATGGCATCATTTGAGGCATCTTACCTCACTTGGTAGAGGACTTGAGAAGAGAGCCTATTAGAACTCTCATGTGAGTATTTATTGTCTCACTTATCTTGTAAGAGTAAGGGAGCAGCTCGGCGGCTGGGAGGATAGAACACGATATCTCTGTGTCTTAGAGTGGTGGACGCTCGCGTGGCTCTCAGCGACAGCGTGCGGCAATAAAAAGGCTTAAGACTATCCATAATGCACCTCTTTTTCCCTCCCCCAAAATGGGAATTTTTTAATTTAGGTGCTGGAATTTTTGTTAAAAAGTGATGGAAGGGGATCTTGTGGATCCTCAAACTCCCATCATACTAGACCAACTTTTGAATTTTTTGACGTTAAATGAAATTCTATGCACTATAATGTATGTATGCATCATTTTTCCTACCAAATGTGGAAAAAACTTTTTCATTTGCCTTTCTCCAAATGGCTACTACTCGGAATAGCCCCAAAAAATTACGTGAAAATAATGGAAGAGGGCTATTTTGAAGATACCTAAAGCTTATGTGATCTTGCATTTTGAGGGAATTCATAAATCAAGATCTCCCCATGCACATAATTTCCTCTCAAAAAACTTTGCCATCCTTTCTTTTGCCAAAAATGAACTATTACTATGATTAACTCGTGGAAATAACAAAAGGTTTTCATACCTATGATTGAAGTGGTATATCTACTTCTCATTAGACCTTGTTTCTTCCATGAATTTGACATCAATGAACTAAAACGCAATACTAGCTATCCATTCTTTAGGTAGCAAAGGGTAGTTTTAACTATTTGTCTTGTCGTTCTCCTTTGGGATGCTTAGCCCATGGCTAGCTAACTATTTGTATTAGTATTCTACAAAAATGGATATACGTGGGTTCTCTTGGGCATATGTATGAAGTCTATCTTCATCTTATTTAAGTGCGTTCCATAAATTGATGTCCATAACCTTGTGCCTCTTCCAATGTATGGTCTCACCCCGTACTTTGATCCATCTTCAACATCTATTAACAATCATGTTCCCTATTCAAGCTCCATGAGCTAGTGCAATATTATGATTAAGGCATCTATAAATGCCTATGGAGTCAACTTCTAGTGTGCCAAAAACGTATAATATCTATAGCTTCTATGTGCGCTCTCAAATATGTAATGTAGGAGCACTTTCAACCCTCAATGGGTTTAGGGCAAGAAAAAAAGTTGTGTGGGCCTATATATTTCTTATTCTAGAGGCGTGACACCTTGGATACACCATACATCTCCCAACCCTATGAATTGGGTTTGATCGCTGCTTTGTACATGCTTTCATACCAATGTAATATCAACACCTCCTTTCTGTCGTGCTACTCGTGAAACCTCAAGCTCAAGAGTGTAGCTCCATCTGAAATACACATAGAGACACAAGTTACTCGTACCATCCAAATTTGAGCTCGCAAGAGACTCCTCTCTTCCCTCTTCTACCAAATCAACATAATTCCCCTAGTGATGCCATGTGGCATCTGTGCCACTTCACCCAAGAGGGTGCACATCCATAATGTGACATCAGACATTAACCTTCGAACCTCCTTAAATGTATGCTCCTATGAGTGTAAAAGTATGCTACAAATATCAGAAGAAATCCTTTGTGCATAAGTAGAGCACTTAGGCTTGCTTCATGCACCAACATCTCTTACCAAATCTCTTACCATATCTAACCACATACCTTTATGTATGTCCTTTCACAAAGATTGCCCCTTTAGTCAAGAGTGGGCGGACCCACCTTGATATGCCTCTTCTAATCCTCAAGTGTATCTAGGATGAGACCACGAACATTATCTCTTACTTCATGTCCCTTGGCATCTCCCCCTTCTTTGCTTGGGAAAATTTGGGTTTTTCCATCCAAAAGCTCTTTACCCATTTCAAACACTAAACAAATCAGAGCAAATAGAAGAATGATGATTCATAAGGAGCTTGCGATTTTGGCTAATTTTCAAGGAAATGACTCTAAACATTGTTAGAGGACCCTTCACTTAAGAATAGATTAACGCATGATAAGTATCTTACTACTAGTGGTTCTCTTGTATCTTCAATAAATTTTTGGGTAGGGAGGATTGATAGACCTAATAAAGAAGAAAAAGATTAAGTATTTTATTCTTTTTCTTTTGAAAAAAGATGGTGGGAATGCCATAAATGCGAAGGATAACTTGCTTGTTGTTGAATGTTTCTTGACTGATGGTTAGCACCCATAGAGCAGTCTCAGACACAATGGTACACATACATTGTTTGAAGGAGATCTCAAGATCTATTGATTCTTTTGAAGTTGTTTAACTTGCAAAAGGTGCGCAAACATTAGACGGCACCTTATTTAAAGTTTCATTGAAAACTCTACACATTTGATCAATCAATGAGTGCAGCAAAATTTTTTGTGTAATGAGTTTCTTCACAATTGACTCAAGTCTTCATAATTTGGCAATAGATTTCCAAAACTAGTTGTGTTTATGAGTTGTTCTTGATATAGAGGTGCTCTAACATTAAGAATAACTTGTTCTCTTGGAGATTAATCATCTCCATAAATTATTATCTCCAAGAGAGAGGAATCAAAATGGAAATTACCAATAAATAAACTTATGAGTATTCCATGGTAACTTTGGGTGCTAGATAAGCTAAGTTTACCATATTAGCAGCAAGGGCATGTTCTTGTCTCCTTTAGCCAAATTCTCAAGAATGTTGGCATTTAGCCTTAATATGTTGTTCTTCTAAAAACATTTTGCATTGTGAAGGTCATTGAATGTATGGTTGTGGGTTGAGAGGTGCTTCTTTGTATAAAAAATATTGATTGTTTTTATTCTAGTAGTAACAATTTAGAACAATATTGTGTCTTTGCCCTTGATGAAGTTGTTGATTCCTTTGAACTTGTGGTACAAGAGGATAGTTATCTTGGATGGGTGGATATGGTTGCTCTAGTGGTGATTGAGCATATGGTTGGGGACAATATGGAGGATTAGGGTCCAGGGAATAAGGATATTTTTAGAAAGTACTTTGGGGGTGTTGAGGTACTAGAAGGTGATGGGTGGTGGCAAAGGACCAGTATTGGATGGGGTGGACTGTACTAATCATTACTTACCTAATGTGTTGATGAGGCTTGGGCTTCGAGTCTACAATTATGGATACAATTAGTCATAGTGTTAGTAATGTCACAAATTGCATAATACATTTGATTCAAGGCATAAGAATTGGTCAAGTGCCCTTCATTTCTACAATGAGTGTAGTACATCTACTTTAGAGGAGTTGAGGACTTCATTCTAACCTTAACTAATCTTAATTGACTTTCTAATTTCAAAGAAATTAAAATAATGTCATCTAAAGAAATGTCTCCCACCCTGTAAATCCACATGAGGACATATATCCATGGGGAAAGGCCATTAATAACCAACCTACAGCTATATCTAATAGAGGTGGACTATCTACAAGGAACTTCTAATAGATGCCTCTAAACTAAGTAGCATATGTTTGTACAAATTGATGGGATTGATGCCCAAGATTTTGGAGGATGATGTATGACATAGAGTTGGATCTCCTACATCTAAATCAATTTGAAATCTCACTCTTCAAAACCTCATAATTCATAAAACATATGGTTTGAAATCTATTAACCATTTAATCCCTTCATCTATAAGTATGGCTTCAAAAACTCATTTGTGCATTGTATCTCTATTCCCATCTATGATGTTATAATGGTTTTTGAACATTTGGATATGAATGTCCAGATCATTGTTATAATGGTATGTGATATCATCATAATGTAATCCTTTCATATGACTAGGTGGAGCTTCATCAAAGTGAAGATCTTCTTCATTACTACCAGCAAAGCTATGTCCTCCTGAGCATACCATTTTAATATCATCTACAATTGAACTTGGTGGATTCTTGAAATATTTTGAATTTAATGTAGTAGACTGGAACAAAAGGTGATCATAAACAAAGTCCCACTCTAGTAAGGTGGTACCTTAGAAATTTAGCATATTATAGGAAGATCAGTTGGGTTCTAGTCTAAGCCAAGAGAAAATTAGAAAAGTTCAGAGAAACATTGGGACAACTTCGGCAAAGTTAAAGGTTGTTCTAGATTATGATGAGAAACATTCATGGAAGTTTAGGATTGATCTAGAATATGATGGGAGGACTCATGGTAGTGCAAGATTTATGTGGTTGGGTGAGTTTGAAGAAGTGAAGGGTTGCTCTAGGACTTTTCATGGAAAATTTGGGGATATTCAAGGTTGATCTAGGATGTGGCAAGGTGATTTTGGGATATATGGGGTCGGTCTAGGATGTGACACAGTGAGTTCTATGAATTGGGGGGGGGGGGGGGGGGGGGGGGACGGGTCACCTAGAATTCCATATGGTAAATTTGAGGTAATTTGGGGTTGGTATGGAATGTGGCCAGGTGATTTTGGGGATATATGGGGTTGGTATGGGATGTGGTAGGGTGGATTTGGGGAAGTGAGGGTTTTTTCTAGGATTCCCTAGTGAAAATTTGGGAATCTTTGGGTTTGTTTGAAGGATTTTGGGTTTCATGGCACTTATTTGGAGCATTTCAAGAAACTTTGAGAATATTTGGAGAATTCTTTCAATGATAGCTAGTGAAACACTTTCTGAAACTTTTTTTAGTCGCTTTTCCTTCCTTTCTTTTAGGATCATCGGGTTTTCTTCTCTGTGAAACAAATATGTAATGCCAAAATGCATCATCGGCATGTCTCAACCTCCATTTGACTCTACCTATCCTAGTGACCTTCCTCATTCTCGCCATGTGCCTTCCTATCTTCTTTTTTCTACCACTTTTTTGTAGCTTCTTCAAAACATTGATCCCATCGTGGTTGCCATTTATGTATTGGTTTGATAATAAAAAGACTCTCTATAACACTTGAAGGAACTTTCAGCATAACCAGATCCAATAGTTATGACCACCAATATTTCTAAATTGAAATGATAGCATTGGACTTCTTATCCTTAAGAGTGGATTTGGGAGGTCACGCACTTCAAAATGAAGTGGGCATTCTTTTTGAATGGACAATTCATCTTTGGAGGTACATTAGAGATCTATTGGTATCCAAATATGTAGAATACTCTGATAACTTAGCCAAATTCAAATATATGATGGGCAAAGCAATGGAATTAGCAAACAAAACACCTATTCATTGATTGCACCCAACTCTCTCTCATTGTTGCCAGACTGCATATTCTTGCACCATACTCAAAACTTCAATTCTAACTTATCTAACTATTACATATAGACATGTATTCTAAAGTATCATATGTCAATTGCATTTCTTGAGATAGCTCAGCATCAACAAGACTATCATTGGTATGCTAAATCCATAGAATCGATTACCATTGTGACATTCACTACGAGAACTTCATTCATGACAACATTCAAGAACACGATGTTAAAAAGCTGAAAGAAAAAAAGTGATAATCGAGGACTAAAACTTTGAATTCAACCTACTCCTTAACCATAATCATCAGGTGTGGTCTATCAAACATTAAAGTGAACACTATCATGACTATGCACCAAATACAATAGCAAAGTAATTGTGTACCTTAAAATAACTATTGACCATTACAAAACACATTGTGCCAAACTTAGAAAGCATTGTATCAATAAGGGTACTCAAGTATATGGTAAACATGGAGCTCAGATTAATAGAGGAACTACAAAGTAGACTACAACCCATTCAAATGATCTTGATACTTTCAATATAGAGCACTCCATTCCAAATCTCAAACTAACTATTGTCAAACCATGTACCTGCAATATACTATTCTTCCTTTTTGCTAAAGAATTCTTTTGCATCCTTCCTCTTCTTCCTTTTTATAGTTTCATTTGTTGAATTGGTCCATGAGAACTAGATTTGTCAATAATCCAATTATTTATTGCCATTGGATTACAGAGTACCACCCTTTTGCATACAAATGTTGAATGTGTGAGAGCTAGCTAGTCTCACTTGTCACATGCATAGACCTTGTGAGTTTGACACGCATGTTTCTATCATTGTTGTCAGGGATGAGGGCCTAATTCAAGGTGCCTATGTGATGGTTAGAGATTCGTTGTGAAGATAGTGAATGAGAAGAAGGAATTTAGCATCATGGCAAGTCATTGATCACTTGCACTTATTTTCTTGGACACCTACTATGTAACAAGTTCTTAGAAGTAGGCTAGGAATGTTGGAGTTTATTGATCTCCAAAGTACAGCTAGAAGTAGGTGAAACCCAACAGGACCTAGTTGACTTTTTCACAAACTTGTATGCACAGACCAATTTTCTTGCAGAGCAAATTGCTCTTTACTCACTTGGAATTTTCCAAAACTGTTTCACACACATAAACTAGACTCTAAGAGCTTTCCAACAAGATATAGAACACCTCAAATGGATAAATACAAAATGAGCTATGACCTCTGCAATATGCAGCTTTAATGGAGACCTTGAAACAGAGATGAACCTGAGGACACATATCACTTGCAGAGACTACTGCTCTTAACTCACAACTCCAATGACTTTGAAACTTTCCAGAATATAATTAGACTTAAAGAGCTTTCTAACAAGCCAAAAAACACATGATTTGGATACATACACAAGGAGATATGACCTCTGCAAGTTTGAGGTTTAATGGAGACCTTCAGCAGGGATAAAAAACAGAGAACACACACTACTTGCAGAGAGTATTTCTCTCAGCTCACAAATCCAATGATTATGAAAATTTAAAGGAAGAAAATAGACAGTAAGAGCTTTCCAATGAGCTATCAAACATGTAATTTGGATATATAATGAGGGAGATACAAGCTCTGCAATCTCTGCATACAAAACTACAGCAGTGTAGAGATACACATATGACTCTCTTGGACATCCCACAAGATCACGACTTTTCTCCTCTTTTTATAGCATGGGAAACTAATCTAAAACCTTCCTAATACATCTAAATTCGTGGTAGACACTTGGATGGAGGTTTTACATGACTCAAGTGCTCAAATAAGCAAAGTATTGATGGACTTTGAGAACTAGCCACATCGACCTTCCACTAGGACACCACTGAAGCTCCTTTGTGACTCACTAATTTGACTCACCATGTTCTAGAACTCACGTGGTATTTTTGCTACATTTTATGAATAATATGAGCCTTCTTGAAGTATTTGAAGACTTCCCAAAGGTATTTACATAATTTGAAACTTGTACCCTACATAAAACAAATGTTCGCAACATTCTCCCCCTCAAGTTTCAAAGGGTATTTCCTTCATGCCAAGAATATAGTTGAATCTTTGAAGCTTTGGTCCATCCAAGGATTTGGTGAAGATATCTGCAACTTGATACTTTGTTCCAACAAAAGAAACCTGCACTTCATTGTTCATGGCCTTCTCTCGAACATAATGATAGTGAACCTCTATATGCTTTGTTCTAGCATGAAAAATAGGATTTGAGGTCATATGAATGCTACTCAAGTTATCCCCATATATCAGTGGTACATCAACCTGCACATTCAAGTCATGAAACAACTTTTTAAACCACATAACCTCAGTAGTAGCCAATGCTAAACCTCTATACTCAGCCTCTGTAGAAGATAAAGCAACTGTAGGCTGTTTCTTTGAACTCCATGTTAATGTCTTGCTTCCTGCTATTACCACATATCCACTTGTGGATTTTCTGTCATCTTTGCTTCCAGCCCAATCTGCATCACTAAAGACTTTAAGAGTTAGATCAGCATCATGACTATAAAATAATCCTTCGTTCATGGTACCTTTCAAATACCTAAGCACTCTTTTCGCTGCATGCATATGAGGTACTCTAGGTTCATGCATAAACTGTGACAATACTCCCACTGCATAACATATATCAGGTCTAGTTTTTGTTGCATAAATCAAAGATCCTACCATGGATCTATATACATTCATATCATGCAACTCATCACCTTCCTTTGCACTCAGCTTTACATTACATTCCATTGGAGTAGAAACAAATTTACATTCCTGCATACCAAACCTTTTTAGCATATCACATATATACTTTCTTTGTATCAACCACATACCTTCATCGCTATACACAATTTCAATCCCAAGAAAGTATCTGAGCAAACCAAGATTTGAAATTTTAAATTCCTTTCCCAAATTACCTTTTATCTCATCAATTGCTTTTGCATCATTCTCTGTAATTAACAAGTCATCCACATAAATGCATACATAGACACACATGCCATCTACATCTTTTACATAAAGTGAAGGATCAGCATGACTCGCTGTGTATCCTTGCAGCATAAGATACTTTACCAACCTTGCATTCCATGCCCTTGGTGCCTGCTTAAGACCATACAATGCCTTCTTTAACCTGCATACATGATTAGGATATTTTGCATCCACATAACCATCTGGTTGTGACATATACACTTCTTCATTTAACTCACCATTAAGAAAGGCATTCTTTATATCGAGTTGATATATATTCCACCTTTTACTTGCAGCTAAAGCCAACAAAGTTCTCACCGTTGCCATATTTGCTACTGGACTAAATGTTTCCTCATAGTCCACACCTTGAGTTTGATTATATCCTTTTGCTACAAGTCTAGCCTTATATCTAGACACACTACCATCACTATTTCTTTTAATCTTAAAAACCCACTTGCAACCAATTACCTTTTGCTTTGGTGTACTTGGAACTAAATTCCAAGTCTTGTTATCCTGTAGTGGTTCCATTTCTTCTCTCATTGCTTTCTCCCA
The DNA here is from genome assembly GCA_020310875.1 of Ceratopteris richardii. NCBI lineage: Eukaryota > Viridiplantae > Streptophyta > Polypodiopsida > Polypodiales > Pteridaceae > Ceratopteris > Ceratopteris richardii. The sequence goes on from CM035431.1 coordinate 111,001,391, forward strand.
CTTTTCATCTCCTTTGGCCTCATCATAACATGTGGGTTCATTTTCCTGCTCAACTTTTGTCATAAAAGCATAATGAGTATTCATGAAAGATTCATAAGTATACCTTTGAGGTTGCTTACTTACTCTTGAAGTTCTTCTTACCTCCAATGTAGATGCTCTTCCTTTCTTATTAGGAACCTTTGATGATTCTCCATACTCACATACATCACTAATTTCCTCTCCTTCATCATTAACTTCAACAAGTTTGAGTTTACCTTTACTTTTAACACTTGGAGGTGACTCTTGCCTTAATCGTCCATTGAAAGGTGATCCTCTTTCTTCATCTAAACCACTCCTTTCATCATTTAAACTTCCTGATGGCTGAACTATGCATTCATCTCCTTCAACCACACCTTCTTCATTTTCATCCATGACCTGCAAACAATTCTTATCTGCATACCATGAAAGTGATTCATCAAAGTTTACATCTCTTGACACAACAACCTTATTGGTATGAGGATTATAGCATCTATATCCTCTTTGAGTATCTGCATAACCAATAAATATACATTTTTCTGATTTCGCATCAAGTTTAGATCTCACCTCACTAGGTACATGTACATAACATACACAGCCAAATACTTTCAAATGACTTACACTTGGTTTCCTTCCATGCCATACCTCATATGGTGTCAAATGATGAACTCCAGCAGTCGGAACTCTATTCATAATGTAAACACTTGTGCTAACAGCTTCAGCCCAAAAATAATTAGGCAAACACATATCATTAAGCATGCTTCTAGATGCTTCTGCTATGATTCTGTTTCTTCTTTCTGCGACTCCATTTTGTTGTGGAGTATACCTGCATGTAACTTCTCTTTTGATACCTTCATCATGCAAAAAAATCAGTAAAAGCTTGAGAGAAATACTCTCCCCCTCCATCGGATCTTAGCTTCTTAATATACCTTCCTGTTTGCTTTTCGACATATGATTTGAACTTCTTGAAACAATCAAAAACCTCACTCTTATGTTTAATGAAATACACAAATGTCATTCTACTATGATCGTCAATGAATGATACATAGTACTTATTACCAACCAAGGATGCCTCTTTAGTAGGTCCCCACACATCTGTGTGTATGAGATCTAGCAAACCATCACTTACATAGCTTGAATGCTTGAAAGGTTGTCTACTCTGCTTACCCATTTGACATGCTTCACAAAGATGCACCATATGTTGCTTAGTAAGATCAGGTAATCCTTCAACAATCCTCTTCTTTGATAGCTCCTTTAACCTGTGTACATTCATGTGTCCAATCCTTTTGTGCCATAGATCAAGCTCTGCTATTCGATGCATACCATAAGAGAAATAGTTTGTATGATTTGGGTTTACCTTGAATGTAAACAATCTACCTTGTTTTTGACCTCTAGCAATTAACCTCCTTTGCTTTGGATCCTCAATGAAGCAACCTGCATGATTAAATCTCACTTGTAGACCTTTTTCTACCATTTGACCAACCGACATCAAATTCTTAGTGATCGTTGGCACATAAAGTACATCCTTCAAGCAATTTTTCTTGCTCTTATCCTGCATAACAACATCTCCAACCTGCATAATCTTATGTGTTGTATCATCTCCTGTTTCAACATGACCTTTACATGACGGATTATGCATATTAGAAAACCATGAAGCATCATGAGACATGTGATTAGAACAACCACTATCTACATACCATACATCGCTATTGCAATTCATCTTAGTTTCTACATTCATCATAAGAAGAGAATCATAATCATCACTTTTACCTTCAACTGCATAATTTCCTTGTTGTTTACCTCTTCTTGAATAGCCTCCTCTTCGATTACCACCTTGATTATTTTCATTTTGATAACAATCTTTGGCATAGTGTCCATACCTTCCACATATATAGCAATTGTTCTTATTATCTTCACTCCTTTGTCTTTGGTTGTAGTTGTAGTAGCCTCTCGTACCTCTAGCGCTTGATCTTCCTCTTCCTCTTGTGTTGAAGAAGCCACTTGAAGTCCTTTGATCATCGCTCCTTCTTCCTCGACCTCTATTTGAACCTCTTCCACCTCTGTTTCCACCTCTTGATGATCCTACATAAAGAGCTTGTCCTTGAGATCCTTTTTGATTTGAAGTAGAACCATTTAGATTCATCTCCTCCGTGACCATGAGGGCAATAAGTTGATCAAAATCTGGTAATTCTCCTTTGACATAAACTGAAGTAATGAAGGGTTTCCATCTCTCATCATCTTTGAGTCCGTTGAGAGTATGTGCAACCAAGTCGTCGTCCTCCACATGAGCTTGAATTGATCCTAGTTGATCTGCAATCTCTTTAACTTTCAATATGTAATCATTGACCGATGTCTTTGTATCTTTCTTTATGTTATTCAACTCATTTTTGAGTTGAATCTTCCTTGCTCTTGTACCTGTAGCATACAACCTTTCCAATGCAAGCCAAACATCTCTACTTGTGTCTAGATCTTGTATGTGTCCTACCATTGAATCTTGAATATTTTGTGATAAAATGAATATAACCCTTTTGTCTCTCTCATTCCAAAGTCTAAACTCCCTCAATTGTTGCTGATTTGGGTCCTCTGGTAATGTGGGTTTGATATATGTGCCGTCAATCAAACCATACAAGCCTCTATCTTGCAAGTATGTTGTGATTCTAAACTTCCATGCCTGATAATTGGTCTTATCAAGCTTCTCTATTTGTGCATGTTGGTCTCCCATAATACAAATGCTAAGCTTCCTCCTTTAAGCCTCCTTTCCAATATGTGTGATGAGAAGAAATATAATATTTACCTTGTAAATGAGGTATGTGCACCTTTCTTTGCTTGGATGTTGCTTCAGATGCCTCCTTGCAATCTTCTTCTACCTTTGTGTAGTGTTGATGATGAACTGCTTCTTTGATAGCTTCAAATTCTTCGTCAAGGTATGATAACCTTCTCCAAGCCTCCAAGTACTTGCTCTGATACCAATGTTGGAGTTTATTGATCTCCAAAGTACAGCTAGAAGTAGGTGAAACCCAACAGGACCTAGTTGACTTTTTCACAAACTTGTATGCACAGACCAATTTTCTTGCAGAGCAAATTGCTCTTTACTCACTTGGAATTTTCCAAAACTGTTTCACACACATAAACTAGACTCTAAGAGCTTTCCAACAAGATATAGAACACCTCAAATGGATAAACACAAAATGAGCTATGACCTCTGCAATATGCAGCTTTAATGGAGACCTTGAAACAGAGATGAACCTGAGGACACATATCACTTGCAGAGACTACTGCTCTTAACTCACAACTCCAATGACTTTGAAACTTTCCAGAATATAAGTAGACTTAAAGAGCTTTCTAACAAGCCAAAGAACACATGATTTGGATACATACACAAGGAGATATGACCTCTGCAAGTTTGAGGTTTAATGGAGACCTTCAGCAGGGATAAAAAACAGAGAACACACACTACTTGCAGAGAGTATTTCTCTCAGCTCACAAATCCAATGATTATGAAAATTTAAAGGAAAAAAATAGACAGTAAGAGCTTTCCAATGAGCTATCAAACATGTAATTTGGATATATAATGAGGGAGATACAAGCTCTGCAATCTCTGCATACAAAACTACAGCAGTGTAGAGATACACATATGACTCTCTTGGACATCCCACAAGATCACGACTTTTCTCCTCTTTTTATAGCATGGGAAACTAATCTAAAACCTTCCTAATACATCTAAATTCGTGGTAGACACTTGGATGGAGGTTTTACATGACTCAAGTGCTCAAATAAGCAAAGTATTGATGGACTTTGAGAACTAGCCACATCGACCTTCCACTAGGACACCACTGAAGCTCCTTTGTGACTCACTAATTTGACTCACCATGTTCTAGAACTCACGTGGTATTTTTGCTACATTTTATGAATAATATGAGCCTTCTTGAAGTATTTGAAGACTTCCCAAAGGTATTTACATAATTTGAAACTTGTACCCTACATAAAACAAATGTTCGCAACAAGAAAGTGAGGGAATTAGGGTTTATGATTTAGAAAAAGATAGCATTGGAGGATTTAAGACTCTAAAGTCCCAAAAAAACGAAAAATTTGTTTTTCTCAAAGATCACTCATCTTGGTAAGTGTCTGAAACCAAAAATCACATGCCAAATTTCATTTGAAAAGGTAAAATTATTGTGGAGAGAGCTTTCAGTGATCGATATCATCAAGGATTGTATCACCTAGAACTCGTCCTATACACATAGTTAGGGGCTAAAAACTTAGAGAAAGAACCTTTGAGGTGAGCTCTATATTTGAAGAAATCAGTTTTGCGCATACATATGAATGTGGGTAGAAATGATACATCCCGAGCATCATGAGGGTCAATTTGAGGGATGTATCATTTCTCATGATGCTCGGGATGAGTTGCATGATCCTGAAGACTCATTAAGAGTCACATATTTGGATCAATATAAGATAATATTTTGCAATTTAATAGATGCAAAAAGATCTAGACTCCAAAGATAAGGAAACCCTAATCTAGGGCATGGAAATTGGCATAATATTCCAAACAACATCATGTCCATTTTTCACTTTCTGGAAATAGCCCTACACCAAACTCTCAAATGGGAGGTGAGATGATGAATAGACCACCCTTTCCTCTAAGACCTCCACAAGGACAAGGAATAGGTGTGCATCGAGTAGTTCAACTTATTCCTTCACCACTAGATGTGGATAGAGGTCTAAGACCTTCTTAGGTAGCTAAGTGCATGAAGAATCATTACGATGGTTCCGGAGATCCTTACAATCATAGGGATAAATTTGAGAAATTATTGCATGCTGAGAAGGTAAATGAATTCTTTGTCCAATATGAAGCTTTTGGACTCACATTTCTTAGAACATCTTTGGCATGGTTCCAACCTTTGGATGGCAATGGATTCTCTAATATCAATCAATTACTAGATGAATTCGTAGGTGAGTTAGCAAAGAGTGTAATTAAGCATTACACCTCTTCTTTGAATCTTAGCTTCAAACAAGCTAACAACGAGTCTGTGAAGCTAGCATGTAGAAGATTCAAACAATATGTTGATTGATGTCTAGATGAGGAAAGGCCTACCCAACCAAAAATGATCTCAATATTTTTGGATGGACTAACTAATGGAGGATTGAGAGCCTTAGTGTACGTGAAAGGATTGGATATCATGGTTGTGTGTCTTAAGGAATGCATATATTTGGAGAACAATTTGTCCATTGACCTAAAGATCCTTTAGAATCCATCTTATTATGAAGATGCATCTAGAAGTGTATCTACTCAATCCAAAAATGTTGAAGAATTGGTTGTCAAAAATATTGGAGTACAAAACCAACAAGGATCAAAGCCTTATCAGGCTCAACTCATGAGGATGTTGATGTTGAGAAGATGTGTTTATTGTGGAGGTGATCACCCATCTCATGTCCATAGGGGGAAAAATGAGCCCTCCTTGGGCCTTTTAGATTAAGGGATGATTAAGGATCCACCAATGAGAGGAGAGCAGTGGCCACAGTCTAGTCTCTTCATCTTGTAGACTAGGCATAGGCTTCCATGGTTTAATCCTAGCCAAAACCATCGAAAGAGACATAAATCCGTGGTTTTTTTGGTTTGGGAGGTTTGGAAGAGCTCCAAAACTCATTTGAACCCTTGGATCCTCTCAAAATCTAATGGTTCAAGTGATTTTGCAAAAGTCAAGGCGGGATTGGATTGTGGCCATTGGATCATGATGAGATCGTGTGGTTTTAGATGAGTAGCCATTAGAAAAAGGCGCTCACAATCTTGGACCACTGGATCAAGGGGCTAATATAATGGCTAAGATTGACAATAGAATGGGAAGGTGCCTTTTCATGTCATCCCTTGGATTAACTCATGATCGGACGGCCGAAAAGCAGACGTGCCTTTTCTCACATGATGTAGCTTCTCTTCCCTTAGATTGGAGCTCCATCCAACGGTTCTCATAGCTCCCCAATGAAGAACAGCCCCAAATGCGGCTCACCATTGGATTTTGAGTAGATCCAAGGGTTCAAAACCTTGCAGAGACTGTGCAAACCTCTCCCCAATGAAGATCAGACCCAAATGCGGCTCACCATTGGATTTTGATTAGATCCAAGCGTCCAAAACCTTGCAGAGACTGTGCAAACCTCCCCCATCATTTGAATTTTGTCACCCATCCATTTGAATGCTAGCCATGGATCTTAAGCATCCAAAGCCCAAGATTTCATGCATTTAAACAAATATTATTTTACTCTACAATACCACTAGTATCTTAGAGTGCCTCCTTAATCTCCAACAAAGTTAACTTTAATCCCTAAAAATTAGGGATCCTTACAAGGCCCATCCAGGGCTTACTTTTTCCCCTAATTGGGAGGAGGACATGTCCCACCACAACAATGCCCCTATGGAAGACCACCCACGTAGGGACTAACGTTCTATTGCCACATAGAGAATAATTACACTAATCATGATATGGAGAATTATCCCTCTTACATAAAGCCTAGATAGAATCAACCTCAACCATATAGTCTATGCAGTTACTCACCTAGAGACCAAGCTGGGGAGGATCCAAGGTATGCTCCATATCAAGGACCTCTGATGGCTCAATGATTATATGAGTATCAAGGATACACTCAACCTCAACCAATGTTAGGACAACAACTTCCCCACCCTTAGAATGTAGTGCTAGTAAATTACACACAACCAAAAGAGAACCTAGACAAAACAGTAGTACATGTAACCCTATTGAGGAGCTCTCAAAACAGAAACCAGAGTTATGAGCTCAAATATGGTGATTAATATGTCTATGTTCATAATACCATAGAATATGAGGCTACCTATAAGCAAGAATATTATGAATATGATGGCTTCAGAGACTCTTATGGGTAAGAATATGCCAACATGATGTATGTTGCACCTAGAGTTCAAGCTCTAGTAAGAAGGTCAGTAAGACCACCCGCACCAAGAGGAACCTATAATAGATGTGGAGGAGATCATTTTATTAGGGAGTGTACAGCTCGCCACCATCCACCTCCTCAAAGACCTTGGGAAGGATATTGTAGTGATTGTGGAAAATAACATTTTTATAGATTATCCCAAGAATCCCTCTAGAACATCATCTACTACCCAAATCAACATGATTCAAGTGATTGCCCTCTAGTAAAGATAAAGAGTACATGGTGACATTAAAAGCTATAACAAGAGCACAAGCCAAAGAAAAAATGGAAAACCTTAATGACGGTAGGTATAAAATTCCCATGATTGAAAAGAGGTAAGAATCCTCACCCTTGATGGTAGAAGATTCAAAAGAATTGTTAAAGAGATCTGAGAAGAGAAAAGCCCAAAAATGGAAAACATGAAGAGAAAATATTAAAAGCAAATGGATGAAGAAATTGGTTGAAGAAAAGCAAAATCCCATACAAGTAAAAGACTCTATACAAGGAAGCCAAGCTAAGTAAGAAGATGATGTGGTAAAGAAGGAAAAAACACAAGAACAAGCACGATCAATTCTAGTTGAATCCATGATTGAAGATTTACAAATAATTTTGAAAGCTTATCAATCTAGAATAAGGCAGCACCCAGTCTCGAGAAACATGACCAATGTTATCCCTGATTGAAATCTCGAGAAGGAAAGACTAGAATCATGCGAAAAGCTAATTGAAGTTGCTCAGCCTATGCTAGAAAACCCAATTACAACTAGTCTAGAAACAAGGATTCCGGAGAAGAAAGTCTAGGAATGCATCAAAAACTTTCACCCAAACCATATAGAGCAAGAATCCCCCAATTGAAGAGGAGTTAGGTATGGAAACCATGGAAATTAATTCCTTAACCCCTGAGGTAGAAGCAAATTTTCCACAAGATTTGTGGGCCAAAGTCCAAGAAGATAGATGAAAGAAGATTCAAAGAGAGATCCCTCCTTTTATGGAATTAAATGCTTCTAATAATCAGCCAATGATAGAGAGAAAGGTAGAAATGGAAAATATGTCTTATCAAAGCTTGGAGGTAGAATAAGTCATTAGCCTAACCATACTTTGAAACTACATTGGTGAGTATGAATAAAAATAAAATTTCTTCCACGCTTACACATTGAGATGCAAGGAGAATAGAACATCGGAGGAAGTTTTTGAAACTCTAAAAGAGTTAAAAAAGGATAAAATCTATTGTTCCTTAATATTAGAAGAACGTTTTCAAGTCAAGCCCTAATTGTGGAATAAAAAATTCCCACAACGTAACCTTAAGAATCAAAATATGTCACAAAAGGAGGGAATTAATGAAGAAATCACTATAGTGAAACTCCCTCTAGACAAAGTAGGTCATGTAGAGCATCCCTTAGGAATCCTAGAAAATGTGATGTTGAATACATGTAGACTAGATTTCAAACACACCTTGGCCATATATCAATCTGGCAGTGTAGGCAATTACAAAGTTATCTTAGGAAGACCATTCATGCAACAATTGAAAGTAGTTGAAGAGTGTGAAAGAGAATCCTTATACCTTCAACATCAAGGTAATACAACTAAGATAAATCTCCGAAATTTCTCTTATAGGGATGTTCCAACACTTCAATGGAATCCCATCCATAAAGAAGAAGATGACATGTTGATCCTGAACAAAGTTGGAGATGTTTGGAGAAGCTTGAGCTTGAGTTGTCAAGTGATGAAGATGGTCTAGCAAACCCCTACAGGTCCTTCCCTAGCTCTTTGGAAATCCCAAATAAACCTTCCAGGCTTGTGATTAGTGCCATAAAACCCAATGGATACTTTGTAACATAAACAAGAACAACTTGATGCAAAACAAATAACTTCAACCTTCACTAGCTCACATGAAAATTTCTAAACTTTGAAGGAAGCTTTGACTTCAAACACTTAGAGAAGCCATCAAAGTTACAATTGGAAAAATTCACTTTAGGGGAATTTCCTACATAGGGATAGCTTGATAAAATGAATAAAATCCCCAACATATACTAACCAATGATTGAGGATTAAGTTTAACAATTATTGTGTGTACTTTCGACTTTTCAGGGCAGTGCAGAAATTGACCTCGAGACCTTAAACTAGCCATTTCTCTAAATATGCTCAACCAAATGGCTTGAAAATGTTGAAACATAAACTAGAAAGTAATAACTCCCGTACTAGATTTGGAGCTCTATAGGGAGAGAACCAATCTCCACAAGTTGACTGAATCTGAGAAAGGAGTAGAGAATTGATATTGCACCAAGCAATGGCCAAAGAGTATTACATCAAATCATCCCTCTTCGAATGTACAATAAATGTGTGGTCTTATATAGACCTTTTCATGACTCAAATCCCATGAATTTCAATTCAAATCCTTGTGGGATTCTTTGTTGAAAGTGATTGGAATCTCTTCCTACAATCTAGGAAAAGCTGAAATCAATTTTGGTCTATTTTTTGGTAATTGATTGAACTAACAAATTCAACTACCTTAAGAAAATTGTGGACTATGAATTATCCTTTTATCCTTTTACAAAGATAATGCTCTAGGTTTTTTCATTGAGTTAATGATCATAAAGGATCCTTAAAAAAATGAGCATAAATAAATGAAACTTCTTTTCTTTTTTATATAGATATTATCCATCTCAAGCATAGTATTAGCTTGACCTCCCCCTCAAGCTATAGTGTGCTTGAGTCTTCAATCTCTGATAGGATGAATACCTACCATAGATTTAAATATGCATATCTTTATCCAATCAAGTCCCTTTGTCATTATGTCTCCTATTAGCTTATACAAAGATCTTTGTTCTTCAAACACAGCATCCCTACTTGTAGTGAATTGCTTGATTGAAGGATTATCGAATTTGTAACCCATCTTAGTTGAGTTGTATCCATTAATACTACCTTTGTTGCCTTTTCATCTAGCTTACCTATTATTTGTGAAGCTACATGAACATAAAGTAAACAACCAAACACCTTGCGATGTCCTAGACTAGACTTTCTTCCATGTCATGCTTCATAAGGAGTCAAACCTTCAAGTGATTTGGATGGTAGTCTATTGAAAAGGTACAGAGCAATTGAAATAGCCTCTTCCCATAAATAATGTAGCAAATTATTCTCTTCAAGCATTGTTCTGGATTATCTAACCAATTTCTTGTTTCTTATATCTATAGTTACATTCAATTGAGGATAGTACCTAGTAGTCACTTCTCTGTTAATAGATTTATCCTTCAAGAACTCATTCAACTCCTTGTAGAAGTATTCTCCCCCTCCATCATATCTGAGCTTCTTTAGTGATCTACCTATATGATTCTCCACATGTGCTAGATATTTTCTAAGGCAATCAAATACTTCATTCTTACTCTTGATAGAGTACAGAATAGTCCATCTACTATGGTCATCAATAAATGAGACATAATACCTTGATCTTGCCAAAGAAGGTTCTTGACTTGGCCCCCATACATCTATATGTACTAAGTTCAAAGTTGTTGTGGATGTAGCATTTCTGGTTGAAAGGTTGTCTTTGTGACTTCCCAATCTGACATCGATCACATCTATTGATCATGTGTGCTTTGCTATGTTTGGAAGTCCTAGAACAATTTGATCCCTACATATGTCCTTCAGGTTTTTCATTCATATGTGCTAGCCTCTTATGCCGCACTTCAAGCTCACTTAGGTTTTGAGTTTCAAAGCTAAATAGAGCTATGTTCTTGGTTTCTCCTACTCTAGAAGTAAAGATCCTACCATGCTTCTCACCTCTCATTATCTTCTTGAAGTCTTGATATGGATCTTCCAAAAAAGCGCCATGTTGGGTGAACCTAACTTGCAAGCCTTTCTAAACTATTTGGCCTACACTTATTAGGTTTATGTAATAGTGGGAACATAGAGTACCTTGCTCAAAATGTTGGTCCTTCCACTAGAAGCTTTGACATTCCAATATTTTCCACATTATGCTTTGTGTCATCCCTTGTTTGGACTTTGTGTCTATGCTTTGGATTTTCTGAGTAAAATAACAAAGCTATGTTTCTTACAACATGATTTGAACATCTTGAATATATACAGCATAAATGATCATTTTGTTACCTTCCTTGTGGCTTAGATTCATCATAAGTAATGAATCCTCATGTTTTTGGTGTTCAAAATAGTTTTTATGGTCTTTCCTATTGTTGCTTCTATTGAAGTTGTTGAATTTGTGTCCACCTCTACCTCTATTTTTGCCATATCCACCTCTTCCCTTTCTTTCTGAGACTTTCCATTGAACCAACAATTCTGAGTGGTGTGGTTGGTCTTATCACAGATGCAACAAGGTTGAATAATCTATCTTCTAGATTTATTAGGCTCTATTCCTTTCACTACAAGGAGTACGGGTGCATAGCGACGGTTAACATGACACAATTTCATCGCCATATAATTGCATAAAGCATCGCAACCAGCATCAAGCATGCAATGTCCATTAAATGCTAAAAACTTTGATGTTCTTATCGGCATGCATAGCGATGTGGAAATGCATTCACATTCACATGCATGTTTCATACATATACACATGCATATACATACATGTGTTTATGTTTATACACATACACATACATATGCACATACATACATATATGTGCACATACACATACATACACATATATATGCACATACGTACACGCACATAGGCACATATACACACATACACATGCACATACATACATATACACATATACATGCACATTACACACATATACACATACACTTACACATATACATGCGCATACATACATATACACACACATACACATGCACATGCACATACATACGCATATACACTTACACATGCACATGCACATGCACATACATACATATACACACACATACACATGCACATGCACATGCACATACACATACATATGCATATACACTTACACATGCACATGCACATACATGCATATACACATATACATATGTACATGCATACATATACACACACATGCACACATATACATGCACATATGTACACACACATATGCACATACACACACATACACATGCACATACATACATATACACATACACATGCACATACATACATATACACACATATACATGCACATACACACATATACACATACACTTACATTTATATACACATACATACATATACACACATACACATGTACATGCACATACACATACATACACACATACACATACATACACACATACACTTACACATCCACATGTAGATACATGCATATATACACATACATATGCACATACATACATGCACATATATATACATAGATACATACATATACATGCATATAGACACACTTGCACAAATATAGATATATACCTACATGTGCATATATACATTTTATACACACACAAGCACACATAAATATGAATGAATTATATAATTAAAGTAATAAAACAATGCTAAATATAAAAAATAATAAAAATCCATAGAACAAGAGTTTTCATTACTTAATACCATACACACA
>CM035431.1:111016345-111021345 GCA_020310875.1 Ceratopteris richardii
ATTGGGTATGTATTTTTTCTATAAATTAATGTCATGATTTTATTTTAAAACCATATACAAAATCAAATTATTGTTGATATACAGGAATATTTGCTCGATGATGATGATGATGATAATAATTCTCATACTCATAATGCTAATATACCTTGTACACGTCATGGACTTGCTGTTCATCAATTACAAGCTGAGGTCTCTAGAAATCATCTACCTCCTAGTTTAGAGACAAAAACAGCTCGAGATTATCCATTGTCATCTCGTGATCGTTCTCTAGTACAAACATATTATAGAAGACGATATGAAGGATGGAATAGAGGACCACTTCCTTTAGATGGATAGGTTTTAAACTTTTGGGGTAATCGCTATATGATCATTGCTACATCCACTATTACTAGTGTTGGTCGTGGTCTCTTTATTGTAGAGGATTTGAATGTGCCTCTAGACTTTGAAAGTCACTCTTATGTCATTTTGTGGTCTTATATATGGATGGGGAGATTGGCATCGACTTGCATGTTATGTTCAAAGCATGAGTACTTATGGAATATTCTTGAATGCAGTGTCCCTTACTAGGACAGGGATTTCACATGCAGAAAATGAAAGATTATATATTGATGGAAGACCTTACATGCATGGAAATATAGCAGGTTTAATAAATAGCGGTCGAGGGTTACATAATAGTTCAAGGACTAATTGCACATTTGAGAAGCGTGAAAATATTCATGAATCAGCATACATGAGTAGAGATGTAGCAAGATACATAGTTATCAGTGATATTACTTCATTACATGTTGGTGATGAATTATTAGTGAATTATGGATGGCGTAGGCCTCCAAAAGCACCTTTAGCTAGAGAGAGAATGAAAAATTTATATCCACCTATCTTGTGTTGCATTGGAAAACTCTAATTTCAATCTCTTTTCAACATAACTTACATATTTAATTTTATGTTTAAAGTTTACTTTTCATTCATTTATAGAATAATAATGATTTTTATTCATGTGTGTAGATTCCAACATATGATGTTGATGATATTCCACCACACCATTCACAGTTGCTAGTAAGACCTCATTTATCAGAAGCTTCTATGAGGAGGCTATGCAAAAGTGATCATGTGGAATATGCAAGGTTGAAAGTCCTATATTCAAAAGAAGATAAAGTACAAGATATGTGCGACAATGATGAAGATGATGGCATGGCAGATTTTATTGAGGATTGGTATCAAAATGATAGTGAGAGCATTGATATTTCTAAAAATGAGAAATATCTTTGAGAGGAATGTCTAAAGTGTGTATATGAATGAAGTTGTTTGACATGACTAAGTGCAAGCTTACTTATTCTCAATCTTCAAAATCGTTTTGGATGGAGTAATGTATCTATTTTGGCACTATTAAGGTATAACTTTTAATTTTCTATCTATTTATATATATACATGCATACATATATGCATATAAATACATACATACATAGACATACACATGTATATACATGATGCATACACACATATAAACATACACACACATACGCATGTTATGAGAGTAAGGTCAAATTATACATACCTATATCGAATGAAGATATTCTACCCATCTAGCCTTTGGAATTGTCCACCCAGTCTTTAGAATCTTCTTGACACATCTGCTTCTCCTATTCTAGTCAACCTAATACCTGTGTTGCTAACTCTTTTATGAACTTTGCATACAAATATTAAGTATGAGTTAGCTATGGAGTATTAGCTCATTTGGAAAATGGGAGGGTAAGAATAGGAACATGCATTGAATAGATTCTTTCTTTCCACCCATGCTTTAAAATTATTCTTCCATCCTTCAAAGTCTTCTAAATAAATTTTCTTCTCCCATTTTCCAAATGAACTAATACCTCCATAGCTAACTAATACTTTATATTTGTAAACAAATATGTAAGTCTTAGTTAGCAAGGCAGGTAATTGATTGACTATAAAATGGGAGACAACCAAAGGATTCAGTGGTCTAGATATCTATATGAATGTCTACAAACCACAATAAACAAAAAGAAAATTAAAAATGAAATTAAATCAAATATACACAGCTACACATGCATACATACACATACATACATACATATTCATACATACATACACATACATACACATATATACACACATACACATACATACATATATGCATGCACACACATGTACGTATACATACATACATATACACATATAAATAACATATGCACACATACATACATATACACATACGCATATGTATACGCATGCACATGCATATACACATATACATACACACACATATATATATATATATATATGTGTGTGTGTGTGTGTATGTATGTATGTATGTATGTATGTATGTATGTATGTATATTTAATTATATATTTTTATTAATATGTCTTTTTTTATGAACTTACAGGTTATTATCTGGAAAGCTTTTACCAAGTGAGAATATTCTTCCTATCTCACATGATGAAATGAAGAAGATAATCAACAATCTTGGTATAGATTATCAATGTATACATGCATGTCCTAACAATTGTATTTTATATAGAGGTGAATATGCAGACTCTTTGATATGTCCAAAATGTCAATATTCTCAATATAAGGACGAAGAAGGTAAAATTGCAAAAAACGTATTGATATATTTTTTATTGGCTCGATGGATTAGACATATGTTTCAAAGCCCCGAATTATCAAAGCTTTTGACATGGGGACATGACCATAAAAATACTGATGGAATAATCAGAATTCCAACAGATAGTGTAGCTTTTCAGCATATTGATCTACATGGCCTGATTTTGCACAAACACCACATAATATAAAGTTAGGAGTTGCATTAGATGGGGTTAATCCATTTTCCATGAAATTTAGTAAATGTTCAACATGGCCAGTGATAGTCATAAACTACAATATTTCGCCATATCTTAACATTAAAAAGGAACATTTAATGCTTTCACTTTTAATCCTAGTAAAAAGACAAGTTAAAGGTATGAATATATATATTGCTCCTCTCATTGACGATCTCCAAGAGTTATGGAGAGGCATTAATGTCATTGATATATCGAAAAGCATCAATGAAAGATATATTATGGTTTGTGGTATTGTGGCTTGGACTATTCACAATTTTCCAGGATATGTGGTGTTCGTTTAGGTATTGATCTAATTTTTTTATTCAATATGCATACAAATAAATGTGAGTTAATCTTATTATATTTATCATTTTCATGATGTAGGAATATCTACTAAGGGTTATAAAGCTTGTCCATATTGTGGTGATTGGTTGAGATCAATCTATAGTAAGAATCTCAACAAAAATATTTATCTTCAACATCGATGATTCTTGCCAAATAATCATCCATTAAGATGTAAAAGAGAAGCGATACATTTTAATGGAAATCTTGAAACAGGTCAGTGTCCAAAAGCAATGATGCCTATAGATTGTATTGGTATCGAACATGGAAAGATGGATCTCTCATAGATCCGGAATCAGAAATCTTTAATGATGATGAAGATAATAAGAATGTGAAGAGAGGTAAAGGAAAATTGGCACTCGCAGAGAATATATCAATATGGTATTCTTTGGAGTATTGGAAAGAGTTAAAGGTATGTCATCTTCTTGATCTTATGCATGTATTCAAGAATATTGGTTATTCATTATGGCAACAGCTTCTTGGATTAAAAGACACCATAGCGTCAAGGAAAGGAAATTTATGGCCAATTTTTTATAGATATCAATAAGAAATGACTTATGCACCTACTCCTTGGGTACTTGCGACAAAAGAGATACACACTATCAACAATAGGATTCAATTGATTCGGACTCTTACACGATATGGAGCATCTTTCCAAAACATGTTTACTATGGATGATAAGAGCTTATCTGGGTTAAAGTCCCATGATTGGTATAACGTTTTGAAGCACATTTTACCTTTGGTTATGGATGGATGTACAACAAAAGGAGTATGAGATGTGATCTATCATCTTGAATCGCTTATAAGGTAATTATGATACTTTTATATAGAATATATATGAATATTTGATATCTTTTATTTTTTAATTAATTTCTCTATAATTGTTTTTATGATGTGTATAGCTGGATTACATCAAAAGAGATTGACAAAAACTCAATCCCACAAAAGAAACTTGAATGCAAAGAGCTACTATGTTTGATGGAGAAAGAGCTTCCTACTTCATTTTTTGATATTCAAGTTCATTTATTAGTCCATCTTGTAGATGAAATAGAGATTGGATACATGGCAAAGGGTTGGATGCTTGAGGAGTGCATGTACTATGTTAGTGAGTACCTTGAAAGAATTCATGAAGAAGCTCCATGTGCATGGATCAACGAGTCTTCTTCAAAAATAACAGACGAAGTATTATTAGGTAAGGGAGTTCCATTTTTATTTACATTTCAAGAAAAAGATGATGTTTCTACTTTTGTAGCATATAATAGCGAATGCATGCAAGCATCTGTTAGCGAGTACGAATAGGAAGTTCAAAATCTCCAAAGTAAAAGATGGAGAAACAAAAGATATAGACATAATCTCAATAATAATAAGATTACAAATATATCTTCTTTCACGGATTGGCTATATACTCGTTTGCAATGAGCCAATGCAAATAATGAAGAAATCTCAGATGAGCAGAGAGAGTTAATGATAGGTGTGAACGAAAGGTAATTTTATTTTAATAATATTCTTTTTTTTCATATATGTATATTAGTTTCTCTTTACTAATTTAATTTCTTTTGCAGACTCAAATGTTCACTAATATGTGGGCTTCTTGACAGCATAGTAGAATCAAAACTATTGATTCTTTACGTAAATAGATGATTCTAGCATTGTTGCTTCATTCAAGCAACTATCACGTGCTAGCTCAAAAGACAAAACCTTATAGATGGCAAACTTGGTTAGGTGGAAATTGTTGTTGGAATCTACGAAATATTGTTTCGTACATTCAAACAGGTAGAAAAAAATTTATATTTTTTATGATAGACTTTATTATTCTTTTAAGC
>CM035431.1:111023845-111083845 GCA_020310875.1 Ceratopteris richardii
ATATATATATATATATATATATATATATGTGTGTGTGTGTGTGTGTGTGTGTGTGTGTGTGTGTGTGTGTGTGTGTGTCTGTGTGTATATTGTTGAAGATAAATGTACAAGCTCATTTTCATATGAGCCATTCTTGGATAAATTTACCAAATATAAAGATAAAGAAAAAAGTAGAGGAAAAAAGGAAAAAATAATAAAAGAAAAAGTATAGTTAAAATTCATGATGAGTAAGAGATAGAATATCTTGCCTTGTAGTTAGTAGCATGTAGTGGAGAAAGTGGTGAGTTAAGAAGAAGGCACAAACTTCTTCTCATTGGTTATAAAATTGAAGTGGGAGCATACTCAAAACAAGGAGAGAAAGAGACAAGAGCTCCCAGCAGTCGGATCTGGCCATTTTGTCATTTTGGCTTCCCTTAGACTCCTTCCAGCCGCACATCGATTTGTACACATCTCTGTTGCAGAGCTCATATCTCAGTCCATATGTAACCATTTTGTGCGTTTAAACATTCATTGGAAAGCTTATATTGTGTACTTTTTGCATATCAAATATCTCTTTGAAAGCTTATGTAGTTTGTGAGATATCAGTGAAATAGTGAAGTCCAGTTTTTCAGTATACCTGTGTAGATAGGTAGGCTATTTTAGTCGGTTAAGTTTCCCAACCAAAACATATCCAAATTGCATGATCTTTGTCTTTTTGGAAATCTCTTGGAATCTACTTTCACTATCCCAAATATCGCATTGAGATCATTTATATTTTGTGAGATATCTGTCAGATAGTAAAGTCCAGTTTTACAGTGTACTTATGTGTGCAGGTGGTCTATCTTGGTGAGTTGAGTTTCCTGACCAAAACACATCCAAATTACTTGTTTTTTATCTTGTCGGAAAGCTATTTGTGTCTACTTTCTCTGTACCAATATCTTTCTCAAAGGATATATATTCAAAGAGTTATTAGTCCGAGAGTGAAGCTCAGTTCTTTAGCAAAAAATCTGTGTGGACAGGTAGTTCATCTTTGACAGATGTGTTTCCTAATCAAAACTTGTCCAAATTAAGTCATTTATAGCTTGTTAAAAAGATATCTTTTTCTACTTTGATTGACTAAAATCTCAAGTCCATTTGAGTTTTGTATTGAGAGCAGCAAGATATCTAAGGTGCAGATGTTTGTCCAAGTGCTAGACATAGAAGTGCTCACTACACAATTCCGTTGCGCATAGGAGAACTCATTCTCCACAGTTGGTATCAGAGCAAACTTGGTGTTGAAGCTTCATCACCAGAGCTGGAGGTGAAGCAAAGCAAAAGAGGAGCTACAAAACAAGGGGGAGCTTCATAAACGCAAGAGCAAAGGACTATAACTATTCGAGGTAACTCTCAAATTTTTTGATACTCTTCAATGGCTGACTTGGGTCAACAAGTAGAGAAGTTGGACAAGGATAACTATCCCATGTGGAAGTTTAGAATGACCAACTACCTAATGGGCAAAGGCTTATGGGGTATTGTGAGCGGCGATGATGCTCAACCTCAAATCAATCAAGCTATGGCCACCGAAGTCCAAATGAGGCAAGCAAAAGAATGGAAAGAGAGGAATAGGAGAGTCATGTTCCTCATTTCGCAAGTCATTACTAATGCCATGGTAGGTCATATTCAACATCTAGAGAAAGCTAAAGATGCTTGGGAAGCTCTTGAAAGGATGTATTCGACAAATACCAAAGCTAGGAAACTTCAACTCAAGAATGAGTTGAACACAATCAAGAAAAGTTCGAGTCAATCCATAGTTGAATATACTTTGAAGATTAAGGATCTAAGCGATGCTTTAGCTTCTATTGGCACAACAGTTGAAGACGAAGATCTTGTGTGTTATACTCTCAATGGCTTGAGAGAAGATGAAAGATGGAAGCCTTTTATAACTTCCATTAACTTGAAAGATGTATATCCAGGTTTTGAACAACTAATCCCTCATCTTGTCACAGAAGAGCTTAGCTTCGGTGGTCCTAAAGGAAAGGACAGACACAACCAAATGTTATATGTAGGTCGAGGTAAAGGAAGAAACTCAAGAGGAGACTCAAGAGGAAAAGGAAGAGGTCACAACCACTCCAACTACAATCAAAACAATTCGGAAGACAACAAGGATGCATCAAATGCCAACACACAAGGAAGAGGTCGAGGTAGAAGTAGAGGAAGAGGTCGAGGTAGAAGTAGAGGAAGAGGCCGAAGCTCCTACAATTCTCATAAAGGTATAACATGCTATCATTGTGGTAAAGTAGGACACTATGCTAGTGATTTTTGGCTGAAGAATGGAAGACCAACTGGAGGCAATCAAAGGAACCAAAGCAACTATGCAAGCACCTCAAGTGAAGTAAGCAACGACACACTACTTGCAATGAGACATGAGTATAGAAGCTCTTGTGAAGATGACAAAAAATGGTACATTGATTCAGGTTGTAGTAACCATATGTCATGCCAAGGAGGTTTGTTCACTAATCTACATGTACCAAGTGGAAAAGGATGTGTTGAAACAGGTGATGATACTCAACACATGATTGAACACATTGGAGATATAAGGCTTGGAGATACAAGCAGAGCAAAGGTACTATCTAATGTTCTTCATGTTCCTACAATTTCAAAGAACTTGATTTCAGTAGGACAAATGGTAGAGAAGGCTTATCATGTCATATTCAATGAGAATGGGTGCTTCATAAAGAATCCAAAAGAAGGCTTCAAGATCATTGCTCGAGGTAGAAGAGAAGGAAGGATGTTCACTTTGGATGTCCAACATCCACATGGAAAGGTCATGTACATTCAATGTGGGAACAAGAAGATTTCAGAGCTAGACTTATGGCACAAAAGAATAGGACACATCAACATTCCAAAGGTGAAGGACATGAGCAAACATGAAGTGGTAGGAGGTCTTCCAAAATTTAATAGCATTGGACTACATGAGTTATGTGAAGCTTGTCAACTAGGAAAGTAAACGAGGCAGCCATTCAAGAGGAGCAATTATGTGGCTCCAAATGTCTTGGACTTGATATATACGGATGTCTGGGGACCAACTCAAGAGGCATCAATGGCTGGTAATAGATTTTTTGTCACCTTCATTGATGATCACTCAAGAAAGGTACGGCTGTTTTGTATGAAGCAAAAATCAGAGGTGTTTTCTATATTCAAAAAATTCAAAGTTGAAGTTGAAAAGGAAACAGGAAGTTCTATCAAAACCTTAAGGTCCGATGGTGGAGGAGAATACTTCTCCAAAGAATTTTCAGATTTTCTACAAGAGAATGGGATCAAAAGGCAATTCACTTGTAGGTATACACCACAACAAAATAGAGTAGCTGATAGGAAAAATAGGCAAATTGCTAAAATTGCAAGATGCATGCTCAACGAGATGAAGGTACCATTGTACTATTGGGCTGAAGCTACCACAACTGCCATTTACTTGATGAACAGGTGCACAACATCGGGAATACATCACTTGACTCCTGAAGAGGTATATTCCGGTAAGAAACCTGATCTTACACACCTCAAAGTGTTTGGATGTGTTTGCTTTGTTCACATTCCATAAGAAGTTAGAAACAAAGATGGAACCAAGGTCAGAAAAATGTATTTTCATCGGCTACTCGACGGAGCAAAAAGGATACAAGTGTTACAACCCTAGAACAAAGGAATTAAGAGTCTCGCGAGATGTGGTCTTTGATGAACTAAGACCATGGTATAAAGATAAAGGAAAGGAAAAGATTCTTGAAGAAGATTGTGATGATTATGCAGGAACAAATCAAAGAGAAGTTCAACAATCAAGCACAAAGGCTTCAGGTCTAGAGGCATCTACATCAAATGAAGAATGTTCAACATGGAGGGGGAGTCATTCTTTGTCTCCAACATTCAGCTCATAGTAGAGCCAAAGAGGCAAGTGCTACTCCAAACAGTGAAGTAGATGCAAGTGAAGAAGAATATGAAGAGGTAATCACTCCGATGAAGTTGAATAGGTTAAAGAAGCAACTTTCTAAAGGCAATGAGAGAAGATCTTCAAGGACAAGGTATCCAACTCAAAGGTTGAGTTATGATAGTTTTATGGCGACACATCTTGCATACATGATGCAGGTTATCAAAGACAAAGAGCCTGAGACATATGAAGAAGCTTGCACACAAAAGGAATGGAAGCAAGCTATGAAAGAGGAGATCAAAGCTCTCAAAGATAATCACACATGGGAGCTAGTGCCAAAGAAAGAAGGTATGAAGATTGTTCCAAACAAATGGGTGTTTAAAGTAAAGAGGAATGCTGATGGTTCACTAGCTAGATATAAAGCTAGATTAGAAACCAAAGGATTTAAACAAACACAAGGCATAGATTATGATGAAGTTTTCAGCCCCGTTGCAAAGATGGGAACTATCAAAACCTTAATAGCAATTGGTGCTTCAAGGAGATGGCCATTATATCAACTCGACATCAAAAATGCCTTTCTCAATGGAGAACTACAAGAAGAGGTATACATGAGTCAACTGGTTTGATTTGAAGATGAAAACCATCCAGATTTTGTTTGCAGGTTGAAGAAGGCACTTTATGGTTTGAAGCAAGCACCAAGAGCATGGAATCAGAGATTGGTAGAGTATCTAACTAAGTGTGGATACAACCCAACTAGTGCAGATCCTTCGTTGTACATGAAGAAGGAAGAAAATAGAGAGGTATATATTTGCATATACGTCGATAATCTCATCATAACAGGAAATGAAGTTACAGGGATTAAAGATATCAAAAGGAAGCTTGGTAAGGAGATTAAAATTTCATATCTTGGAGAGTTGAAATATTTTTTAGGAATTGAAGTTGTTTATGGAAAGAGTGGCATCTACTTGATGCAAAAGAAGTACTTGTTGGATGTTCTTTTCAGATTTGGAATGAGTGAATGCAAATCACTCACTCAACCCATGGACACAAATACAAAGATTTGTTCAAATGATGGAGAACCATTGGAAGATGTAACGACATATAGAAGCATTGTAGGATCATTGATCTATGCAAACATTACAAGACCTGATTTGTCTTATGGTGTTGGTGTACTTTCTCAGTTTATGCAAGCCCCGACAAGTGAACACTTAAATTCAGCCAAGAGAGTGTTGAGATACATAAAGCATACAGTTAATCATGCTTTGTTTTACAAGTTTGATGAAGAACTGCAGGTCAAAGGCTTTAGTGATGCTGATTGGGCAGGTTCAAAGAAAGATAGAAGATCAACCTCAGGTTATGTGTTCATGATAGGAAGCAAACCTATCACATGGAGCTCAAAGAAACAACCTACTATTGCACTTTCATCTATGGAGGCTGAATATAGAGGATTAGCGTTTCCCACATGTGAAGCAATGTGGATTAAAAAGCTTTTGGCTGATCTTGGAGTGCAAGTTGGAATCATCCCTATATACGGTGATAACATGTCAAGTATTTACTTGGCAAGCAATCCTATGTTTCATGCAAGGAGCAAGCACATAGAGGTCCACTACCATTATGTAAGGGAGAAGGTGCTAAGCAAAGATGTGGAGATAAAGTTCGTGAGAACCAAAGAGCAGGTTGGAGATATGTTTACAAAGTTCTTGGATGCTTCTAAACTCAAAGGTTTCAAAGACGTGATAAATTTGAAGGACATGGTTGAAGATAACTCCCAAATGAGCTTGAGGGGGAGTGTTGAAGATAAATGTACAAGCTCATTTTCATATGAGCCATGCTTGGATAAATTTACCAAATATAAAGATAAAGAAAAAAGTAGAGGAAAAAAGGAAAAAATAATAAAAGAAAAAATCTAGTCAAAGTATGTGTATATATATGTATGTGTGTATGTATGTATATATGTGTGTGCAAGTAAATTTATGTACAGTTATGTGTCTGCTCGTTTGTGCATGTCCGGGTATATACATGTATGTAACTATGTGTATGTAAGTATATGCATATGTTTGTCGGCACATATGCATGTGACTTGATGTGTGTATACGTATATGTATGCATATGTATATGTGTGTGTATATGTATGTATATGTATATGTATATGTATATGTATATGTATATGTATATGTATATGTATATGTATATGTATATGTATATGTATATGTATATGTATATTGTTGAGAGCAGTATGGGCCCCCAAGGACTGACTAGACAAGGAAGCCAGGGCACCCAAGGATTGACTAGACAAGGAAGCCAACGGAGAGAGTCAGAACAAGGTGAAGGAGTAAGTAGACAAAGCAGTCGACGCAAATCTGGCAGATAGGCCCTTCAATTTTTCCAATCTACATCTTTTAACAGTGATTCTTATCACTAACAATCATTGTAAATACCATTTCATATTTTTGTAGCTCCATTTTGTGCAAGCCAAGGAGTCCTTGAGCTTGAGGAGCCTTAGAAGTACCTACATATCAATTTTCGTATTTTTTAGACTCCGTTTGAGCCCTCAAATTGGCCCTGGAACCTAATTTTTAACTAGGCCGGACACTAGGTCTGGACAGGGCCAAAAGCTAGTCAAAAACTATAAAAAGAGCTAGAGAGCTCATTTTTGAGGGTAGATTGTAATTGAAATGAACTTGTAAGAGCATTTTGAAAGTAATCTAAAAGCTCCATTGATTCTCACTCTTTGTCTTGCCTTGTGTGCGCGTGTGTATGTATGTGTGTGCATGCTTGTGTGCTTCTCACTCACGCACTTGTGCCGCCACTTGCTCGAGGTCTCCATACCATCCTCACGTCTTCCCGGATTGACATTAAAGGAGGTGCTACTCATCACTGAGCTACACCAAATTTTGGCGCCGTTGCCGGGGATCGAGCTTTGAGGACGAGCGTGTGATGGTAAGACGTAGAGTTGACGCGTTGGAGTTGTAGGTATTTTCTTCACTCTCATCGATTTTCTTTTACTTTCTTCACCATCTTCATCACCATCATCATCATCACCATCTCCCACCTCCATCTCCATCATCGCGAAAATTTCAGTTTTTTGACTATATCCCCACCTCCACCTCATTTCCCTCATTTCACTTGTGAGAGAGAGCGAGAGAGCGAAATTGCATGTGCTGTTTTTGCATGTTTCTTGAGCTATCTTGCAGGTACAGGTCACATCATCATCTCCAGCTTCCCGCGCAGGTACGGAACTCGATGAAACTGTCTCGCAGTCGCCGCCTTCTGTCCATCGCGATTGACAGAAATTTTCACTTGTTGGTAAATCTGAGTGCACCACAGTGGACTAGAGACCCTGCACATCACCTTTCCACCAAAATTTTTGAAAATCTTGCAAAATCTCAGTCCATCGCGATTGACAGCCCTGTCCATCGCGATTGACAGCTCTGTCCATCGCGATTGACTGCCAGTCCATCGCGACCGACCGCCTGTCCATCGCGATTGACTGAACCCCCTGTCCATCGCGACCGACTGCCTGTCCATCGCGATTGACTGAACCCCCTGTCCATCGCGACCGACTGCCTGTCCATCGCGATTGACTGAAACCCCTGTCCATCGCGATTGACTGAACCCCCTGTCCATCGCGACCGACTGCCTGTCCATCGCGATTGACTCAACCCCCTGTCCATCGCGATTGACTGAAGTCTCTGTCCATCGCGATTGGCTGCATGTCCATCGCGATTGATTGAATTGGGTGTCCATCGCGACCGACTGAACTCTCTGTCCATCGCGATTGACTGAGTGTCCATCGCGATTGACAGCCCTATCCATCGCGATTGACAGCCAATTTTAGCCAAATTTTTTAGGGTTTGTTAATTGAAAAGTTGGGCTAATTTTGGGCACAAATATTATGCTCTTGAGCACATGGGGAAGCCTTAGGAAAACAACTTGGGGAAAACCTGTTGCACAGTGATCCTGTTTGAACCCTGTCGTAACCCTAGAACCCTGAACGGTCACAACTTTTTCATACGAGATCCATTTTTTGAGCTCTAGGGCTTGTTGGAAAGCTCGTAGCATATACTACACGCCCTCAACTGTTTTTCATAAATATAATGCATTGATTTTCAGATAGGGTATTTTGAAGTTGACCATACCCAGGGGGATCAAAGTCAGGGGTCCTTAGGATTGTTTTCTTGAAAATCACTATGCAAGTTTGTGTTTGTGCTACATGAATGAAAATAATTGGTTCTGTCTTTGGAATGTAAATTTCAAAGCTAACTTTGAAACTCTTACAGAGCATCGAGAGGCGTTCTAAGCAAGTGTAAGTGCGAGCTTGGGAACACATTTCCTGGGCACTCAAGGGCAACCGAGCAGGAAACAAAAGGTTGGACACTTTTAACCCCCTCTGTCAATTCATAGCTTAGGCTAAGAACGACGAGAGGTAGGAGTAAGTCAGAGCGACGATAGGCAGTTATCAAGTTGAAGACCACCTAAAAACTCAAGTTCAAGCTAAAAACCTAATCTCTGTACTGTCGGTAACATAAAGGAAAAGAACCTAACGTGGAACGATCAACCTAAAAGCACGAAGAACATTCAAGTATTCCTGACGACGTAATATCAGACAAGACCTTAAACACGAGAAATAACTAAAAAGAATCAAGTGACTAATATAAAGTAACCAGCAACGAGGTTGTACTCTAGGCAAAGAATTGGGCTACTTAGATAGGCATATGAACCTTAGATCAGGACGACATCTTGTAAGGGAGAGACAAAGCCTTAGGTCTTCAGAGGCTAGTGTTAACCACACTGCTAGGTCTTGGGCCCAGCAGTTGAGCCACCACTCGTACTACCCTAGCTCGGAGACCAGTGAGTCAGAGATGTCTCAAGGCATGGACAGACCTACGGGAAGTTCAGGAGTGCCTTACTTGTGCAGGGTGGAAGGCCCTTACAAAACACAGTTGGAGTACCTTAGGACCAACCGATTAGGTGCTAGCATCTATGAGGACGGCCTAGGAAGGTCCGTGGTCCAGATTAAAAATCCTGACCAATCCATTGGACTAGAGCACCCAGCAGTCAAGTTTGAAAATGGTGCATACCTGGATAAAGAAGGAACTATATATGTAGTCACTAGTCACCCTGATAGGACCGATGACTTTGGGAATGTAATCTCAGAAGCAGACTTAGGTGACTTGGAACAAGGGAACATGGGTGCGGAACCTAGAACCCCTCGAGGTAAATCAGTTCTCACTAGGATTATCACGCCTGAATGGGTCCCCCAAGACAACAAGAGCATAGAGTTGCTCCTCAATCGAGAAACTGATGAAGCCTTTTGGAGGTATAAGTCTAATCAGCCAACAGACATAGGAAATATCATGATCTATGAGTTTAAGGATCCGGATAGCCCAGGCAGAGTGACTTACTTAGATCATGCTTCAGAACGGATCTTTGTGGTGACAGAAAATGATAGGCATGCTTACACTTGGAAGGGTGAATTTATTTTCCCTCAACCAAGATCAAATGTATCCTATGGTCACCCTGGGGCTGGAACTTCCCAAGCTCATGGTACGCAAAGAGACAGAAGTAGAGATAGACCAGAAGTAAGTTTTGCCAACCCAGTGGGCAGAGAAAGAACGAGAACGGAGACAAATAGGGTAGAACCTGAGATGCTCAGAGCCCACAGGAACCAAAGAAATGTAGATGGATTCCCTCTGCCGAGGCCTAGAGAGCACACAAGAACTTTGAGACCCACCCAGCTAGTCAAGTCCATGAAGAATTACTTTGACGGCACAGGAGATCCCTATGATCATGTGGCGGAGTTCAAGCAAGTCTTGAGAGCTGAACAAGTGGAAGATCTGTTCACGCAGTACAATGCCTTCGGTCTAACCCTTAGGAACACAGCACTTACATGGTTTCAGCCATTAGATGAGCGTCAGTTCAGGAGCATAGACCAACTCCTAGAGGCTTTCATCGTAGAGTTCTCTAAGAGTGGCATAAGACACAATACCTCCTCATTGATTCACAGCTTCAAACAGACCCCCCAAGAGACTGTCAGATTGGCCGGAAGAAGATTTAGACAATATCTGGAAAGGTGCCCTATTTCGGAACTACCCACATCTGCTAAACAAGTAGCCTTATTCCTTGATGGATTGCTGAGTACGAAATTGAGATCCTATGTGTATCTGAAGGACCCTAGGACTATAGAAGAATGTGTACGCATGTGCATTGACATTGAAGATAACCTAGGGGAAGAGCTAGAGCTTTCCAAAATCTACAAAGATTCAGATAGTGCATCTAGTCACTCTTCCACGCAATCCACATCAATTGAGGAACTTGCCGAAAAGGTAGCTCAGAAATTAGGTGTAACTAGCAAACAAATCCCAAGGTTTGCCCCAGCGAAGAGGTGCTATACATGCGGTGGTGACCACATGGCAAACGTGTGTCCCATTATGGCTCACCCCCAGGTCAATCCTAATAGCCAATATTGCACCATAGAACGAAGATACACCAATCACACCGCACAAGATTGCCCATACAACAAGCAGGCAGTTAGGCAACCATACCCTCAGCCCTACCAACAAGGCAGATACCAGAACCAGTACCCTCCACCACCACAATATGCTAGACCCCAACAAACCTATCAGCAACCATATCAGGCCCAACAGAGACCCCAACCGGTACTAGCTCAACAGCCTCCAAACCCCGCTAACGTGATTCCAGTAAAGTATGCTGTTGCAGAAGAAAACCTGAATAGGGCCATAGTACCAGTAACCCCATTGATCTCAGAAAGTGACCCGAGTGACCATAGCTTTGATTCTACACATGTCGATAGTCCCCAAGCTTACTACATGCAGTCTCCGGAACATGGTGAGTCATACTATAGTGAAGAACCAAGTGAACCTAGTTGGGAATCGGATTACACGAACGTCATGTATGCAAACCCCAACCCTAGGCCTCAACCTAGGCAGGTACGACCACCCTTTCCTAGAGGACCATGCTACCGATGTCAGGGGGATCACTTCATTCGTGATTGTCCCTTACCTGCACCTACACAAAATCAGTCCGTGACGATCCAAGGCTTTTGCCAAGATTGTGGAAAAGAGCATCTCTTACGAGATTGCCCAAAGAACCCCAATAACATGCCAAAAATCACTCCTATCAATGTGATTGGGTTGGTTGTGGATGCCTCAGGAAGTGTCACTTCCACTGCACCAGTGCAGGTTGTTACTAGAGCTCAGGCATTGCAGCAAAACCAAGAGGCAAGCCAGGAAAAGGGCCCAGAGGCTAGTGAAACCGAGAGCGTGACAAAGAAAAGGGCTAGAGCGTGGAAAGATAGTCGAGAAAGAATGAAAAGACAATGGGCTAAAAAGATGAGTGAGCTTGAGGAAAGCATAAGAGAAACCAAAGCGAGGATAACTGAACTCACAGCTCCAACTCCCTCTCACATTACCCCGCCTCCACCACTCCCACCTCCATCCAACCCACCACTTTCCCCACCGCCTCATCAAATCCCACCACCCCCTAGAGTAGGATCAGTCCTAGCAGATCCCACTCCTGAAGACCTAAACATGATGCTTAAAGCATATCAGGCCAGAATCCAAGAAGGGCCAACCATAACCGATCATGAAAAATGCTACCCTAGAGCCGAGCTAGAGCTTGAACGAACTAAGATTTGTGCCAAAATGGTAGAATTGGCTCAGACCATGTTTGAGGCCAGCCGCCTATTTAACATTTCTAGTTCAGCTAAGACGCAGTTACACTTTGATGGACTGCTGGAAAGAATAGAGAAGCTGATTGCACAATCCGAGAAGGAACCTGCCCCTCAAAGAAAGGAAAGGGCAAGAGAACGGATAAGCCAGCCTCTTCAGGAAGCCCACGCGCCTCCTCAAGACGCCTATCTTCCTCCCCAAAAGGCAGATGAGCCTCTCCCGAAAGCTTACGTACCTTCACAGGTGACCCACATTCCTTCTCAGAGAGCGTATGAGCCTGCTCGGAAGAGTAATATAACAAGTAATCCTCTCCAAGAAGCTTGTGCTCCAGCCATCTATGGGAATGAGGAGAGAGCCAACGATAGAATAAGCCCTCCTTCCCAGGTTGCTTACGTGCCTAATTCTACGGAGCCAGACACTTCTTCTTCTATGAATCGGTTTGCACCAGACTTCCTACGAGAGATTCAAGAAGACAAATGGGATAATGAAAGTGAGGTCGCCCCTCCATTTGAACTTGTGGACGATGCACACGACCAATTCCCACAAGACATCCCATCCATTTACGGGGAACATGAGAGTACTCAGTCTCATGAGAGATTGGACTTTGAGTCTAATTCCATACAAGAGCTACCCCACTTCACAGGCCCATGGGAAGCAAAGTCCACATGTATGAGAGCACCCACAGTCATGGTAAGGAACGACGATTCAGTCATACCTAGGAACACGGAGATAGTAAAGAACACCAAAGTGCAGCGCGATCTCACTTTGGAAGAACTGCCCAAGGATAGACCAGAAGCGCGGCAATATATAGCTAGTCAAGTAACTGAAATTGCAAAACCACGTTCCCGGGTAGGATCCCATAGGACAGTGCCAGAAATTCCCTTGGATAAGATAGGAGATATGTGTGAAGGTGAAGAAGGGAACACCTATCTTCCCATTACCTACCAGGACTACACCACTAAGGCAATTTTGGACTCAAGTGCAGGAGTTGCAATTGCCACCACTTCCCTTTGGAAGCGTTGGGGCAAGCCGGCACTCAGGCCAACGAGAATGAAATTGCAAATGGCCGATGGTCACATAGAGAGACCCCTAGGATTGCTAGAAGGAATAACTCTCACCACTTGTGGTGTCGAGTTTGAGCATAGTTTTGCTATATGTGACTTCAGCAAAAATCATGCCTATGAGATGATTTTGGGAAGACCATTCATGCGACAGTTGCAAGTGGTACAGGATTGGGGAACCAATTCTTTGTATCTGCAACACTTGGGTGTTACAACCAAAGTCAATCTCAAGGATTATTCTCATAGAGATGTCCCTCCTATCCAATGGAATCCCATCCATAGAGCCAAAGACGATACGGAATCGGTGCATTCCATAGGGTCTGGATCCTCATGGATGCATGAAGACACCCACCTATGGATGTGCAAGGTAGCAGTAGAAGAAGAGAAGAGAGAGAAAGCCAGAGAGGTAGGTGCGAAAGAAACCCATAGATCAATCCAAGACCCAGCCTATGCACCTGTAGTTTTTCCAGACGAAGAATTTGAACCTCACGGTTGGGCAGAAATCTTAGCAACAATGGACGTAGCCATCAACGAAGAACAATGGACACCTCACTGTGATGAGGATGGCTATGATATTTCAGTCTTCTCCATAGAGCCAATCATGGGAGAGGCAGTTCTAGAAGAATGCGAACCTAGCCCTGATGCATTTGAGGATGCAAGTGATTCCGATCTCGAGTCTATCATTATGGACCCACCATTTGCATCAGATGAAGAATACTTCCATGAAGTAGAATTTCAACCCCAGAGGCATGGAGAGCTTACAAATGATGTAAGATTAGCAACACATGTGAGCCCAAAGGAAGAAGGAAAGAAACGAAAGAAGAAAGAAGTCTCACCAGAGGAGGAAGAATCTTTGTTTGAGGTCCCAGAAAATTTTAAGAAGTATGAGATAGATGACAGGAGAGTCATGATAAGAATGCCTAAACGAGAGGCACAATCAGGAGAGGCCTATGATAACAAAGAAACCACCAAGAAAATAGTAGTGGCCATAGAAGAAGGAGAGGAGAGATGCACGTATATAGGCCATGACCTGACAGAAGAAGAAGAGCATGAATTGATTGCCTTGCTAAGAGAATACAGAGATGTATTCGCTTGGAGTTACAAGGATTTGAAAGGGGTTGACCCGGACATATGCTCACACACTATTCCCATGACCTCAGATGCTAAACCCTCTAAGCAAAAGCCTTATACATATAACGATAATTACGCCGCTAAGATCAAAGAAGAGATAGATAGACTGGTTGAAGCTGGATTTATCTATGAAATTGAGCACACTGAATGGGTATCCCCCATCGTAGTGGTGCCCAAGAAGAATGGCAAGCTGCGTGTGTGCATTAACTTGAAAAAGGTTAATGCCGCCACAATTCGAGATAACTATCCGCTTCCCATCACAGAGCATCTCTTAGAAAGAGTGGCAGGCAAGGAAGTGTACAGCTTCCTTGATGGATTTTCGGGCTACAATCAAGTGGCCATAGCTCCTGAGGATCAGCATAAGACAGCGTTTGCCACAGAATGGGGCATTTTTGCTTTTAGAGTAATGCCATTTGGGCTTACCAATGCACCAGCTACCTTCCAGAGGCTGATGTGCCATGTGTTTAAGGAGTTCCTGAGGAAGAGTTTAGAAGTCTATGTTGATGATCTTTGTGCTCATTCCAATGTTAGACAAACTCATATTCCTGAACTCAAACAAATCTTTGACAAATGTAGAGAGTACCAAGTCTGCCTGAACCCAGAAAAGTCTGTTTTTATGGTAAGGCAAGGTAAGATTCTAGGACACATAGTGTCAAAGAATGGCATATCTACTGACGAAGAGAAAGTGAGAGCCATAGCAGAGCTACCTAGGCCAAAGAATGTCAAGGAAGTACAAGCTTTCATGGGGCATTGTGGTTATTATCGACGATTTATACACATGTATGCTGTCATTGCAAAGCCCATGTACGGACTTCTGACAAACTTTGAGTGGACGGATGAATGTGAGAATTCCTTCCAAGAGCTTAAACGAAGATTATGTTCAGCACCAATCTTGACCACACCAGATTGGAACAAGCCATTCCATGTTCATGTGGATGCATCCAATTATGCTATTGGATGTGTGCTTGCACAACCTACTGGTGAAGGTAATATGGATCTTCCAATTGCCTATGCCAGCAGACAATTGAATGCGGCTGAACGGAATTACACCACTACAGAGCGCGAAGGATTAGGCATGGTATATGCAGTCAAGAAATTTAGACACTATTTGCTTGCAAATAAGTTTAAATTTTTTACTGATCATCAGGCACTGTTATATCTTGTAAACAAGCCATGCAATACAGGAAGATTAGTAAGATGGTTTCTCTTGCTAATGGAATATGATTTTGAGGTTGTGGTAAGAAAGGGTAGGACTCACGTGAGAGCTGATCATCTTTCTAGGCTTACATCGGGAGAAGCCCCACAAGGAGTGTCAGATGACCTTCCTGATGCTTACTTGTTTAATTTGGAAGTGGTGCCGCAGTGGGCCAAGCCAATAGTACCAGTATTGACATACGGGCCTAATCATCCAGTGGTGAACACACGGAATAGAGAGATCGTAAAAGCCCAAAAGTACCATATCATGGCAGGCAGCATGTACAAGCACACAGATCAAGGGATCTTGGCTTGTTGCGTAGAAGAGGATGAGTACGCTAAATGGTTGCAATTAGCACATGTAGGTGCGTTAGAGCAACACCATTCAAAGCAACGAACTTTACAGACTCTAAAGAGATTCGGAGTGCATTGGCCAACTATGGAAGCGGATGTCCAAAAGTTGTGCAAGGAATGCCCAATCTGTTGCACTAAACCACCAGTGGAACACGCCACTCTTTATCAAGTATCCATTGTGCCAGATTGGAGCGAACCACTAGTATCATTCTTGAGGACAAACACATTCCCTCCAGACATGACTCTAGCTAGAAAAAGGAGTTTGGAACAAGAAGCCCAGGATTACTCACTCATTGGTGATAATCTATACAAACGCGGTAAGGATGGTTACCTGAGGCTATGTGTCCATGAAAGTGAGTATCTTAAGATTTTAGAAACTGCTCACCAAGGTGTAGCACGAGGACACTTTGGACCGGATCGGGTGATCAAGGCAATCCTATTTGCGGGCTTCTGGTGGCCCACCCTTCACATGGATGCACATACCTATGTGAAACGGTGTGATGTCTGTCAAAGGACTCAGTATCCTATACGCAAAGATGAGATGCCACTGAAACCTATGATGGGTGGACGTGCATTCTCTAAGTGGGGAATAGACTTCGTAGGTCCTATTAATCCCCCAGCTAGAGGTTCTCATGCGGAATACATCATTGTTGCAACAGATTATCTCACCAAGTGGGTAGAGGTAAAGGCTACGACCAAGAACGATGCTCAAACAACTGCCAAATTCTTGTTTGAGAATGTATTCACGAGATATGGACTACCTATAGAGCTTGTAAGCGATAGAGGCACTCATTTCTTAAATGAAGTAATTGAAAATCTACTCCAAGAATTCTTGGTAATACACAAGAAGTCTGCCCCTTATCACCCTCAAGCTAATGGGCAAGCTGAGAGCACTAATAAGATCTTATGCAATGTACTGACAAAATTAGTGAACACTAAACGCTCTGATTGGGACAAACAGCTACACCATGCTGTTTGGGCATATCGAGTTGCCTACAAAACGGTACTCCAAGCCACCCCCTTTCAGATGGTATTTGGCCAAAACGCTGTGCTACCCTTGGACTTCCTGATTCCTACATTGAGAGTAGCACAAGAGCACGAATGGACAGGTCATGAGCTCTCCTCTAGAATTTTTGACCTTGAACGATTAGGAGAAACAAGACTGAGAGCTGCTGCAGGCATATATGCTGCCAAGAAGAGGCAGAAGGCATACTTCGATGCCCATGTGAAGGATAAAGGCTTGAAAGCCGGAGATCTAGTTTTAGTCTATACACTGAAACAACACGCGAGGAAGCTAGAAAAGAGAGGCTACGGACCTATGATTATCAATAGGATCTCCACGAGTGGAGCAGTACAATTAGCCACATTAGAGGGCGATGTTCTCCCTAACTATATTAGCGGATGCAGAGTCAAGTTGTATCAGGAACCCCTCACGGAGGAAATGCTCAGCCGACTCAACACTGCTAAGAAACGCAAAGAGGAAGAGAAGCGAATTAGAGAAGAAGCTCAAGCAGAAGCTTTAGAACGCATCAGAAGGATGAAATTACGAAAGCAAGGTAGAGAGCAGCCTAGGACAAATGACTATGCAGATCAAGGATATCATATGGCAATGTGTGAAGTCGCCGGAACCAGCTCACCTAGGATAATTGATCGACGTCCTTTTGTAACCCTAGATATAGGACAAGGGAAAAGTGCAAGGACTGTAAGAGCCTTGATTGACTCAGGTGCAGCCACTAGTGCTGTTAGAGTGTCTTACTGTCAAGAGTTACAGTTAACTGTCAATCCTGTGGAAGCATATCTCATAGGATTGGGAGGCGT
Organism: Ceratopteris richardii; assembly: GCA_020310875.1. Taxonomy (NCBI): domain Eukaryota; kingdom Viridiplantae; phylum Streptophyta; class Polypodiopsida; order Polypodiales; family Pteridaceae; genus Ceratopteris; species Ceratopteris richardii. The sequence continues at coordinate 111,040,966 of CM035431.1, forward strand.
GGAAACCCCTTGTATGGGCGAGGTGGAACTTCCCCTCTACATTCATGATGAGGCAATGACAGTTAAAGTACTAGTGTGTCAAGATGAGGATCTCACTGAACCTCTTGTCTTGGGTCAAGACTGGATCTATGACCAAGCAGTTAACTTAAACCTAAGAAGTGGACTTCTTAAGCTCATGACCATTGTCTTCAAAACCTTTCGGAATGTCCAAGCTCCATACATCTCCGCCCCTGGATTCGCTCAAGGCAACAAGGATTTAGTCTACGACATGAGCCAAACCCCCTCGGTCACTGTCATCTTTGCTTGGCATGCACGAATCAAGTACTTGCCCGCATGCTTCAAGCAAACATTTGAGGAAATGTTCTCTACGGGCTTCTGGGAATACAATTCCGAAATTTTCATTCCCAGACCCACACACTTGCTACATCTATTCGCAGTAGAGCAAGCGATCCATGCAGATCAATTACGTCTGCCACATCCGGACATTCCAGGACCAATCGATTGGGATCGTATGATGACAGATTTGGCCAGAGGACTACGCTTACAAGAACATCAGCTTGCCACTCAGGTTGTGGAATATTACATCCAACACTCCCAGCAACAAGGGTCTGTCAGGGACGACAGACGCGAGAGAGGGGGGGGTGTTGAGAGCAGTATGGGCCCCCAAGGACTGACTAGACAAGGAAGCCAGGGCACCCAAGGATTGACTAGACAAGGAAGCCAACGGAGAGAGTCAGAACAAGGTGAAGGAGTAAGTAGACAAAGCAGTCGACGCAAATCTGGCAGATAGGCCCTTCAATTTTTCCAATCTACATCTTTTAACAGTGATTCTTATCACTAACAATCATTGTAAATACCATTTCATATTTTTGTAGCTCCATTTTGTGCAAGCCAAGGAGTCCTTGAGCTTGAGGAGCCTTAGAAGTACCTACATATCAATTTTCGTATTTTTTAGACTCCGTTTGAGCCCTCAAATTGGCCCTGGAACCTAATTTTTAACTAGGCCGGACACTAGATCTGGACAGGGCCAAAAGCTAGTCAAAAACTATAAAAAGAGCTAGAGAGCTCATTTTTGAGGGTAGATTGTAATTGAAATGAACTTGTAAGAGCATTTTGAAAGTAATCTAAAAGCTCCATTGATTCTCACTCTTTGTCTTGCCTTGTGTGCGCGTGTGTATGTATGTGTGTGCATGCTTGTGTGCTTCTCACTCACGCACTTGTGCCGCCACTTGCTCGAGGTCTCCATACCATCCTCACGTCTTCCCGGATTGACATTAAAGGAGGTGCTACTCATCACTGAGCTACATATATGTATATGTATATGTATATGTATATGTATATGTATATGTATATGTATATGTATATGTATATGTATATGTATATGTATATGTATATGTATATGTATATGTATATGTATATGTATATGTATATGTATATGTATATGTATATGTATATGTATATGTATATGTGTATGCATGTGCATGATTGTATGCATGTGTATGTGTATATGCATATATGTATATGTGTGTATCTATATGTAAGTACGTATATGTTTGTGTATGTGTATGTAGGTGTATATGCAAAGGTTTGTATGTGTGTATATGTGTATGTGGGTGTGTATGTGTGTGTATGCATGTAAGTATGTATGTATGCATATGCATGTGCATTATGTATGCATATGTATGCATGTGTGTGTATGTGTGTCTATGCATGTGAGTATGTATGTATGCATATGCATATGCATTATGTATGCATATGCATTATGTATGCATATGCATTATGTATGCATATGCATATGCATTATGTATGCATATGCATTATGTATGCATATGCATTATGTATGCATATGCATATGCATTATGTATGCATATGCATATGCATTATGTATGCATATGCATTATGTATGCATATGCATTATGTATGCATATGCATTATGTATGCATATGCATATGCATTATGTATGCATATGTATGCATGTGTGTGTATGTGTTGTTGAAGATAAATGTACAAGCTCATTTTCAAATGAGATATGCTTGGATAAATTTACCAAATATAAAGATAAAGGAAAAGAAGAGAAAAGAGAAAAGAAAAAAAGAAAAAGTATACTCAAAATTCATCATGAGTAAAAGATACAATATCTACCTTGTAGTCAGTGGCATGTAGTGGGCAAAGTGGTGAGTTACGAAGGAGGCACAAACTTCTTCACATGCTCATTGGTTATAAAAGTAAAGTGGGGGAACGTTCTAAAAAAGGAGAGAAAGGGGCAAGAGCTCCCAATATTCGGATCTAGTCATTTTGTCATTTTTGTCTTCCCATAGACTCCTTCCAATCGCATGTCATTTTGTACATAGCTCTGTTGTGAAGCTCATATCTCAGTGTACATGTAACCCTTTCTTGCGTTTAAACACTCATTCGAAGCTTATCTTGTGCACTTTCTCTCCCACATATCTTCTTCAAACTTTGTACATTCAATGAGATATCAATCAAAGAATGAAGTCTAGTTTTTTAGCATACCTGTGTAGATAGGTAGTCTATTTTGGTCAGTTATGTTTCCTTATCATAACTTGTCAAAATGGCTTGATATTTATCTTATTAGAAAGATCTTTGCATTTACTTTCTCTGTACCAAATATCGCATTCAAAGGATTTATATTCTGGGAGATATCTATTAGAGAGTGAAGTCTAGTGTTTTAGTATACTTGTGTGTGTAGCTGATCTATTTTGGCCAATTGAATTTCTTGACCAAAACTGATCCAAATTAATTGATTTTTAGCTTGTTGAAAATATATTTTTATTTACTTTCTTTCTCTCAAATATCTTCCTCAGAAGATATATACTTAGGGAGTTATCAGTCTGAGAGTGAAGTTCAATTCTTCAGTATACTTGTGTGGACAGGTAGTTCATCTTTATCAGTTGTGTTTCCTAATGAAACTTGTCCAAATTACATCATTCATAGCTTGTTAGAAACCTTTCTTTGTCTACTTTGATTCACTAAAGGCACAGGTCCATTTGGGCTTTCTATTGAGAGCAGCAAGCTATCTAAGGTGAAGTTGCTTGTCCAAATGTTGGACATACAAGGGTTCACTACATATGTTCGTTGTGCATAGGAGACCTCATTCTCCGTAGTTGGTATCCGAGGAAACTTGGTGTTGAAGCTTCATCAACATAGTTGGAGTTAAAGCAAAGCAAAAAAGGAGCTACAAAACAAGGGGGAGCTTCACAAATGCAAGAGCAAAGGACAACATAACTATTCGAGGTAACTCTCAAAGCTTTTGATAGTCTTCAATGGCTAACTTGGGTCAACAAGTAGAGAAATTGGATAAGGATAACTATCCCGTGTGGATGTTTAGAATACCTAATGGGAAAAGGATCATGGGGTATTATGAGCGGCGATGATGCTCAACCTCAAATCAATCAAGCTACGACCACCGAAGTCCAAAGGAGGCAAGCAAAAGAATGGGAAGAGAGGAATAGGAGAGTCATGTTCTTGATTTCACAAGTCATTACTAATGCCATGGTAGGACATATTCAACATCTAGAGAAAGCTAAGGATGCTTGGGAAGCTCTTGAAAGGATGTATTCAAAAAATAGCAAAGCTATGAAACTTCAACTCAAGAATGAGTTGAACACAATCAAGAAAAGTTCGAGTCAATCCATATCTTAATATACTTTGAAGATAAGGAGCTAAGTGATGCTTTAGCTTTTATTGGCACAATGGTTGAAGATGAAGATCTTGTGTGTTATGCTCTCAATGGATTGAGAGAAGATGAAAGATGGAAGCCTTTTATAACTTCCATTAACTTGAAAGATGCATATCGAGGTTTTGAACAACTAATCCCTCATCTTGTCATAGAAGAGCTTACCTTTGGTGGCCCCAAAGGAAAGGATAGCCACAACCAAATGTTATATGCAGGTCGAGGTAAAGAAAGGAACTCAAGAGAGAGGAAAAGGAAGAGGTCACAACAACTCCAATTACAATCAAAACAATTCGGAAGACAACAAGGATGCATCAAATGCCAACACACAAGGAAGAGGTCAAGGTAGAAGTAGAGGAAGAGGCCGAGGCTCCTACAATTCTCATAAAGGTATAACATGCTATCATTGTGGTAAAGTAGGACACTATGCTAGTGATTGTTGGCTAAGGAATGGAAGACCAAATGGAGGCAATCAAAGGAGCCAAAACAACTATACAAGCACCTCAAAGTGAAGGAAGCAAGGACACACTACTTGCAATGAGACATGGGTATAGAAGCTCTTGTGAAGATGACAAAAAATGGTACATTGCTTCAGGTTGTAACCAAGTGTCATGCCAAGGAAGTTTGTTCACTAATCTACAGGTACCAATTGGAAAAGGATGTGTTGAAACAGGTGATGATACTCAACACATGATTGAACATATTGGAGATATAAGGTTAGGAGATACAAGTAGAGCAAAGGTCATATCTAATGTTCTTCATGTTCCTACAATTTCAAAGAACTTAATTTCAGTAGGACAAATGGTAGAGAAGGGTTATCATGTCATATTCAATGAGAATGGGTGCTTCATAAAGAATCCAGGAAGGCTTCAAGGTCATTTCTCGAGGTAGAAGAGAAGGAAGGATGTTCACTTTGGACGTCCAACATCCACATGGAAAGTTCATGTACATTTGATGTGGGAAGAAGAAGATTTTAGAGCTTGACTTATGCACAAAAGAATAGAACACGTCAACATTCCAAAGCTGAAGGACATGAGCAAACATGAAGTGGTAAGAGGTCTTCCAAAATTTAATAGCATTGGACTCCATGAGTTATGTGAAGCTTGTCAACTAGGAAAGCAAACGAGGCAGCCATTCAAGAGGAGCAATTATGTGGCCCCAAATGTCTTGGACTTGATACATATGGATGTAAGGGGACCAACCCAAGAGGCGTCAATGGCTGGTAATAGATTTTTTGTCACCGTCATTGATGATCACTCAAGAACGGTATGGCTGTTTTGTATGAAGCAAAAATCAGAGGTGTTTTCTATATTCAAAAGATTCAAAGTTGAAGTTGAAAAAGAAATAGGAAGGTCTATCAAAACCTTAAGGTCTAATGGTGGAGGAGAATACTTCTCCAAAGAATTTTCAGATTTTCTACAAGAGAATGGGATTTAAAGGCAGTTTACTTGTAGGTATACACCACAACAAAATGGAGTAGCTAAGAGGAAAAATAGGCAAATTGCTAAATTGCAAGATGCATGCTCAACGAGATGAAGGTACCATTGTACTATTGGGCTGAAGCTATCACAACCACCATTTACTTGATTAATAGGTGTACAACATCGGGAATACATCACTTGACTCTAGAGGAGGTATATTCCGGTAAGAAACCTGATCTTACACACCTCAAAGTGTTTGGATGTGTTTTCTTTGTTCACATTCCACAAGAAGTTAGAACAAAGATGGAACCAAGGTCAAAAAAATGCATTTTCATCGGCTACTCAACAAAGCAAAAAGGATACAAGTGTTACAACCCTAGAACAAAGGAAGTAAGATTCTTGCAAGATGTGGTCTTTGATGAACTAAGATTATGGTATGAAGATAAAGGAAAGGAAAAGATTCTTGAAGAAGATTGTGATTATTATGTAGGAACAAATCAAAGAGAAGTTCAACAATCAAGCACAAAGGTTTCACGTCCAAAGGCATCTACATCAAATGAAGAATGTTCAACATGGAGGGGGATTCATTCTTTGTCTCCAAATTCAACTCATAGTAGAGCCAAAGAAGCAAGTGCTACTCCAAACGATGAGATAGATGCAAGTGAAGAAGAATATGAAGAGGTAATCACTCGAAGGTAAAGCTGAAGAGGTTAAACAAGAAACTTTCTAAAGGCAATGAAAGAAGATCTTCAAGGACAAGGTATCATATTGAAAGGTTGACTTATGATAGTTTCATGGCGAAACATTTTGCATACATGATGCAAGTTATCAGAGACAAAGAGACTGAGACATATGAAGAAGCTTGTACACAAAAGGAATGGAAGCAAGCTATGAAAGAGGAGATCAAAGCTCTCAAAGATAATCATATATGGGAACTAGTGCCAAAGAAAGAAGGTATTAAGATTGTTCCAAACAAATGGGTGTTTAAGTAAAGAGGAATGTTGATGGTTCACTAGCTAGATATAAAGCTAGATTAGTTGCCAAAGGATTTAAACAGACACAGGGCATAGATTATGATGAAGTTTTCAACCCTGTTGCAAAGATGGGAACAATCAGAACATTAATAGCAATTGGTGCTTCAAAGAGATGGCCATTATATCAACTCGACATCAAAAATGCTTTTCTCAATGGAGAACTACAAGAAGAGATATACATGAGTCAACCGGTTGGATTTGAAGATGAAAAACATCCAAACTTTGTTTGCATGTTGAAAAAGGCACTTTATGGCTTGAAGCAAGCACCAAGAGCATGGAATCAAAGATTGGTAGAACATCTAACTAAGTGTGGATACAACCCAAGTAGTGCAGATCCTTCGTTGAATATGAAGAAGGAAGAAAATAGAGAGGTATATATTTGCATATATGTTGATGACCTCATCATAATAGGAAATGATGTTACAGGGATTAAAGATATCAAAAGGAAGCTTGGTAAAGAGTTTACAATTTCAAATCTTGGAGAGCTAAAATATTTTTTAGGAATGGAAGTTGTTTATGGAAAAAGTGGAATCTACTTGATGCAAAGGAAGTACTTGTTGGATGTTCTTTTCAGATTTGGAATGAGTGAATGCAAACCACTCACTCAACCCATGGACACAATCTCAAATGATGGAGAACTATTGGAAGATGTAACGACATACAGAAGCATTATAGGATCATTAATCTATGCAAACATTACAAGACCTAATTTATCTTATGTTATTGGTGTACTTTCTTAGTTTATGCAAGCCGCGACAAGTGAGCATTTAAATTCAGCCAAGAGAATGTTGAGATACATAAAGCATACAATTAGTCATGCTTTGTTTTACCATTTTGATGAAGAATTGCACATCAAAGGCTTTAGTGATGTTGATTGGGCAAGTTCAAAGGAAGATAGGAGATCAACCTTAGGTTATGTGTTCATGATAGGAAGCAAATATATCACATGGAGCTCAAAGAAACAACCTACTGTTGCACTTTCATCCATGGAGGCTGAATATAGAGGTGTTGAAGCTCAAGGTCAAGAACAAAGCATGGAAGCGCATCAAAGAAGTGGAAACACAAGAAAAGGGAGCAAGTAGGGAGCTCCAAGAAGTGTATGTCAAATTTTCACAAGAATTCCCTACAAAAATAGTGATTTTCATCACTACAAACCATTGTAAATACCATTTTCCATTTTTGTAACTCCAGTTTGTTCAAGCCAAGGAATCCTTGAGCTTGAGGAGTATTAGAAGTACCATCCTACCAATTTTCATAATTTTTAGACTTCGTTTGAGCCCTCAAATAAGCCCTCGAACCTAATTTTTAACTAGGCCAGACACTAGGTCTGGACAGGGCCAAAACTAGTCAAAAAACTATAAAAAGAGCTAGAGAGCTCATTTTTGGGGTTAGCTTGTGAGAGGATAGAGCTTTGTAAGAGAGCTCTTTTGCAATCGAAGCTTTCCATTGTTCCTCTCTTTGATCTTACCTTGTGCGTGTGTGTGTGTATGTGTGTGCATGTTTGTGTGCTTTCACTCACGCACTTGTGCCTTCACTTGCTCGTGGTCTTCATACCGGTCCCCACATCTCCGCGGATTGACAAGTAAAGGAGGTGGTGCTTATGCTTGAGCTACACTGAATTTTGGCGCCGTTGCAGGACGAGTGTTGTGATGGTAAGATCGTAGATTTACGACGTTGGAAGGTAAAAAAAAAACTATCATTTCTGTTATTTTTCTGATTTTTCTTCTCTATCTTCATCATCATCATCATCTCCATCTTCATCCATCTTCATCTTCATGGAAATTTCTTGTTTTTTTGGTGCATTTTCACCATTTTCATACCATATTTCATGCATTATTGTGTGGGAAGAAGTTAGGAAGTGCAAGGCAGAACACGTGCCTGTGTTTTTTCATGATTTTTTGCACATATGGAGCTCGCCATTGCTCGGCGCTTAGATATTCGAATTTCTCATCAAAAAGCACGATTCTGTGATGAAAATCGCAATTCTTTGAAAAATTCAAATTTTTTTGAAAATCACGATTTTCTATTTCCCGCGTAAAAGCTCTCTGAAGGAAACACGATTCTGAGGTCCTTCTCAGAATCGCGATTCTCTGGTTGTGCTCAAAATCGCGATTCTCATAAATCACGATTTTCAGCCAAAAACACGATTTTGTGAAAACACGATTCTCTGTTGGCAATTGTGATTTTCAAAAAAACACGATTTTTATCCAAAATCGCGATTTTCTTAAAACACGCTTCTCTGTGGCCTCAAAATCATGATTTTCAAAACACGATTCTCTAAGGTACAAAACCGCGATTTTCAAAACATGATTCTCTCTCAAAATCGTGTTTTTTATGATTCTCACTCAAAATTGCATTTCTTGGGGATTGCTCAGAATTGCGATTCTCTTGATTTCATAGCATCGCGATTCACTTGATTTCACAGCATCGCGATTCTCTCGATTTCACAGCATCGCGATTCTCTCGATTTCACAGCATCGCGATTCTCTCGATTTCACAGCATCGCGATTCTCTTGATTTCATAGCATCGCGATTCTCTCGATTTCATAGCATCGTGATTCTCTCGATTTCACAGCATCGCGATTCTCTTGATTTCACAAAATCGCGATTTTCACACAAAATTGTGATTTTTTCCAAAAGGTCTTGTTTGCCTGTTTTGACCCCGAGGAGTCTGATTTGACATAACTTTTTCATCCAAAGTCCATTTTTTGAGCTCTATAGCTCGTTGGAAAGCTCGTTTTGAATCCTATACGGCAGATACACTAATTTGAAGTTGACCCTTAGGTGGGACTAGGAAACCAAGGGAGCTCCAAGGGATTTTGAGCAATACAAAGGGGAATTTTGGGACTAGAAGACAAATCTTATGAACCTGAGATCTGGTAGACATCTAGACAAGGATAGACAAAGCATTAGATCTTCTCAGTCTAGTGTCAACCATACAGCTATGTCTTGGGCACAACAACTAAGGGGTTGTCCTTACGTACTAAACTCTGACACAAGTGACTCAGAAATGTCTTTTAGCATGGGGAAACCTGCAGGTGGCTCAGGAACTATCCATCTACAAACTCCAGAAGGTCCCTATAAGACACAATTGAAATATATTCGGACCAACCGATTAGGTGCTCGCATCTATGAGGATGGCCTTAGGCGATCAGTGGTACAACTCAAAAATCCAGATCAACCCTTTGGACTTGAACACCTGGTGGTCAAGTTCGAAGAGGGTTCATACATTGATAAGGAAGGAACCATGTATGTGGTCACCAACCTACCAGATAGGACCGATGAGTTTGGAAATAGCATTCATGAGAATGAGATAGGAGACCTAGAACAAGGAAATGTAGGACAAGGACCCCTGACTCCTAGAGGTGAGTCAGTTTTGACCAAGATGATCACTCTAGATTGGATCCCTCAAGACAACAAAAGCATAGAACTATTCTTGAATAGAGAAACAGAGGAAGCCTTTTGGAGATTCAAGCCAGATCAACCTAGCCAATTGGGCATAGTCATCATCTACGATTTCAAGGATCCAGAGATACCAGGCAAAGTTGTCTACCTGGATAACACATTAGAGAAGATGTTCTTGGTAACAGAACATGATAGACATGCATATACTTGGAAGAGTGAATTGATTTTCCCTCCACCAAGATCCAATGTTTCCCATGGCCTCCAAGGAGTAGGATCATCCCAAGCTCATGAAGCCCAGAGAGAAAGAAATAGAGAGAGACATGAGGTAAGTTTTGCACACACTGTGGGAAGAAATAGATCAGAAATTGAAAATGAAAGACCGGAAAGAGAGAGACATCAAGCACATAGGCAACAAAGAGATTAACAGGATTTTCCATTGCCTAGACCCCGAGAGCACCCAAGAACCCTTAGACCCACTCAAGTGATCAAGGCAATGAAGAATTATTTTGACGGGACAGTAGATCCTTATGATCATGTGGCCGAGTTCAAACAAGTGTTAAGAGCTGAACAAGTTGAGGATTTGTTCACCCAGTACGAGGCATTTGGTTTGACTCTTAAGGGCACTGCCTTAGCTTGGTTTCAACCACTGAGTAGTCGCAACTATCGCGATATAGGTCAATTGCTAGACGAATTCATTGTAAAATTTTCCAAGAGTGGTATCAGACATAACACATCATCTCTAATCCACAGCTTCAAGCAGATACCCCAAGAAACAGTGCGACTAGCAAGAAGAAGGTTCAGATAGTACCTAGAAAGATGCCCTGCTCCAGAGTTACCCACACCTGCCAAACAAGTGGCCTTGTTCTTAGATGGCTTACTGAGCACCAAGTTAAGATCATATGTGTACTTGAAAGAGCCCAGATCCATAGAAGAGTGTGTGCGAATGTGCATAGATATAGAAGACAACTTGGGTACACAAACCACATGGCTCAAGATTGTCCCTACAATAGGCAGGTTGTGAGATAGAATTATTAGCAACCTTACCCACAGGGTAGGTATCAGAACCAACACCAATAGCCATACTATAGACCACAACAACAATATCAAGCACCATATAGGCCACAACCAGTCCTAGGAAACCAACCACCAGCCCCTGCCAATGTGATCTCAATTAAGTATGCAATAGCAGAAGAGAATCCTAATAGAGCATTGGTGCCAGTGACCCCTCTGGTCTCAGAGAATGAACATCATGCTCAGAGTTCTAACTACTCTTATGAAGATAGTCCACATGCTTATTATATAGAGTCACCTGAGCATAGTGAGAGTTACTCGTATCAATATGAGGCACCACCTATGGAACAAAATTGGGAGCCTGAATACTCGAATGTCATGTACACAAATCCTAACCCTAGACCCCAACTGAGACAAATGAGACCACAAGCCCCTAGAGGACCATGTTTTAGATGCCAGGGTGACCATTTCATTCGTGAATGTCCCCACCCACCGTCTCCAAGTCAAGGACAGGCTATCACAATACAAGCTTTTTGTCCTGAGTGTGGCAAGGACCATCTCCCCAGAGATTTTCCAAGAAACCCCTCTAGTGCACCCAAGGTTACACCCATTAATGTGGTAGGCTTAGTGGTAGATTCAAGTGCTAGTAGCAATAATGCGGCTCCTATGCAAGCTGTCACTAGAGCACAAGCATCAAAACAAGATAAACCAGTAGAACAATCTGAGTCAAGTGAGTCAGGGGAGCCTAGTAAGAGACTAGTCATGAAAATGGTAGAACAAGCTCAAGCTATGCTTGAGACTAGTCAAAAGTTCACTCATACAAACTCTGTCACACCGAATTTGCATTTCCAGGGCTTACTAGAAAGATTAGAGCAGTTGGTAAACAAACCACGAGTTTCTTTACCTCCACAGGCTCAAGTAAGCATGCATAGGGCTACATTACAAGGCCATGCATAAGGCACATATTTTCTCAATGCATTCCCCAAGTAAGCATGCATAGGGCTACATTACAAGGCCATGCACAAGGCACATATTTTCTTCAACCTATGCACGAACACACTTACCCATTTCACATTATGGGTTATAAGTACTTGGCATGACTGCTCTGAACATCATCTTTGGAAGAGCTAGAGCACATCATGGGAACAACATCAATACCTAGAAAACAGCACATTCAAAGACTGGACACTACCTCTCCACATGGAACAACCCTTACAACAAGGGTCTATCATGGACGACAGACTCGAGAGGGGGGGAGTGTTGAAGCTCAAGGTCAAGAACAAAGCATGGAAGCATATCAAAGAAGTGGACACACAAGAAAAGGGAGCAAGTAGGGATCTCCAAGAAGTGTATGTCAAATTTTCACAAGAATTCCCTACAAAAATAGTGATTTTCATCACTACAAACCATTGTAAATACCAATTTCCATTTTTTTAACTCCAGTTTGTTCAAGCCGAGGAGTCCTCAAGCTTGAGGAGTATTAGAAGTACCATCGTACCAATTTTCATAATTTTTAGACTTCGTTTGAGCCCTCAAATAAGCCCTGGAACCTAATTTTTAACTAGGCCAGACACTAGGTCTGGACAGGGCCAAAACTAGTCAAAAAACTATAAGAAGAGCTAGAGAGCTCATTTTTGGGGTTAGCTTGTGAGAGAATAGAGCTTTGTAAGAGAACTCTTTTGCAATCGAAGCTTTCCATTGTTCCTCTCTTTGATCTTACCTTGTGCATGTGTGTGTGTATGTGTGTGCATGTTTGTGTCCTTTCACTCACGCACTTGTGCTTTCACTTGCTCGTGGTCTTCGTACCGGTCCTCACGTCTCCGCGGATTGACAAGTAAAGGAGGTGGTGCTTATGCTTGAGCTACAAGAAGACTATCATTTGCCGCATGTGAAGCAATGTGGATTAAAAAGCTTTTGGCTGATCTTGAAGTGCAAGTTGGAACCATCCCTATATACGGTGATAACATGTCAAGTATTTACTTGGCACGTAATCCTATGTTTTATGCAAGGAGCAAGCACATAGAGGTCAACTACCATTATGTAAGGGAGAAGGTATTGAGCAAAGATGTGGAGATAAAGTTCATCAGAACCAAAGAGCAGGTTGCAGATATGTTTACAAAGTTCTTGGATGCTTCTAAACTCAAAGGTTTCAAGGATGTGATAAATTTGCAGGACATGGTTGAAGATAACTGCCAAATGAGCTTGAGGGGGAGTGTTGAAGATAAATGTACAAGCTCATTTTCACATGCGTTATGTTTGGATAAATTTACCAAATATAAAGATAAAGGAAAAGAAGAGAAAAGAAAAAAAAAAGAAAAGAAAAAGTCTAGTCAAAATTCATGATGAGTAAAAGATACAATATCTGCCTTGTAGTCAGTGGCATGTAGTGGGCAAAGTGGTGAGTTAAGAAGGAGGCACAAACTTCTTCACATGCTCATTGGTTATAAAATTGGATTAGGAGCATGTTCTAAACAAGGAGAGAAAGAGGCAAGAGCTCCCAATAGCCAGATCTAGTCATTTTGTCATTTTGTCTTCCCATAGACTCCTTCCAACCGCATGTCATTTTGTACATAGCTCTATTGTGAAGCTCATATTGCAGTGTATATGTAACCATTTCTTGTGTTTAAACACTCATTGGAAAGATTATTGTAGACATTTCCTATATCCCAAATATCACGTTCAAAGCTTATACATTATGTGAGATATCAGTCAAAGAGTGAAGTCCAGTTTTTTAGCATACCTATGTAGACAGGTAGTCTATTTTGGTAAGTTATGTTTTCCAATCAAAACTTGTCCAAATTGTTTAGTTTTTATCTTGCTGGAAAGCACTTTGAATATAATTTCTCTATACCAAATATCTCATTCAAAAAAATTATATTCTCGGAGATATCCATCAGAAAATGAAGTCCAAGTTTTTAGTATACTTGTGTGTGAAGGTGGTCTATTTTGGTCACTTGAATTTCCTGACCAAAACTCATCCAAATTACTTGATTTTTAGCTTGTTAGAAATCTATTTGTGTGCACTGACCATCTCAAATATCTTCCTTAAAAGATATATACTCAGGGAGTTATCAGTCTGAGAGTGAAGTTCAATTCTTCAGCATACTTATGTGGACAGGTAGTTCATCTTCGTCAGTTGCGTTTCCTGACCAAAATTTGTCAAAATTAAGTCATTCATAGCTTGTTAGAAATCTCTCTTTGTCTACTTTGATTGACTAAAGGCACAAATCCATTTGAGTTTTGTATTGAGAGCAGCAATCTATCTAAGGTGCAATTGTTTGTCCAAGTGCTAGACATACAAGGGTTCACTACACGTATTCGTTGTGCATAGGAGAACTCATTCTCCGCATGTGTGTCTCTGTGTGTGTGTGTATGCACATATTTGTATGTACATGCATGTCTATGTATGTGTGTGTGTACACATGTATGTGAGTATATGCATATGTGTGTGTATGTATGTATGTATGTATGTATGTATGTATGTATAACAGTATACATACATATACACACTCACACATACATATATACACACACAGTAAGTGTGTGTGTGTGTGTGTGTGTGTGTATATATATATATATATATGTGTGTGTGTGTGTGTGTGTGTGTGTGTGTGTGTGTGTATGTATGTATGTAATATATATATATATATATATATATATATATATATATATATATATATTACATACATACATACATACATACACACACACACACACACACACACACATATATATATATATATATATATATATATATATATATATATATATATATATATATATATATATATATATATATATACATATATACATATATATATATATATATATGTGTGTGTGTGTGTGTGTAAATGTGTGTAAATGTGTGTGTAAGTGTGTGTGTGTGTGTGTGTGTATATGTGTCTATATGTGTATGTGTGTCTATGTGTCTATGTATGTATGTATGTAGGTATATATATATATATATATATATATATATATATATATATATATATATATATATATATATATATATATATATATATATATATATATAGATATGTGTGTGTGTGTGTGTCTATGTGTGTATATACGTGTGTATGTGTATATGTGTGTGTGTGTATGCATGTGTATCTGTGTGTATGTGTGTGTGTCTATGTGTGTATGTGTGTGTGTCTATGTGTGTATGTGTGTGTCTATGTGTGTCCATACATGTGTATGTATATATATGTGTGTATGCATGTGTATGCATGTGTATGTGTGTGTGTATATGTGTGTATGTGTGTGTATGTGTGTGTATGTGTGTATGTGTGTGTATGTGTGTGTATGTGTGTGTATGTGTGTGTATGTGTGTGTGTGTGTGTGCATGTGTGTATGTGTCTATGTGTTTATGTGTGTGTGTGTGTATGTGTGTGTTTATGTGTGTGTGTGTGTCTATGTGTGTATGTGTGTGTGTCTATGTGTCTATGTGTCTATGTGTCTATGTGTCTATGTGTCTATGTGTGTGTGTCTATGTGTGAATATATGTGTGTGTATGCATGTGTATCTGTGTGATTAAATCTCTGTGTATGTGTGTGTGTGTCTATGTGTGTGTATGTGTGTGTATGTTTGTGTGTGTGTCTATGTGTGTATGTGTGTGTGTATATGTGTGTATGTATGTGTGTGTCTATGTGCGTATGTATGTGTCTATGCGTGTATATATGTGTGTGTATGCATGTGTATGTGTGTGTGTAACTTTTGTGTGTGTAAATTTGTGTGTATGTGTGTATGTGTCTATGTGTGTGTGTGTGTGTCTATGTGTGTATGTGTGTGTCTATGTGTGTATGTACATGTGTAGGTGTATATATGAGTGTGTATGCATGTGTATGTGTGTGTATAAATGTGTGGATGTGCGTATGTGTGTGTATGTGTGTATGTGTCTATGTGTCTATGTGTGTATGTGTCTATGTGTGTACGTGTGTGTGCATGTGTGTGTGTCTCTATGTGTGTATGTGTGTGTGTCTATGTCTGTATGTGTGTGTCTATGTGTGTATATATGTGTGTGTGTATGCATGTGTATGTGTGTTGAAAATTTGTATGTCTGTGTGTATGTGTCTGTGTCTATGTGTGTATGTGTGTGTGTATGTGTGTGTATGTGTGTGTATGTGTGTGTATGTGTGTGTGTGTGTCTATGTGTGTATGTGTGTGTGTGTCTATGTGTACATTTGTGTATCTATGTGTGTATATATGTGTGTATGTGTATATATGTGTGTATATGCATGTGTATGTGTGTGTGTAAATCTGTGTGTATGTGTCTGTGTAAATCTGTGTGTATGTGTGTGTGTATGTGTGTGTGTATGTGTGTGTATGTGTGTGTATGTGTCTATGTGTGTATGTGTGTGTATGTGTGTGTGTCTATGTGTCTATGTGTGTGAGTGTCTATGTGTGTTTGTGTGTATATACATGTCTTTGTGTATGTATGTGTGTGTATGCATGTGTATGTGTGTGTAAATGTGTGTGTATGTGTGTGTGTATGTGTGTATGTGTGTATGTGTCTATGTCTATATGTGTGTGTATGTGTGTGTGTATGTGTGTGTATGTGTGTGTTTCTATGTCTGTATGTGTGTGTGTGTCTATGTGTGTATGTGTGTGTCTATTTGTGTGTCTATGTGTGTATATATGTGTGTTTGTATGCATGTGTGTGTGTGTAAATGTGTGTGTGTACCTTCACCTCTCTCTCTCTGATAGTCTTGCTGGATGTATGTGCATGTTCTCTCTCTCTCTCTCTTTCTCTCTCTCTCTCTCTCTCTCTCTCTCTCTCTCTCTCTCTCTCTCTCTCTCTCTCTCTCTCTCTCTCTCTCTCTCTCTCTCTCTCTCTCTCTCTCTCTCTCTCTCTCTCTCTCTCCCCTCAATCTCGATGCAAATGTGCAAGTGAATTTTTTTTATGATTCTAGAGCATTGTTCATGTGACACTTAAGCATCACAAGTACTATGCCAATGTCGCTAATAGCATCGTTGATTAGCGATGCTATTTGCGAAAGTGGCCACTAGCATCGCATAAGCGACACTATGCATCACTTATGGCACGGTTCATCTTTTTTTTTAATTAAAAATAGTCGTCGCTTATGCGATGCTCTTTCTAGATGAGGAATTTGAGACTCATGGTTGGGCAAAACTCTTGGCCACCATGGACATTGTTGTCAATGAAGAACAGTGGACACCTCATTGTGATGAGGAGGGTTATGATATCTATGTGTTCATGTGTGAGACCTTGCTGAAAGAATGTGACCCTAGTGATGTCATAGAAGAAGAAGAGGATGACGATGACCTAGAGTCCATTGTGATGGATAGTTGCTTTAACTCAGAGGAGCAATATTTAGAAGACATAGGAGTATTTACCCAAAAATAAGAAGAACCTCTCACAAGCATTAAAACTATAAATTCAAAGGATGGAAGTGAAGGTGGTCAAAAGAAAAAAGACAAGAAAGTAGTGAAACAAGAAGAGGAGGAATCATTGTTCGAAGTGCCAGAAAATTTCAAGAAATATGAAGTTGACAACCGAAAAATTTTGGTCCGAATGCCTAAGAGAGAGGCCATCACAGGAGAAGCATATGATAATAAAGAAAATACCAAAAAAATTTGAAGTGACTATTGAAGAGAACGAAGAGTGATGTATGTACATAGGAGAAGACCTAACTGCAGAAGAAGAAGTAGAGCTTGTTGCTCTATTAAAGGAATATAGGGATGTGTTTTTGTGGAGCTATAGAGACCTCAAGGGGGCTGATTCAAGAATATGCTCTCATACAATTCCCATGACAGTTGATGCAAAGCCCACCAAATAGAAGCCCTACACATATAATGACACTTACGCAACAAAAATAAAAGAAGAAATTGACAGGTTGATTGAAGCTAGATTTATCTATGAGATTGAGCACATTGAATGGGCGTCCCCCATTGTAGTGGTCCCAAGAAGAATGGAAAGTTGCATGTGTGTATTAACCTTA
Source organism: Ceratopteris richardii (assembly GCA_020310875.1). Lineage (NCBI taxonomy): Eukaryota > Viridiplantae > Streptophyta > Polypodiopsida > Polypodiales > Pteridaceae > Ceratopteris > Ceratopteris richardii. Next base: position 111,058,493 of record CM035431.1, read on the forward strand.
AAGAATTTAATGCCGCTATGATAAGAGATAGCTATCCACTCCCAATCACCAAACATTTATTGGAGCGTATTGCAGGCAAGGAAGTCTATAGCTTCCTGGATGGATTTTTAGGTTACATCCAAGTAGCCATTGCCCCAAAAGATCAACACAAAACGGCCTTTGCCACAGAGTGGGGAATCTTTGCATTTTGTGTGATGCCATTTGGGCTCACCAATGCACTTGCAACATTCCAAAGGCTCATGTGTCATGTCTTCAAAGAGTTCTTGCGAAAGAGCTTAGAAGTATATGTGGACGATTTATGTGCCCATTCTCAAGAAAGAAGATACCACATCCCTGAGCTTAGACAAATCTTCAATAAGTGTAGAGAATATCGAGTTTGTCTGAACCTAGAAAAGTCTGTGTTCATGGTACGACAAGGTAAAATCTTAGGTCATATTGTTTTTAAGAATGGAATATAAACAAATGAGGACAAAGTCAGATCTATAGCAGAGTTGTCGAGGCCAAGGAATGTTAGAGGTACAAGCCAAGGAATAGCTAAACCTCTTTATGCTCTAATGACAAATTTTGAGTGGAATGATGAATGTGAAAATTCCTTCAATGAGTTGAAGAGAAGTTTGTGCACAGCACCAATCGTGAGCACTCCGGATTGGAATAAACCATTCCATGTCCATGTAGATGCATCCAATTATGCAATAAAATGTGCGCTATCACAACCCATAGGTCAAGGAAATCTAGATCTACCTATAGCATATGCTAGTAGACAACTAAATGCGGCTGAACAAAACTATACAACAATCGAAAGAGAAGGCTTAGGCATGTTATATGCCGTGAAGAAGTTTAGACACTATCTATTGGCCAACAAGTTCTTCACTCATCATCAAGATTTATTGTATTTGGTCAATAAACCTTGCAATATAGGATGCTTAGTAAGATGGTTTCTGTTACTAATGGAATATGATTTTGAAGTGGTTGTTAGGAAAGGTAGGACCTACCTTAGGGAAGATCACCTTTCTTGCATCACTTCAGGAGAGTCACCGCAAGGAGTGTCTGATAAATTGTATGATGCTTATCTGTTCAATTTAGAAGCTGTTCCTCAATGGGCAAATAAGTTGGTACATGTCCTAACCTTTGGACCTGCAAATAAAAATGTGAAAACGAACAAAGATGAAATTGTAAAATCACAAAAATTTCAAATATTGGTAGAAGGTATGTACAAACAAGATACAGAGGGTGTTTTAGCTTGTTGTGTCAAGGAGGATGAACATAGCAATTGGTTGCAACAAGCTCATGAGGGATTTCTAGGAAATCACTATTCTAAACAACAAACATTGTAGAATCTAAAACGTTTAGGAGTGTATTGGCATAGCATGGACAAAGAAATACATGAATGGATTAAGAGTTGTCCAATGTGCTAGAAGAGACCCCCAGTGGGAGTATGCTACCCTTTATCACGTCTTTAATTCCAGATTGGAGTGCTCCATTGGTAGAATTCATGAGATCCAGAACACTACCCAGTGAGGCTAGTCTAGCAAGAAAACGGACCATGAAGCAAGAGGCTCAAGACTACGCCTTAGTAGGAGACAACCTATATTGAAGAGGCAAAGATGGTTACTTAAGACTTTGCATTCACGAATCAGACTATTTGAAAGTCTTAGAAACTACACATAGCAGTGTTGCAAGTGGAAACTTTAGTCGTGATCAAGTAATTAAGACCATCCTATTCTCAGGACTTTGGTGGCCACTCTTCATATGGATGCACATACCTACATGAAGAAGTGTGACACATGTCAACATGCACAATATACGATTAGAAAAGATGAGATGCCTTTGAGGCCAATGATGGGAGGATGCACATTCTCTAAGTGGGGTATAGAATTTGTAGGTCCTATCAACCTCCCAGCTAGAAACTCCCATGCAAAGTACATTATTGTAGTCATAAATCACCTTACAAAGTGGGTAGAAGTAAAAGCCATGACAAAGAATGATGCTCAAATGATAGCTAAGTTCTTATTCGAGAGAGTGTTCACCAGATATGGGTTACCAATAGAGTTAGTAAGTGATAGAGGTACACACTTCTTGAACGAAGTCATTGAAATCCTTCTCCAAGAATTCTTGGTGATACATAAGAAGTCTTTCCCCTATCATCCACAAGCTAACGAACAATCCAAGAACACAAATAAGATCCTATGTAATGTATTGAAAAAATTGGTAAATAATAAATGCTCTGATTGGGAAAAGCAACTTCATCATGCTATTTGGGCTTATCGAGTTGCCTACAAAACAGTACTCAATGCCACCCCATTTTAGATGGTCTTCGGACAGTATGTTGTGCTACCATTATACTTCCTGATTTCGACCTTAAAAGTAGCACAAGAGCATGAGTAGAATGTCCATGAGTTGTCCACTAGGATCTTTGATCTATAACGCTTAGGTGAGACAAGGCGACGAGCAACAACAGGCATCTATGCTATAAACAAAAGACAAAAAGTATACTTTGATGCACACATCAAGGATAAAGGAGTGAAAGAGGGAGACCTAGTGTTGGTTTAACCAGTAAAGTAGCATGCCCATAAATTCGAGAAATGAGGATATCGACCCATGATCATTAATAGAATTTCCACTAGTGGTGCGGTTCAATTGGCAACTCTAGGAGGTAACATCTTGCCAAACTATATAAGTGGATGTCAAGTCAAGCTATATCAACAACCTCTTATCGAGGATATGCTAAGGAGACTCAACACTCCTAAGAAGCAAAAAAAGGAAGATTTAAGGGTTCGTGAAGAGGCACAGGTAGAGGCTAGAGAGTGTATTAGAAGAATAAAGTTACGGCAACTAGGCCTAGATGTCAACCCGGAAGCCCCAAGATATCACATGGCCATGTGCCAAACATCGGATGTGATTGCTTCATGAGTAATTGACCGACGACCTTTTTGTGATAATAGAGATAGGACATGGCAAGATGTAAGGACTTTACGAGCCTTGATTGATTCAGGTGAAGCAACTAGTGTAGTTAGATTTTCATATTGTCAAGATCTGCAATTGAGCATCAATCTGATAGAAGCCTACCTCATAGGTTTCAGAGGTGTGGAAACCCCTTGTTTGGGTGAGGTGGAGCTTCCCATCTACCTTCAGGATGTCCCAATGTCAGTCAAAGCTTCAAGACTAATCTTTGAGAAGAAGATGTGTGTACCAACAGCTCTATAATCCAGAAGGACTCCCTCATGGAAGAACAATCTCAAAGGCAAGTGGAGGTGAGTGGACCTCTCTCTTTTTTTTAAGACTAATGCAACCATAGTAGTGCCACCACAAAGGCAAGCAAAACAGCACAAGACAACCACTATATCAAATAGACAAACAAAATTCAAGTAGAAAGAACCTCCGGGCATGAAGCAGATCTAGGTACGAAAAGGAGAGCAACCACTAGCTTTGCCACAACAATTCCCATCGAGGCAAGCCAACCATGCCAAAAGAAGATCCAAGCAACAAGGACAAGCTCAACCATAAGGTCTCCGACAAATTTGTGTACCCAAGCGATAGCTGATCACAATAACGTACAAATTTGGGTGCCTACGAAATTAGTCATAGCTCAACAAGGACAATTACACATGTGGGTACCATACACATACACATACACACACATATACACATACACATACACATGCATACACATACACAAAAGCATCCACGAAGAGGGAAAGTGATCCTCTTGAATATGTAAGATTGAAAGAACTATATTCAAAAGAAGAAAAACTATAGGATATTTGCAATGATAGTGACGATGATATGGTGGATTTTATTGAGGATTGATATTAAAATTACAACAAAGGAGTTCACATACACATACATACACATACACATACATACACATACATACACATACACATACATACACATACATATACATACACACCCATACACATAAGTGCATACAGATATATACACATACATATGCATACACACATACACACACATACACATACATACACATACACACACATACACATACACATACACATACACATGCATACACACATACACACACATACACACACATACACACATACACATACACATATGCATACACACACACACACATATATATACATATATATATATATATATATATATATATATATATATATATATATATATATATATATATATATATATTTATAATAATTTTTCATGAACTTGCAGGATACTACTTGAGAAGCTTTTACCCAGAAACAATATTCTTTCCACATCCCATGGTGAAATGAAGAAGATGACCAATAGTCTTGGTATAAATTATCATTGTATACATGCATGCCTGAATGATTGTATTTTATATAGAGGTGAATATACAGACTCTTTTATATTTCAAAAATGCCAATCTCCTCGATATAAAGAGAATGAAGGTGAAATTCTAAAGAAGGAATTGAGACATTTTCATTGGCTCCATGAATTAAACATATGTTTCAAAGCCCAAATCATAAAAGTAGTGATGGAATAATGAGAATTCTAACAAATAGTGCAACTTTTCAACACATTTATTGTAGATGGCATGGTTTTGCACAAGAGCCCATGCAATCTAAAGTTAGGTGTTGCATTAGATGTGGTTAATCCATTTTCAATGAAATCTAGTAAACGGTCCACATGGCCAATGGTAGTCATCAACTATAGTCTCCTGCCATACCTTAGCATTAAAAAAGAACATTTAATGCTTTCACTTTAACCCCAAGATGAAAACAAGTTAAAAATATGAATGTATATCTTGCTTCTCTCATTGATGAACTTCAAGAGTTATGGAGAGGTATTAATATCATTGATGTATCAAAAAGCATTGATCAAAGACAAATTATGCTATGTGGAATTATGGCTTGGACTGTACATGATTTTCTAGGATATAGCTTCTATTCAGGTAATGATATAATTTTTTTATTTAATATATATACATCATTATGCGAGTTAAGGTAATTGTATTTTTATGATTTCAATGCATGCAAGAATATCTACTAAGTGATACAAGACTTTTCGTTACTATGTTGATTGGTTGAGATCAATTTATAGTAAGAATCTAGATAAATATATATATCTTTGACATCGATGATTCTTGATTGACAATCATCCATTGCAACACAAAAGAAAAGTGATACATTTTAATGGAAAGATTCAAACAGGTTAGTGTCCAAAATCAATGACACCTATGGATTGGTATCTAAAATGGATAGAAGGGTCTCTTATAGATCCATAGTCCAAAATCTTCACTAAGGATGAATTTGATGACAATGTGAAGGTTAGAGCTAAGGGAAAACCATCACTAGTAGATAACATGTCAAATTTAAGAATGTCCTATGCATATATTTAAGAATGTTCATTTTTCATTATGGCAACATCTTGTTGGATTAAAAGACACAACATTAAAAAATGATTTAAAAGATCAAAATGAAAAACAAAGTTATGGACAATTTATGATAAAACCTGATAGGAAACAAACTATGAACCTGCTCCTTGGGTACTTACAACAAAAGAGATGCAAACTATCAATGACAGGATTTAGTCGATTCCAACACCTATAGTATATGGAGCATCTTTCCAAAACATGTTTACTTTGGATGACAATAGCTTATCTAAGTTAAAAACATATGATTGAAATAACTTTCTGAAGCACATTTTACCTCTTGTGATCGATGGATGTGCAACAAAAGGAGTAAAAGATGTGTCTATTATCTTGGATTGCTTACAAGGTGATTATCAGTCTTTTATTTTTAGAATAAATCCCACAAAAGAAACATGAATGTAGAGAGCTTCTATGTCTGATGGAGAAAGAGCATTCAACTTCATTCTTTGATAATTTGGTTTATTTATTGATCCATCTCGTGGATGAAATAGAGATTTTTGGAGTTGCTCGATGGATGTTTTGGGCCGATCAATATATGGGCATACTAAAAGGTTATGTGCAACAAAGAGCAAACGCAGAAGGATCCATAGCAAAGGGATGGATGCTTGAGGAGTGCATGTTATGTCAGTGAATATCTTGAAAGAGTTGATGAAGAAACTTCATGTCCATAGACTAACGAGTCTTTTTCAAAATTGACAAATGAGGTATTATCGTGTGAGGAAGAGCCATTTCAATTTGCAATGCACAAAAAAGTGATATCTCTACTTTTATTGCATATAATAGTGAATGCATGCAAGCATTCGTTAATGATTATGAACAAGAACTTCAAACTTTGAAGTAGAAGATGGAGAAACAAAAGATATAGGTGTAATCTCGACACTAATAAGAATATAGATATATCTTCTTTCACAAATCGGCTATATACTCATATGCAATGAGAAAATGCAAAAAATTGCCATCTCAGATGAGCAAAATGAGTTAATGATAGCTTATGAAAAAAAGGCAATTTTTTTCTACTAATGTTTTATTCTTGCACATATATTTATATTAGTTTCTCTTCCAATAATTTACTTATTATCACAAGCATCAATGTACACAAATATGTGGGCTTATGAATAACACATCAGAATCAAAGTTATTGATTCTTGCATAAAACAGAGGATTCTAGCATTGTTGTTGTTGATATATTTTGGTAGTGATGTGTTGTGAACACACTAGGAACAACAAGGCTCTTTTTTCCCTCTTTAGGAGTTTTTTTTTCCTCGAGCTTGTATATACGCCTATAATCCTAATGAGTCACTTATCTTTGTATAATCTCTTTGTAATACATTTAGTATTGTTGGAGTTTGAAGTCTACAAAAGCACGTGAACAGCACAAGGAAGAAGAAGAAGCTTGCAACACAACACACAATATTGAATGTATTACCACTAGAATATACGAAGATAAGTAACTCGTTAGGGTTATAGGCATATATAAAAGCAAGGGAAAACCCTCCTAAAGCGGGAAAAAAGTGCCCCAATGGTCTTAGTGTGTTCATACACATCACTAACTAAATATATCAACAGATCCCCCCTGGGAGTGATGCGGTGAACAAGGAGCTGGCGTTCATGTATAAGGAAGTGTCAAGCTATGTAGAATCAATCCACAAAAGGAAGTAAGCCCAAAGCTTTGCAAAAAGCTTCAAACTTCTCCTTAGGTAGAGCCTTTGTGAAAAGGTCTGCAATGTTCTGTTGTGTGGGTAAATATGCCAAATTGATCTCTCTAGTAGAGACCTCTCCCTGACATAATGATAGTGCACATCAATGTGCTTAGTGCGAGCATGGAACAATGGGTTCCTCGCAACTTCCAATGCACTCTGACTATCAGTGAAGATAGTTGTGGCAAAAGACTGACCAATACCCAAATTAGCCATAAGGCATCTGAGCCACACACACTCAATAGTCAGTGTGAAAGCTTCCCTATACTCAGCCTCACAACTGGAAGTGGCCACAGTAGGCTGCTTCTTGCGTAACCAAGATGTGCATCAGCTACCAAGCATGAAGCAAAAACCATTGGTGGACACACAGGTGTCATAGCAACCAGCCTAGTCAGAGTCAAAAGAAGCATGTAAATCTGGCAGTAGTGATTCCCCCTTGGGATAAAACAATCCAAGTATCCAGGTACCACTCAAGTAGCGAAAGATTAGCTTAACTGCCTGCCAATGCTTGACACCTAGGCAATGCATAAATATGCCCATCTGTGAGACAACAAGCTGAATATCTAACCGAGTAATGCATAAGTAAATCAAGCATCCAACAACCTGCTACTAGAGAACATCAACAAATGCATCTCTAGCATCATGAAGACTCAATCATAAACTTGTCTCCATAGGTGGCAATAGGTTTGCAATCTTCAAGGCCAAAACATTGCAATAATGTGTCAATATATTTCTTTTGACACAGCGCTATTATGCCATCAACTTGCATAAACTAGATGCCTAAATAATGATGCAAATGAACCAAATTTGACATCTCAAATGAGGCATGCAGATCAACCTTGAAATCAGCAATATGCTTCTCATGAGGACCAGTGAGCAGCATGTCATCAACATGCACAACAATGATCAGAAGCACATCATTAGCACGCTTAATATATAAGGTGCTTTCAGTTGGAGTTCTCAAAACCATGTGCAATCTAATAGGCATGTATCTTTTCATACCAAGCACATGGTGCTTGCTTCAAACCATATAATGCCTTCTTCAACCTGCACACTTAGTTTTCATGCCCTTTTTACACAAAGCCACAGGGCTGAAAAACATACACTTCTTCATGCAAGTGACCCTTTAGAAATGTAGTTTTAATTTCGAACTAATGTACATTCCAACCATGATGAGCTGCAAGTGCACATATGCTATGAACAATAGTCATTCGACAAGTAGGAGCAAAGGGCTCATCAAAGTCAATGCCTCTTTCCTAAACATAACCCTTCGCAACAAGCCTAGCCTTATACTTGTCAAGTGTTCCATCGCGATTAGGCTTAGGCTTGTATACCCACTTAGTGCCAATGGCCTTCTTCCCAAGAGGCAAGTCACAAAAAGGCCAAGTACCATTTTTCATTATAGCACCATATTTAGATTGCATAGAAGCCATCCAATTTTTTGAATTTTGTTTTCCATCAAATGAAACAGACTCATTCTCATCAGAGAGACTAGAGGCAGCCATAGCATAGCAATCTCATGCAAAAGAAGCACTATGAGAGCGTGAATGAGTACATAATGACAAAGGTGCATCTAATTTGTTGTCATGCAAAGTCTACACCAACCATTTTTGCATAGTTTTTGCCTCTTGAATGCAATCAAATAGGCATGTATATTTTCATACCATGCACGTGGTGCTTGCTTTAAACCATATAATGCCTTCTTTAACTTGCACACCTAGTTTTCATGCCCTTTCTGCACAAAGCCACGGGGCTGAAAAATATACACTTCTTCATGCAAGTCACCATTCAAAAATGCAGTTTTAATGTCCAATTGATGTACATTCCAAGCATGATGATCTGCAAGTGCCCAGATGCTATGAATAGTAGTCATTCAGCATGTAGGTGCAAAGGTCTCATCAAAATCAATGCCTCTTTCCTATGCATAACCCTTTGCAACAAGCCTAGCCTTATACCTGTGAATTGTTCCATCAAGTTTATGCTTCAAATTGTATATCCACTTAGTGCCAATGGCCTTCTTGTCAGGAGGCAAGCCACATAAAGACCAAGTACCATTTTTCATGATAGCATCATATTCAAATTGCATTGCATCCATCCAATGTTCAGAATTTTGTGTTTCATCAAATGAAACACAAAATCTCATCACAGAGACTAGAGGCAGCAATAGCATAGCAATCTGATGCAAAAGAGGCACTATGAGAGCCTGAATGAGTACGGTATGACAAAGATGCATCTAATTTTCTATCACGCAAAGTCTGCACCAACCATTTTAGCATATTTTTGTCTCCTCAAGATCAACTCTCTCATCAACAAGTGCATCACGTAAATCTGCATTAGAAATAGAATGAATGCATCATCACATCAAACCTGTAAAGGCTAAGAAGTCACCTCATTAGGACCATCACTAGACTGTCCACCTATAAAAAGAGGCATCAAAGTATCATACATGTCTTTGGAGCTAACAAATGTCTCTTTTGTACATGAAAGTAAAGGTTGAATAGCATCTTCCACAAAAACAACATCACGGCTAACCAAAATGTCTTTACTCTGTGGATGATACAGATGATAGCCTTTGCTTTCAAAACTGTACCCAACAAAAATACATTTTAGTGCTTTATCATCCAATTTCCTATGATGTTCTTCAGGCACTAATGCATATGCAAGACAACCAAAAACACACAGATGAGCAAGAGATAGCTTGCAACCATGCCAAGCCTCATATGGAGTGATAGAATGCAATGCTTTAGTGGGACACCTATTAAGTACATATGCTGCACACATAACAGCCTCAAGCCAAAAATTATGTGGTAAAGCTTGACTCTGACTTGTTCTTTCATTCAGCAACTCCATTCTGTTGAGGTCTATACGGCACTATACACTGATGTTTTATCCCACATTCAGCCAAAAATGTATTAAAGTGAGAAGACATATATTCCCCCCCTTGATCAAAATGGAGGGTGCCCATTTTACATGCTGACAGATGTTCAGGCAAAACCAAAAATTGTTTGAAGCACATAAACACTTCGGACTTTGCTTTGAGTGGATATACTCTACTAAATTTGTAAAAATGGTCAACTTTTGAAATAGTTGACTAAATTTGTAAAAATGGGCAACTTTGAAACTAGTCGACTGAATTTGTAAAAACTAGGCAACTTTGTAAAAATAGGTCGATTGAATTTAGTCAACTTGGGAGATGGGTCATTTGGAAAAGTAGGCAACTTGGGTAATTTTGAAAATGGGCAACTAGAAAAATAGGCACCTTGGGAAAGCTGTTGATTCCTCCCTTGTTGATGAATCCTCTTTGTTTTCTCCATCTTAGTCCTCTTTGCTTCTTCTGATCTTGCTCAAAACCAAGATAACTCCTTGCCTCCTTTCTTGCCATCTCATAAAAGTAAAAAGGATAAAAATACATCATTCTAACAAAGTACCTCTCTACAAATCCTAGTACATGAATCATGCTCTTAGCAAAGTGCGAGAGTGTAGGACCTTGTACTCTTGAAGACAAGACAAGCTTCACTTGCATACAATGAGCTTTATATAGCTCACTTGGTTTCAACTCTCTAATGAGCTCCCTTCTCTTGGGTAAAATGTGATTTATATAGCTCACTTATGAGGTGAAGGGTAAGAGATATCTTTGATATGTTGTGTACCTAGTGGTGTGGATGCTTTGTGTGGTTCAGAAAGTCTGGTCTAACTGACAAGTGCTAAATTTGCCAAGGTAGTTGAAGCCGTCACCAAAGGTCCACTCTAGACTTACTCAACCAAATTGTTAATATGGACCATGGCCCACTGGTTGCACTACAGACTTGCTGGACTGAGGTGGTCCATAGTTGAGGATGAATGGCTGAGCCATAGTCTGCTGGACTTCATGGTCCAGGAGAGTGGCTGGACAGAGAAACATGACTTGGCCAAAACGATAAACTATGGTCCACTGGTCCACTTGGCTTCCCTACTACCTAGGTTTTTTTTTTTTTTCTCCCCCCCCCCCCTTCTTTTTTTCTTTCCATATTCTTCTTTCTAATAACGTGATTCCCTTACAATTACATTTGTGAAAATGTAAACATACTTATCAAAATAGACATCTACACTTGTCTAGAAATAGGTTCTCCATGAAGTGACAAGCTTGCGTTATCCCGATCCTCTAGATAATTAACAATTTGTTTGTAGCTTCTGAATCTGTCTAGAAACTTGTATAGTGTGTGTCTGACTACTTCATCCAAGACATGCTCTGTGAACGGCTGCGAAAACCCATCCTGAATCGTGACCTTGTTCAAGGCCCAAAAGTCAACACATTATGATCTTTCTTGCATCTTTCTTTGGCATAATTACCATTGCTGAAAGCCACTTAAGTGTTCACTCCAGACAACAATACTTGCCTTTTCCGACTTAGTTAACTTTGTTTGAATCTTGTCAACATATTTGGCATTTAGTCTGCATAGGTGAAGCATCTTCTACCCAGGGTACCTTATTGTAGAATAGTGAATTCTTGATGGTTCTTTGGGGAGTGCAGTATGCACATTCCCTGGATATTCACTTTAATTCTAGAACACTTCAATACATACACACAGCAAACTTAAGAATCCAACTACACTGCATATGTTCACACACTCAGAGAGGTTTGGATAGAAGAAGGAACAGATACGAGTACAGAGAATGCAATGCATTTCCTTCCAGAACAGATGATGGCATACAACTCTCAGTTAAGATGGCAGAGAAGAGTCTCTCCTTACAACCCAAACCTCATGCAAACCTCTACACCAGCGCCTACTGGTAGGGACTTCCTTGCTGGACTAGGAGGATTCTCTGTCACAATGAGAAGATGAGTAGGCTATGAGGGTAGACAGGGTCACAACTGGTCCAGAATGCATGTGTACAAGCATCTCTCTCTATGTCCAGCATGAGTGGGCACCTCCTTATATAGCCCTTGGCTTGGACCTGGAAGACTTAGATTTGAGCAGCCTGTCCATCAGCCACCTTGGTCAGGAGATGAGTGGTGGCCTGGGCTGGGCAGTTGCCACTGCTCAGAGGAGGTGCCCAGGCAGTCACGTGGGCAAGTGGATGGTGGTCAAAGCCTACACTTGATGGTGGTTAAAGCCTACACTGGGTGGTGATCCAAGTTTGGTGGTATAACTGGGTAGTGGTCCAAGTCTGCAGAAGAGCTTGGTGCCCACCCTGTAGTTGTGCAAAAGTTGTTGGTCCACCTATGTGTACCAACAACTTGACTGACTTGTTGGTAGACTCTTTTTCATGGCCTTGCTTGTTGCCTTGCTTCGTTTCGCCTTCCTTTTACGTTCTTGCCTTTTCTCACTTAGTCTATGTCCTCAAAAAAAAATTTTGCCTACAAGTTGCCCACCACTAAAGTCATTTCTGTCCCAGCGAAGAACGCACACTGAACTCTCCTTTTTTTTTTCTATTTTAAAAAATCACTGACTGATCTCCAACATTGTGGCTCTATTCTAAAATGGGAGAAGGTTACACAGAACATCCAATAGCCATTTCACTCTAAGCTGGGTGTAGTGACATTGGAGCAATGTTATCCTCACACATGATTCTGTCCTAGACATCCATCTCAGCTATAGCACAAAAAAAACTACTTAACATACCTTCTTGTAGCATAAGGGTGCCAGTTAGGCAAGCAAGACCGACAAGTGATAAGCAGATGAAAAGGTTATCAGGAACATAAAAAGGCATGAAACAAAGTCCATTGCGACTGCAACATCTGCTCAAGAGCAGAAGAGTGATAACTCCACGTAGAACATGCTGGTGGCCAGATATTATGGAGACTGTTCCATGATAGTTCAGATGCAATAGCTGCTGAAGAAGAGGACGATATCCTCAAAAATGCAAGAATATGATCAAATACATATAATGAAGCACCCAACCAGTGATGATAGAACACAGATGGTAGTTCTCCCCCGTGTGAGCAAAACTAGCTGCCTGCTGGAGTACAGAAAGTTAGCAGGTTGAGAGCAACAAGATAGTTATACGCCTGATAGTCACTGAATTTCACATAAAACGTACTGCCTGCTGCAATTCACTTCTTACTGGTCGAAACAATCACTGAAAAAAGATAGCAACACCAGACCTTAAACACATGGCTAGTTTCCTCATGAGGGGTGACTGGGATGTATAATATGATGAGCCAGAAAAGGTTAACCCACCCCTGGCAGTAAACTACAGTCTCACTACGGGCTTCCATGTGCATTTCAGTGTCCTGTGCTTTCCCTACTCCAGGTTAGTTATACATACTAGAGTTTCCTGTAAGCCTCTGAGCAATGAGCATCAATGCTGTTTAACCTTTCAGCTTCATTTACTTTAAATTCCTCTTTTGCAGAGACCATCCATTAACAGAAGAATGTTCTGATCTATACTTCTCAGCTGTCATTGATGGAATCAAATAATCAAGCAAAGTCTCTTGGATGTCAGGATTCTTAGCAGTACCTCTATATATAACCTGTGCTGGCACACCCTTGATACCCATTAAATGATGACGTTTAGCTTCTGGTTCTGACTCTCGAGAAAGGAGACAGAATCCTTGCACAGAGTTATTTAATGATAAAGATTCATATGATTGATCTTTTATCGAAACACCTTGCATGTACGCAGGGTCCATGACATCGCTTGCATGTGCAGAACATGTTTTATATTCTGAGATGGCTGAAACTGGAGGTGATGTTTCTTGTTCATAGCTGCCACTCGTACCATTTACAGGCAAGGATTCATACGTTTTTCCATCTTAAAGGAAGGAGAAAGTTGCCCATCTTGAAGGAGAGGAAGTTGCGCAAGAGGTGGTTCCCTATCAGCTTAGAAGACTCAATCTGGGGGCTCACTCATGCTCTATTAGACGGACGCGTCATCCTTCACACGGCAGCCGGAGAGAACCTCATCCTGCAAACCGGACAGAGCAGAAGCTCTACAGGTTTCCATAGCCCTACACAAAATACAAGAAGCCTTGGGAGAGGTAGCTTCAGGCGGATTGCAGGCAAAGTCCTCTGGTGCTCTCTGTGCACACACACAATTGGCAGTCTTTGTGCTCTAAGGGCAGCCATGCCATAGAAGGAACAAGTGCAACCTTCAATAGTTATTTACAATTCTTTCTCAACTACAGCTCCTGCACGCAGGAGGGGGGTGGGGGGGGAGAGAGAGAGAGAGAGAGAGAGAGAGAGAGAGAGAGGGAGAGAGAGAGAGAGTGATATTAACATCTTCCGAAGGCCAAGCTTGGCCTATGAGACAAAACCATGTACAGCTGTAGTAACCCCTGTGTAGAAAATAAAACGGAATAGTACTCGCTACACAAAACTGTGTAGACTGAAAAAGGCTGGAAACAACCACAAGATAGTGTACCGGGTGATGGAGAGGTAGTTGGGATAATGTACTGGTGCGTGAGGAGATGTGGCTCTAACTCTGCAAATAATGGCCACCTAATACATGGGGGCCCCATGATGGGAGTGAATATGTATATCTTGACTACAGATAATGGGTGGAGGTGAGTGGAGTATGTGGTACATCGGCGGCCGTTTGAGTGCCTCCTGAAGGAAGGCTACGTGGGTGGTGGTGGTGCACTTGTGCTCCATCATGTGGTCATGGGCTATTATGATGCATGAGATATCCTCCTCGTATCCTCCTCGTATAGTCGTGGTCGTCCGTATCCAGCCCTATGTGGTCGACGTCGGACTCTTTGTGCCGCTGCCTGCCCAAGAGTGAGCCCTATGCCTCTGGAAGGCGGGCCCATCGGATGTTGCCCATCTCGCTGAAAGAATTGAGTAAATGGTCTGTTGGAATATGAGGGCTGTAGTGACAGCTCTCGTCTCTCATATGATGTCATGACGAAACGTCCCAATCTCCACTGGTCTTCAATGGTCTGCAAAAGTCATCTAGACCATGTAGATGATGTTGTAGACCTTCTGCGACTGTGAAACCAGTACAATATCATCAGCATATAAAAGAATATGGACCGTGGAGGCACCTACCTCAATGCCTTCACCCCCCTGCTGCTGTATGTAGTCCACTATCTCATCAATGTATGTAGTCCACTATCTCATCAATGTGCTAGCAAGTGGATGAGATAAACCCCCCGGACATCTCACTCTACCATATACTCTCTCGTATAAGGTGTAGATTCCCCATATCATCTCCTCCGGAGCTCCGATATCAAATAGTCGTCTGAAGAGTCGTTCCCTGGGAAAGTAAAAACACCCTAGCTACTGGTGATGGAGGTGGGTGTAGTATGTGGTACATCGGTGGTGGTCTGAGTGCCTCCTGAAGGAAGACAACCCAGGGGGTGGTGGTATGCCTATGCTCCATCATGTGGTCGTAGGTTGTCCTGATGTGTGAGATATCCTCCTCATATAGTCGTGGTCGACGATATCCGCCCATGCGTGGTCGGCGCCGAGCTCTCTGTGCTTCTGCCTGGTGGAGCGTGAGCCCTATAGATGGACCTCTCTGATGTAGCTCAGCTCGCTGAAAGAACTAGGTAATAGTCTATTGGGTACTCACCCGTGGCTGATGTGTGGGCTGTAGTGACCGCTCTCGCCTCTCGTATGCTTCTGTGAGAAAGCGTCCCAAGCGTTGCTGGTCTCCCATAGTCATAAACAACTGGAGTGACTCCTCTATCTGGAAGTTTGCTCGTAGGTCTAGGTATGCTGGGTATCTGATAACAAAATGCTCCTCACTCTCTACCTCTGTCTCGCATACTGGGCACCACCTCTCCTCACGGGGGACTCCCCTGGACTGACCCCTCTCAATCTAGAGCTGATGTGATGAAACCCGGAGCTTCCCAATGACGACTCGAAGGTGGTGGGGTAGGTATGTCTGCATGTATCTCAGAATCTCGATGAAGCCCTCGTCCAATATATGTAGAAAATGCTCCCGGTAATAGAGCATTTTCGATGTCAATGTATCCCTAGGGCTCACCCATGTCCTCTGTATGTATGCATGCCATATCTCCTGACCAATGACCCTATTCCTCTCTTGATGAGAGAGCGAGTAGGTGGGTGCACACTGCATGTGAGTCGTACTGTAGTGGTGGTAGCCTGTCTATGTCAAAGCCATGGTGGGCCAACCAGTCTCGTGTCTGTGCATACCATGAGGAGGTGTCGCCTGCTAATGCCATATCACATGATGCCTGGAAGGCACGGTAGGCAATGCTCTCAGTATCCATGCTCCGGAGTTTGTGTAATAGGCATACTATCTGGAATAGTGCCTCAACTAGCATCGGTGGTGTAGCGAGCTCTGCTCTAATGATATCATGTGGTACGGAAGGCTTGCTACGGATAAGTCTGGCAATCATGAGGATATGTGGCCTCTCTAACGCTGTCCAATCATGAGGATCTGTGGCCTCTCTAATGTTGTCCATACTGAGAGAGAGAGAGAGAGAGTTTTTACATCTATTAGGAGGCCGAACTCAGCCTATGAGACAAATCAACGTACATGGGTGTGTCTTCTATCAATCGGAAAAGATTAAAGTGCTTAAAAAACTGGTAAAGCGAATAAAAATCTCCATAGTTTGCATGTGGGGATGCCATGAAAGTAGGGGAGGGTATGGAGGGCTATATCCATGGTAGTCTATATGCAAAAGGGTAGTACAAGCATGAGAATGCAAATGACCGACTAACTAGCTCCATCCTATACTAGTGGATGGGTGTTACATAGGTGGAGGTGGATCAAGGGCTGCCTTGATGGCTGCAACGGGATCAACCATCATCTGGAATCCGTCTCTCCTCCATGACGCGATGATCACGAGCTTGGAACTCTACAATCTAGTGTCGGTGAAGCCTCGGGACCCGATATCCTATAGCACGGGATCGTCTCCTAGCTTGAGAGGTCTGAGCTAGTTGAAAACTCACCTGAAGAGTCACCCCTCTTGGTGTGTGAGATGAGGGGGGAGGGCTGTTGCACGTCACAGAACAAAGAAGTAAGTGAGCCGACTCTCTCTCCCCCTCTCTCGCCTCGTACCCTCGGTTGGAGTAGGGAATCTCTGTGACTTTGTATCTCTAGTAAGAATCACCCCAACTGTCACTAATCTCTAGAGTCCATGATCTCTCGGAGGGTAGGCTGCCCTGCAAACAAAGTCTCATATCTGCCTTTGAAGTCATCATATGCCCTACATTTGCATACGAAGTGCTCCTCATCATCCTTCTCTACTCTGCATATCCAGCATATCCGCTCCTCTTTGGGAACGTGTGGCTCGTCCCATCTCAATCTCTCGCCGGCGTGATGAGATCCTCAACTTGCCAATCACCACCCTCGAGCTCTGAGGCATGTAAATATCCATGTAGCGTGGTCACTGGATGAAACCATATGCTAGTATGTCTAAGTCTCAGTAGTGTGATAGTCTCGATCCCATATGTGGTGTGAGCCATGTCTGACTAATGTAGAGCTTCCAGAGATCTTGTATGAGCAAAGCGTTCCTCTCACTACGAGACAGGTGGATGTGAGGTGAGTACGGGTCATACTAAAAGGGCAGCAATCTGCCCATATCAAGTCCATGACTATCAAACTAGGCTTTAACCTGAGTGTACCAAGCACTCTCATATCTTGACATCTGTATAGATGCCTCAAATGCTATGTGTGTAAGTCTTTCTGTAGGGAGCTCCCTCATCCTCTAAATAAAGAGGATAGTCTAGTCTGGAATAGTGCATCTACTGCCATAGGTGGTGTATCTAGCTCTCCTCTGATGATGTCATGTGGCACTAATTGTTCTCGCCAAATAGTCACGAGATCATAGTACTTGTGGCCTCTCGATCGCACTCCACTAGGGACTCTGAGACTTGGGGCCCAAACTGTCACAACATACATCATAGCTCGTCTGCTAATCTTCTTTCTAGATATAACATGGAACAGTGTCTCTCCGTATCGACAGAACTTGATTCAAATATCAAGCTCACATAAATGGACTCTTCATCACTAGTGGATGTACATGCTTATCAGTAGCTTGTTGGCTCTTTACTTTAGTTGGCCGACATGAGACTAGATATTGCTTATGAAGTTGGTTTACTCAGTGAGTTTGCACATCAACCTCGTCAAACACATTAGGATGTTGATGAGAGACTACTACGATACCTTGCCCTCACTTGACATCATATTCTTTGGTACAAAGAGGGCATCAAACTCGCCGGAGATTCAAATTCAGAGTGGGCTATTCAACTTGATTCTCAATGGTCTACTTCGGGATACATATTCTTGCTTGGCTCAAGACCTCTCTCTCTTGGGAAAGTAAGAAACAGCCTAGAGTTGCTCTATCATCCATTGAGGCTGAGTATCGAGCATCCAGCTTTGAAACATGTGAGGCCATCTTACTACAACGTTTTTATCTGACATTGGTATTTTACAGGTTATTCAGACATGCATCTACATCTACAACTAGTCAACCTTGCCATGGCCAAGAATCTAGTGTTCCATGCTCGGACAAAGCACATCAAGATCTTGTACCATTTCACATGCAGGAAGCTCATATCACAAGAGATTACTCTTGAGAAGTATACCTCTCATGAGAACCTGGCATGCATGTTACCTTCAGTTCCGCTTGTGGACCTCTATAGCATTCAGCCACTCCAAAATGGAGCTGCAGAGGTTGTGTTGACGACATGATTACCTCTACCTCATTTCCATTTGTATTCACATGAGTGCATTTTCATTTTATATCCGGGAGACACTCCATTTTCATATTATTTTGGTTGTATCTCATTGTATTTCAATACCTTGCCATTTGCTTCTACGAGTGTATTCATTCTCCTTCAAGGGGAATTAAACACATATGATGTACTTTGGAACCTCCAACTCTATATAAGGACGGCCTCTCCGTCAATGTCAATGGCTAAGGGCTGATGGGTTGGGGGAACATCTCCATGAACAATGAGAAGCAAGAGAGATTGAAGGTGAAGGTGTAGAGGCTGATGCGTATAAGCAGACTCTTCTCTCTTGTGTGCAAGCTTTGGAAAATGGGCTCTATACCAAATTAAAGAGAGGAGACCTTCTCGTATATTTTTTCTATTTTCCATAATTAGAATAATCTCACCTCCTCTATTTTTTCAGCCACCTCCTCAATTTGATTATAAAATTTTTGGAAATTTATAATTTTATCTATTTCACATACCAATTCTCAGCCACAGCTTCATTTACGGTAAAAGGAATGGGTGATAGAGAATTTCTGTACCAAAAATTGGTGAAATGGATCATGGAAAAGGTGCAATGTGGTTGCCACATGGCTCAGTTTGACTGGACTGTTAATTTAGGTACCTTGCTGCCCAAGGAACACATGCAAAAGAGAAACAATGCTCAACTGCCTCATAGATACACTGCCAAGCTGCCTGCTTGCACCTCTAGAGATGCAATCATCCGCCCAATTGAGGGAGGAGCTATGCTCAGGGGCTGATCAACATGAACAGGACACGGATAGAGATGAGGCAGCTTTATTTAGGGAATCAGCCATCTAAGGGAGGGCTGCCTTTCACTACCCCTTTGGTGGCTGCATTCTCTTATCCATGCTGGCCTCCATGCCCAGTGCCTGCTGCCTCTGTGTAGCCTGAAAGGATCAGCATCCAGCCCTTTATTGGGGGCCGCTGAACAGGTTCTCTCTATTTGCAGCCCCACAAGAGTCTCCCAACCTTCAACCACAATCGCAGCAGCGAAGGACCCTTTTTCCTATGATTCTTCTCATCAAAATCTCTTCATCCATGTTTGTTAAGAGGTATCAAGGCAGAATACATCCTCTGTTCCCATTGTTTCTCTGACCCTCATTCCTTTGGGATGGCTGCTCCCACACAGCCCCCTTTTCATGCGCTGCTCACTGTTACCTTGGACCATCATGGGGTAACCTCCCTCCTGCAGTAGGATGGAAGATCCCAGCCATGAGGTTCAGAGACAAGGATGAAGGGTGCCAATCATTCAGCCCTCTACCTGTGCTTTCCAACCACCTGCTTGCCATGTGCTCCTTTTGCTCCTTCCTCTTGCTGGAAGTGTCCCATACCACCCCACGCAAGAGGGTGAGAAGCATGTCAAGCTTAGCCATCCCAACTCCATGAGGTCTGATGATTTTGTGCACGTCGCCTTACCTTCTCCATACAAGCAGAGTGCTTCTCTGATACCAATGTAGATCCTTCATCATCTTCCCGCCTCGACAAGTCAAGACACAAGCCATAATCACAAACATGAAAAGAACGGACATATGACTCACCTTCTCGACATAGAGTCAATATGCGCTCCCCTCCGAGCAGCTTGAGGCACGCAACGGGCAGCCACCTCCAAGAGGCTGGTGTCCCATACCATTAGCCCCCCACCAAGATAGGTGACAAGGCTCTCCCATACAAGGCCAAGAGTCCAATCATGGCAAATGCCACTCATGGTGAACGTCAATCATGGTGAACGCCATTCATGGCAAACATCAATCATGGCAAACACCAGCCATGGAAAATGAGAGGCCCTAAGTCATGTTTATACTATATAGGACTCAAGTGAAATGAACTAGTTCACACTGAACTGGCCGGATCCAATACATACTAGCCGGACACATCTTGGACACACAAACTACAGACACCCATCCAAATGTCCTAAAGGGTGGAGATGTAACGAAAAGAAAGTTACAAGTTTCCTGAATGTTGATGGAAATCCTCTTCTATTGCTTTCTCCTCCTCCTCCTCAAAGATACTAAAAAATAATTCATAAAAATGCATAAAAAATGAGTTAAGTAGGTAGAAGGTACATGGCACGATTTAAAGAAGCCAGTGCATTTTTTAACTCAAAAGTTATTCCTGTTCATACATAGTCCTATGGCGTGATGAAACTTGTCTTATCACAATCCTCTAGATAATTAACAATTTGGTTGTAGCTTCTAAATCCATCTAGAAACTTGTATAGTGTGTGCACGACTACATCCTCAGAGGCATGCTTTATCAGCGGCTACAAAAACCCATCCTAAATAATGACCTTGTTCAAGGCCTGAATGTTAACGCATACTATGATCTTTCTTGCATCTTTCATTGGTGCAATTACCACTGTTGGAAACAACTTATGTATTCACTTTAGACGATGATACTTGCATGTTCCAACTTACTTAGCTTTCTTTTGATATCCTCTCCGCCAAATTTGCATAGGTGAAGCATCTTCTACCAAGGGCACCTAATGTAGTCCAAGCTCCTCTTGAATACATGTGAGATCCTTATATGACCTGGCAAAAGCCCCCTTATAGGTGTAGTATTGAGGGAGAATCCCATAACCACTTGCCAAAAAGACTAGTCGAGGCTCCTTTATCATCGACTAGGTTAACTTCTTGGAGCAAAAGTTCTTCCTTACATTCCTAAGAGAAGACATTCGCAGTATCAAAAGGAGTAGTGTGCACTTGAAAGTTTGTAAAATGTTCCCTTGTGCATTTGAGAAGGATCTCATGCATGGGCATGGGTCGCTCCAATTTATCTTTATTTGAGTTTGTACTTCGATAAGTACTTTCTCGAAAAATCTCTTCTTGGTCCTTTAGATGTACTTGTCCTTAACCTTCATGATCAATTCTAGGTGGACAAGATCCACTCAACCAAACTTACCACCTTGGTTGACTAGATCATCTCATCTAGCTTGGTGAACTAGCCCATCTTGGTTGATTTGTTGTCAAATCCCTTCAGGATCAGTCCTTCAAGAGAAGACACGACACGGGCCATATTCACAAACATGGAACAGGAGGACATCAAACTAACCTCCCAGGCCATAGGGTCCATAGAGACCTTCCCCCGAGCCTAGATCCTAGAGCCTAGAGCTTGCAGCCACGTAGGTGGGCATCAACTCAAAGACATGGTGTCCCATACCACCATGTCGACACTATTCACGTGTGTAGGGGGCTCCACCAAGGGTCAAGATTTCGAGAGACTCATAAGAAGAATGAATAACAAACGAGCCCAAGTGTCCTATTTATAGACTTCTAAGGAGGCGGCCAGTTTACACTTGGGTGGATACTCCACACTTGGTCGGAGACTTAAACTACATGCACCCATCTTGATGTCTAAAATCTAGGGACCCAATCTTTCAGCCTCTTGATTGACTCCCAAATCATACAAACTTAGGCTCATTCTCTCACTCAATCAGTGATCTCAACAAGGAGTCCCACTATGCTTGCAAGTTATATGATCAAAATCATCACAAGTTCTAGTGGAATATCACATGTGCATCCTCCAAGCTCTTGATCTCCCTCTAAGGTGTCACCAGATCATCCTACCTGAGCCTCTTCTCTGTGTGCCTTGTATGCAATACAAGCATCATAAACCCTTGAGGCCAATTGAGCTCTTGGCTTCCTTTGGAGTCCTATAATCATCTAGATCTCGTGAGATATCAACATATGATCATGTGTAATTACTACTCCAAACGGCTTACGTGCAATACAAGAATCGTGGTTTTTGAGGAAAATCTAGTTCATAGAACATCCCAATTACATTCCTTACTATTCATCAAGGACCACAACCCCTAGAAGATAACCCCCTACATATGCCAATTTCTCCATGTCTTAGAATCTCGGATTACCCTAAGGTACTCCCCATCTTGCCTCTCTAGAGATCATGAGGCTAACGAAGTAGGATGCCTTGAAGACAACACAGCATTAGGTTATCTTCTGAGAAGACAACAAAAGTGCAAGGTAGTCTTCATGCTCTCCCTCACTCTTTGTAGTTATGTTACTAGAGGGTATTGCCAAGTGCGTTAGAAACCCTTGGTGGGGGGTTTCCTATGTATAGGCAAACCCGTGTGCACATGTCATCCCCAAAGGGTGGACTTAGTACACGTTGGCGACTAACACAACACGGATGGAACTAAATCCGGTGGAAGATGTTGCCCTTGTTTTAAGCCCTCCTCATGCTTTGCATGTGCTAGTAGATGTTTCCCACATTAATATGCTCCAAGGTGGTTCGGTGCATTCAGTTCAATGAGGATAAAGTGTGAGTATCGAATGGCATATGAGGGCAAGGTGCATAAGAAACATCATGGAAAAGTACTAAGATACATATAACCATGAGAAATAGGTCCCCTAGGGCCTATCCCAAGACATACATGCCATATTACATAATCCATTATCATTACATTAATACATTTGCAAATCAAAAGATAAGAGAAAGTTATAAGAAACAATGATACATGATACCACTGATCAATCATCATAACATTGAACGATGAATAGTAAATAAACATATGAATTGAGTCGAGTCGAAAAATGAATGCCTTGCCAAGTGTCGTATACCTTCAACCTTGTCGAGTGTCAAGAGGCAAGCAAAAGGCTTATGGGGATGAGGGCATGCAAGTGGACAGAAGGGGGAGTGAAGCCAACTCTCACACAAGTGGGTTGAAGGTCCAAGGGGATAAGAGTTGAGTCATGGGTCACTTTAGGGCTAGAAAGGCCACAAAAACACTCTCTTCAAAGAAGCAAAAGGGTGGAGAAGTTTGAGGAAAAAGGTTTTATAATCGATCACTCTCGAGAGAACCAAACTTGAACCATCTAGGAGAGCATCGAATTTTCCGGTGCATAAAAAACGCACTACATCGCATACCTAGTACCTTACGTAAGGTGCACAGCACCAGAACAACTATGGTATGCTCCATGGTTGTGCATGCAAATGGTATGTGGATATACGTGACATACTTCCAATCTATACAATCTGATTGGGTGAGTAACCTTCCCTACTTGCAGCTTGCTCTTGGTGGTACTTCACATCCACTAGTGAATTGGTATTGAGGGATCACATGAGTAGACTATTTGTTGCCATAGGATTCACAGGAGGCGTTTTAGTGTTTACGTGGTTTTCTGAAAGGATGCAAGAACTACACAAAGGAAGAGGGGAGAGCATGATGACGATCTTGCATTTTTGTTCTCCTCTCACAAACAGCCTAGCACTACATTGTCTTTAGGGCATCCTACCTCGTTCGCCTCGTGACCTCCAGAGTGACAAGATAGGGAGTACCTTAGGGTAACCCATGATTCTGAGATGTGCCGAAATTCATGTATCCAAGGAGTTCTCTTCCAGGGCGTGTGGTTCTTGACGAATCATATGGAAGGTAACTCAAATGTCCTATGGGCTAGATTTTCCTCAAGGAATCACGGTTCCTATACTGCACATAAGCCACTTCAAGTACTAGCTTATAAGTTATGCAGGATGATTTGTTGATGCTTTAAGAGGAGATCTAGACAATAAGACAAGTCTAGGAGTAGCCAACGAGCTTGATTAGCCTCAAGGCATCACGATGCCTCTATTGCATACAAGCCACTTTGGAAAAAGAACTATGGCAAGATGATCTAGTAGCACCTTAGAAGGAGATCAAGAGCTTGGAGGAATTATCCTTGATGTTTCACTAGAACCTATGATGGTTTTGACTAGATGAATAGGAAGTCTATTGGGGCTTCTTGTTGATTCATTGAGTGGGAGCATAAGCTTGGGTCTACATGATTTGGGGGTCCGTTAAGACATTGAAGGATTGGGTCCCCCAATTTTAGTCGAGGAAATCATTGAGGATAACAATTCTGACCTCAAGCTTTGGCAATCCACCAAAGGTGCGAGGGGAAAGTCTACCATATACCCTTCATGATTTGGGGGTCCGTTAAGACATTGAAGGATTGGGTCCCCCAATTTTAGTCGAGGAAATCATTGAGGATAACAATTCTGACCTCAAGCTTTGGCAATCCACCAAAGGTGCGAGGGGAAAGTCTACCATATACCCTTCTAGGACGATGATTATCCATATATGCGGAGTGGATGATCTTCAATAGGTAACACCTTATCCTAGCATCCATATAAATAAGTTGATATAAACTAATCTTATGATAAATGTTCCTTGATAGTTCTTCAATGCTCACGGTTTTGATCAAGGATGAAACTATATGTAGTAGCTATTGCAAATTGGTTTTCACATCTCTGAAGGCCTCTTCAATTAAATCTTCACCTTGTATGGCCTCTTTCAGATTGTCATGTGTACTTCTCGATTACATCCTTTGCCCCTCCTCTTTCAAGATGGTAGCATGTCTTGCCGTGACCATCATCGGCTCCCCTTGTAAAGAGATTGCCAAGGTTTGAGGGAGCATACCTTAGGAGTTACTGCAAACATAAGATAGGAGCCAATTGATTGTGCAAGAAATCCCTCGTGTAGTGAATTGCTCTCTAACAATGCTAGTATGGTGAAGCACCATACAAGAGTGAGCACTTGCTTTGAGTGACTCCATACTCTGAGAGGAAAGAAGCTCCTTAAGAAACTCAGAGCTTCATCAACTAGCATAACTTCATTTGAAGATAAAGGAGCCTAAAGCTATGAAGATGT